>CM044394.1:25777500-26377500 GCA_024322285.1 Musa beccarii | reverse complement strand
ACCATAATGTTTGGTTAAGCCATAATCATCATTACAAGATGAGTCTGATTTGATGATATACCCTCGAGAGACTTGACCAAGCATACCATGTCCTTAGGTCACTAGTGACATCTCTATGTCATAAATAAAATAGTGAATCATGATATAGGTGAGTCTCAAGGAACTCGTCGACCAACTCAACCTACACTGGAAATCAGTTCCTACCTATTACGATGGAAGGCCACGTGGGTCAATCTAATTACCTCACGTTTGCCAACTTAATATTATTAATAGAGGAGATTTTTTATTCGGTCTCCTAATATGACATGTCACACACATACATATTTAATATATATCTATATCACATATAAAAAAAAATATATATCTAGTATGTGTATAATTAATCACACATCACATAAGCAATTACACCATATGATCATGGGCCTCATCCTAATATGATCAAGCCTGAGCCAGTGGGTTCAATCACTCACATCAAGATTTATATATACTACGGTGCATCTCCAAGCCCTATGATCATCCATCTCGTCCTTGTCGGTTCCGTCAGCATTTCGACGCATCTCTATGCGTTACGATCATCCATTTCGTTATCGCTTTCACGCTCTCGCCGTTGACTCCTCATGTAATTATAACTTAATTATAGGCACGCAGGCCCAACAAAAATAAGAAAAAAAATTAGAGACTCACAGGCCCCAATAATAATAATAATAATAATCATATGCACACATACATCACACGGTTCATGATCATCCATCCACATCATACATCATATGTACATATCATCATCATGTAGGACTATTAAATAGTAATAATTATAATTAATTAAACTATTTAATTAATTATGTTGATGCACTTTGGGATTACCGTACCATAAGGTATCCTCATATGGCAAGAAGTCCCTTATGTGGCTAGGAAATCTCAACCACTGAGGACTCCCTTGTGGCCAAAATCCTAGGCCATAGGGTTGCCTTGCATGGCTAGGAAACCCTAGCCATCAAGGAGTCCCTTGCAGCCAGGAAACCCTAGTTGCAGGGTAGCCTTGGGCAGCCAGGAAACTTGGCCGCCAGCTTGCCTCATGTGGCCAGGAGTCCTGGCCGCTAGAGCAACCCCTATGGCCAGGAAACCCTAGTCGCAAAGGGTGCCCCTTATAGCCAGGAAACATGGCTGTAGGGGTTGCCATGCAATAGGTTGAGAGTAGCCTTGCTGCTTTTGGCCAGGCCGAGAGTAGCAAGAAAGGCTCTCGACCAAGGCTGCAAGCAACCTTTCGCCAATCTAAAGGGGCAACAACAGTTGCTGCCCTTTCTTCCTCTTTTGTGCCAACATATTTGGCATCAAAAGCCCTCTGTAAAACACCTTATAAGAAAAAGATGCAGCACAGATTTGATATCTATGATAAAAAATCACTGTAATTATGTAAAATGATTCTTACGTGATTAAACATAACACACGCAGTTTAAAAACCAATCTTTTGTATGAATAACCTAGCTATGATACCTCTATTGGGAAATCTACAGTGACATCATATGCATAGCAGAAGAACATAAACAAAAATCATAGATTTCCTATAGAAAAAGAGGTTCTTATCATCGTGCAAAAGTTGGTGGGCAAAAACCAACGAAACAAAAAAAAAACTACGCTTAAGAAAATTAACTAGGGAGATCGTATATTCCTAAATTCCTATAGATATTTAAGACTGGATGAATGAGTTCAAATGTTCTTCTCTCTAGCGATGATCCACACGATAGGGGCTGTGATGACACTCATCAAATCGTTGCCCAAATCTCCTCATTGCGATGATCTACACGATCAAGAAGGGGTCGGCCCTTCTTGCTATCCATACACTCCTAAACTTGGGCTACTAGTTGAGGAGAAGGGGAGGAGAATAGGAGGTGGCTACCAAAAAACCCTAGCCTATGGGCCTTTAGATTCCTTCTATTTATAGAGATCCCCTATCAACTTAACCCTATTGGATCTTGCACTGTTGGGTATTGGATCTTCATCCAATTACCCAAGCCTCTTAGATTAGTGGGTCTCTACCTAATAATCTCTTATTAGCTCTTATTGGATCTCATCTTAGGATCCAATAATTTAGGGGCTTAACGGATATCCAATAAGATAGGGGCTCCAGCGGATATCTCATATCTGAATCTCTACTCGTCGCGACACCTACCATATGTATGTGATCCTCTAAGACCAATATCGAGCTGGCCATGAGTCATACTTGTTAGAACTCCCTTTGGCTCAGTGAATTATTATCTCCATAATAATTCACTCGACTCATCGACTATAGACGTACTAGGCCACTACACCGTAGTCCCCAAACGATACAAGGGAATCCAATCTTTTAGACCCATCTGTCCTCAGTTATAATATACATATAGTCTCTCATCCATCTAATATTCCAGAGACTTTATACCAGGCATGGTGCTGTCAGACCTATACGATCTCTCCTTTAGTCTCGCTCTAATCGAATTCTCCCAGAAAACTCTTTCTTTCTCAATCCGAACAACCTTGGCCAAGGATTTGTTTGAGCAAGAACACATGGGATATTTCTCTCATAATACCGAGAGTGGATGATCCTCTATTGATACTCAATAACCCTTGTAAGGTTGGCTATCACTCCTAATGATCAGTTGTATTAGATCTGGAGCATCTAAACCTATAAGCTCGGTATCAAAGAGTAGAGTACTCATACAGGACATCCTTGATGTCTCAAGTCTAAGGTCCAGATACACTACTAGGACTACGGAATCGTTGTCTGAAAATAAGTTATCATCAACCATCCAGCATTCCGTAGGCAGATCAATCAGTGAACTCATTCTCCAATGAGCACATGTACTGTATCCACAGTGTCCCCACATGAGCAGTTATGAGACCAGCCACCTCCATCTTATGGATAGGTATACAGTGCACTAGTCTATCTAGTTATCTCGATGTCCTTCTCGATTAACCTATGACCGAGATTATTTAGGATCTGTGTTTAAAGGTGAATCGGTCTCATTATCGTGATCTCATCATGATCCAACTCCCATTGCACAAATCCATGGACATCATAATATATGCAACATGCAAAATAAAATAATAAAATAATAAATAATATTAAGTATAAAGAGTGCATATGAAGTCACATGTGCCATCACTCATGTGATTGGCCTGTATGACACTTATGACTAGTAAGTTATAGGTGCCCTACAAGCCAATCACGTGAGTGATGGCACCTGTAACATGTTGCATCAATCTTTTTGCTTATGATTATTAATATTTTCTCATATTATCTGGATATATATTGTGATGTCCTTGGATCTATGCAATGGGAATCGGATCGTGATGAGATCACGATAATGAAAACAATTCACCTTTAAACACAGACCCTAAATAATCCTGGTCATAGGTCACTTGAGAGGGACATCGAGATAACCGGACAGACTGGTGCGCTATATACCCGTCCATATGATGGAGGTGGCTGGTCTCATAGCTACTCGTGTGGGGACACTAAGGATATAGTACAGGTGCTCATTGTAGAATGAGTTCACTAATTGATCCGCTTACGGAATGCTGGATGGTTATTGATACCTGATGTCAGACTATGATTCCATAGTCCCAGTAGTGTATCTAGTTCTTAGACTTGAGTCACCAAAGATATCTTGTATGAGTACTCAATTCTTTGACGTCAGACTTATAGGTTTGGAAAGTTCCAGATCTGGTACAACCGGTTCTCAGGAATGGTAGCCAACCTTATGAAGGTAATTGAGTGTCAATAGAGGATCATCCACTCTCGGTATCATGAGAGGAATATCACATGTATTCTTGCTCAGGAAAATCTCTAGCCAAGGTCATTCGGATTAAGAGAGAAAGAGTTCTCCGGGAGAATCCGATTAGAGCGAGACTCGATTGAAACCGTATGGGCCTGACAACACCATACCCGATATATGATCTCTAGGATATTAGATAGATGAGGTACTATAGATATATGATAACTAAAGGCAGATATGTGCAAAGAATTAGATCCGCTGGTATCGTCTGGGGACTACAGCATAGTGGCCTAGTACATCTACAATCGATGAGTCAAGTGAATTATTATAGAGATAATAATTCACTAAGTTAGACGGAGTTTTGACAGGTATGACTCACGGCCAGCTCGATATTGAGCCTAGAGGGTCACACATATATGGTAGGTGTCGCGATGAGTAGAGGTTCGGATATGAGATATCCGCTAGAGCCCCTATCTTATTGGATATCTAATAAGCCCCTGAATTATTTGATCCCATAGATGAGATCCAATAAGAGCTAGATTATTAAGTAGAGACCTATTAATCTAAGAGGCTTGGGTAATTAGATGAAGATCTAATACCGAATAGGGCAAGATCCATTAGGGTTTATAGGAGGCCTCTATAAATAGGAGGGAACCAAAGGTCCATAGGCTAGGGCTTCCTGGTAGCCACCTCCAATACTCCTCTCCCTAGAGAGGAGCATCGTTGCAAGCCTTGTCATGTGGATCACCGCTAGAGAGGAGGACGTTTGACCTCCTTCATCTACCCCACGGATCTATAGGAATTCAGAGATATACGATCTCCCTAGGTATTATCTTTTTTACATATATAATTTTTTGATTCGCAGATTTGTTTTTACGCACCGATCTTCGCATAACGATGAACTTTTCGAGGAAATCTAGGACATTTTTTTCTTGTTCTTCCACTGCACATGTGATGTCGCACTTGGATTTCCCAATAAGGGAGTGTGAAGATGCTCCTCTCTAAGGAGAGGAGAATAGGAGGTGGCCACAAAAAAAATCATAACCTATGGACCTTTGGTTCCCTCCTATTTATAGAGGCCTCTTGTAAACCCTAATGGATCTTGCCCTGTTGGGTATTGGATCTCCATCCAATTACCCAAGTCTTTTAGATTAATGGGTCTTTACCCAATAAATTAGCTCTTATTAGATCTTATTTATGGGATCCAATAATTCAGGGGCTTATTGGATATCTAATAAGATAGGGGCTTTGGTGAATATCTCATACCTGAATCTTTACTCGTCACAACACCTACTATATGTTTGTGACCCTCTAAGCTCAGTATCGAGTTGGCCGTAAGTCATACCTGTCAGAACTCCTTCTGACTCGGTGAATTAATATCTCCATAATAATTCACTCGACTCATCAACTGTGGATATATTAGGCCACTACGCCGTAGTCCCCAGATGATATAGGGGAATCAAATCCTTTGGACCTATCTATCCACAGTTACCATATACCTATAGTCCATCATCCATCTAATATCTCAAAGACCGTATATCGGGATGGTGCTATCAGGCCCATACGGTTTCTAGTCGAGTCTTGCTCTAATCAGAGTCTCTCAGAGAACTCTTTCTCTCTCAATCCAAATGACCGTGGCTAGGGATTTGCTTAAGTAAGAACACATGAGATATTCCTCTCATGATACCGAGAGTGGATAATTCTCTATTGATACTCAATTGTCTTCGTAAGGTTAGCTACTATTCCTGAAAACTAGCTATACTAGATCTGAAACTTTCTAAGGATCAAAGAATGGAGTACTCATATAAGGTATCTTTAGTGTCTCAAGTCTAAGGATCAGATTGTTGAATCTCGGATTTTGATGATGAAACTAATTGAGTATGATTTGTGGTCTAATTGCGTGTTGAGTTACGCAGGTCTACTATCGATCAGGATTAGATAGTTGACGCTGGAGGAATTGATGTTGCGCCGGAGGTGATCACGTCAGGATATTGGATGTCGAGCTGGAGGTTCGGCCGACTATCGGTAGGAGGCTTTGTACGTCGGGCATCGAGCCAAGAAGTGCAGAGTTGCGCCATGGATATCGAGGTTGCGGAGGTCAACCGTCGATTGGGCAACAAGCCGCTAGAGAGGGCGATGTGCCGAAGGATCGGACGAAGTGCCGACCAATGATGTGTTGGGCAATTGAATGTCAATTCACGTTGTAATAACTGTCTAGATCAAAGTAGAGTTTTTAGTATTTGTTTGTGCAGGAGTGACTACGATAGGGATGAAGACGTAAAGCGAAACAAAGGGCCGAAGACAAGTGTGATGAATCATTGGGAGTTCGAGTGTTCAACGGAAGTCCGAAGATTCGTTGGGAGCGCGTTAGGAGCCGGCCGAGAATGAGTAGGAGCTTGCCGAAGGATTTTCGGAAGTTCACCGGGAGGTTCGTCGGAAGTTCGCGGAGCTTGCTAAGAAAGATCGGAGCTTGCCAAAGAAGCTCGGGGGAACTCGCCAAGATCATCGTGAAGTCTGAGAGCTTGCTGTGAGTCTACGGAATGGTTTCCGAAGGTTCATCGGAAGACCGTCGAAAGTTGACCAGAAGCTCGTCGGAAGAAGTTGTCATGTGGACTTTGTAATAGCTTAGGAAACGTCTTTAAAATTCATAGTTAGCACATATTTTGGGTTAGGATTAGATAACCCAAAGTGGGGGCCCATTGGGCCTTGATTAGGATGAGTTTGGGCCAAAATTTTGGCCCAAACCGAACCAACGCAAGATCGTCTTTGCTACGTGCATGCATGCTACGTACATGCATCTTTGGGCGTGCACCGCCAAAGACAACTTGTCTTTGGTGGGGCGGTAACCGCTAACGGCTCTTATGAAGCGCCGGCTATTGTAGCAGGCGGTAGCACCGCCTAATCAAGGCGAGCAACTGCCACAGCTCTTGTAGTAGGCGGTAGCACCGCTTTGGTGAAGCGGTAGCACCGCTGGAGTGTCTGCCAGACGACAAACATCGAAAAACTCAAAAGATTCAAATTTTTGGCTCCAAGTTTGGGCTCCAAATTTGAATCACTTTGAACCTATAAATACCCCTCATATTCTTGGATGAAAGGTGTCTAGAACTGAAAAAAGGAAGGGGAAACTCTCTTGAAAGTGTGTCAAATCTTCCCTAAGTCTTAAGAGTGTTCTAGTCCAAGAGAGGGGTAAGAGTGCTTTGTAAGAGTTATCTTCTAAGCCTGTCAAAAGAAGAGGTGTTGCAAGGGAGTTCTTCCTCGCCCATTGGAAGGAGGAAAGCTAGTGGAAAGTCGGTGTCCTCAAGCGAAGAGGAATCGGAAGTGGATGTAGGTCGGATGACCGAACCACTATAAAAATCTGGTTTGCATTTACGTTCTTGCTATTTACTTTGCTGCAAACCATTTTTACTTGCTGCCTTATTTACTCAACTTCCTTATCATCTTATTACGTATGCTTTAAAGTTAAAACGTAATCTTTTCGGGTTCAAACGAAACGTTGCATTCATTCGTATGAAGTTTCCAAAGCTTGATTTAAATCGCTGAAAAATCTATCGTTTTATCCGCTGCACTAATTCACCCCCCCTCTTAGTGCCGCTCGATCCCTAACAATTGGTATCAGAGCCACGTTCTTTCTCTTTCGGATTTACACTCGTGAGAAATGGCTCTAAATGGTTTTCAAGAGGGTTTTTCAGTATTTCGTCCACCGTTCATTAACGGTTCGGACTTCACATATTGGAAAACTCGAATGAAAGTTTTCATGCTTTCAATGGATTTGGATTTATGGAACATCATCAAAAATGATTTTCAACCTTCCTCTAAACCGACGAACGAATGGTCGGTTTTGGAGAAAAGGTCATTTTCTTTAAACGTAAAGGCTATGAATGCCTTATTTTGCGCTTTGAACAAGAACGAGTTCAATCAGATTTCAATGTGCGAAACGGCTTTTGACATTTGGCGAACTCTTGAAATCACGCATGAGGGAACTAGTAGAGTTAAAGACTCGAAAGTAAACCTCTTGTTGCATGATTTTGAGCTCTTCCAAATGACACCAAGCGAATCTATCGACGACATGTACACCCGCTTCACGGATGTCGTCAATAGCTTGAAAAGTCTTGGTAAAAGTTTTTCAGATTTTGAACTCACTAACAAGATCTTAAGATCCCTTTCAAAATGGTGGGATCCTAAAATAACGGCGATTCAAGAATCAAAGGATCTAAATAATTATTCTATTGATGAACTCATTGGGTCTTTAAAGACCTATGAAATGGAACATGATGAATATGATGAACATGATGAACACATGAACCACCTTCTAAAGAACAAGAAGGTTTTTGAACTCCGAACTATGAAATGCCACTTGAGTAATGACTCAAGTGATGAGGACAATGAAGACATTGAACACATAACAATGAATGTTAACAAGTTCATTAAACAAAAATTAAAAAACACAAATGAACTTGAGCGGAGGAAGAGACCAATGAAGAAGAAGAAGACTCACCAAGAAGAATCAAGGAAAGAAGAAGCAAACTACGCTTTAATGGGCTTCGACAATGAGGTAAGTAACTTAACTTCCTTGAATTATTTTGAAATTACTTGATGATTTCCATGAATGCTTAACTTAGTAGGAATTTTTTTATGCTTTTCTTGTGTTTTTAGAAATTAAAAAAAAAATCGAAATTATATTATGCTTTTCTTTATAGTATTTTTGAAAAGTAAACATATGAATGATGCAAGATTTGTGATAATGCTTAGGATTAATCCATGCATGTGTATCTTGATGGTTTACATTATCTCCAAATATGATGCTTGATGATTTTATATCATGCATGAGCTTTTGAAGTAATAAAGTGTCATATTGTGATGATGAAACATATTTTTCGAATTTATAAATAGATGCATGATTTTGGTAAAAATTTGAACATGGCCTTTTAACATAAAAATTGAAAGTGTGCTATCATTTTTACATATTTGGTCTTGATGATTTTATGACTAAGCTTGTGTTTTATTTTGATACATGTTTTCATAAAAATTTTGAATATGCTCACATCAAATTGCTTAAAATGAAAATATCTTTTTTATTCTATTGAGATGAATGATTCATGTTATGAGTCTTGTGAATCTCATGAAAATAAACATGATGAATATTTTAAAAAAATGTGCTTCATGTTTTCGGTCTTAATGATTTATCTTGAAACTTGCTCTTTGGATCTATATGGAAAACATGAGTATACTTATATGAACATCAAATCACTTGAAATAGAACACATAAAAAATGAGAAATTGCACTATCATGATGCTTTACGTGTAATGCTTTTGATCGTAATGGACTACATGACAACTTGTATTTCAAAGTAATACAATGATGATTTTCATATATATAATTGGACATGCCTTATGCATCATTGATAATAATAGTTGGTTGTCATGCTTAATGATTTTATGATATCTTATGAATCTTATAAATTAAAATGATTTTGATGATATTTTCGTTTTTGAATATGATGCATGACATTTTCATATGAAAAAGTTGAACATTCTTATGAAAGATCAAATCACTTAAATTGAAACTCATAAAGATGAGAATATGTATTGTTATGATGTTTGATGCATATGATCTTGATGGATTTAATGACAAACTTATGTTTTGAATTTCTACAATGATGGGTTCCACATAAATGTTTGAACATACATTATGAAATCATCATTGAAATGAAAATACTAAAAGTTTGTTATCATGCTTAATGACTTTGTGATATCATATCTTGATGCCAACTCATGTTTTGGTCTTAAATTTGATACTCATCTTTTAAAATATAAGCACACTTGTTTGAAACAAAATGAAACACATTATCATGATAAGTTAAATCTCATATCTTGAAACAATGTGTTGTTTTGACAATTTTTATAATGAAGTTTGTCTTCCGGTTTTGAATATTTTGATTTGGCATATAAAGGCAAAAGACATACTTATATGAAACATAAAGAAATTATATTTACTATCTTACCGAGATTAATGATTTCATGATATCTTAAGAATCTCATAAATTATAGAAGTGATTTCGATGAATTGATTATGATTTGATAATTTGAACTTTTCTCTCATGTTTCAATACTACTTTGTATGCTTCATGACTTGTTGATTGAAATAATGATGTAGACTTTTGATATATCACTTGTCATGATAGCTAGCATTTTGAATCTCGAAAATAATTACTTCTTTTTATCATTTACTAAAGAGAAAAATAATTCAAGTTTATATCATTTGTGAATCTCACAAACTATGGTAATGATTTGATGATTCGAACTTGAATGGGCTTTGTCATAATCCAAGTCTTGATATTTTGATATTTGATACTTGGAATTCTTATACATAAATCTAGTTACTCTTTGTGCTATATTTTTTCAAATGGATCATGAGCTTTGATGTCATATATTTCATGATCCTAGAAGTGATATGATTTCTTTGCCTTGTGTGGTAAATTGAATATTTGATTTTCTTTATGATAAATTATGAATCATGACTTGATCTATGAGATTGATATGCTTTTATATATATCATGATTCTTGGTTGTATGATATTTATCTTGAATTAAAAAATTAATAAATATGAATTTTGATCTTGCTAAAAGGAAAATTATGAATCATGAATGATATCTTTTGGTTGTGATCCTTGTTGAATTTATATATTGATATCCGTCATGACATGATTTCTTTGCATTGTTATCTTATTTGCATCATGTAATGATTGAACAATTGATGTATATTTTTATTGATGCAAACTTTTAATTGATATGAAAAATGGCTTGTATAATGATTGAAATTTATAGCCATTTAGTCCTCCCTTCTTTTTGACAAAGACAAAGGGGGAGAAAAATTACTACCTTGCAATTTCACAAGAAGAAGAAGGATTGCTATTTCAAATGATGCAAATATTGCTATCTTGACTATATCAAAAGAAGCAAAATGCAAAACTTCAAAAATTTGAAATGTTGCATGCCTTTATGTTTGTATGTTTAAATGAAAAGTTAGCATATATGTTTAAAGTGATCATACATAATTGCTAGCTCATTGCAAACAAAAGTTGATAGCTTGCAAAGGTGAAACTTAGTTACAAAAGAGAAGAATTGAAAGGAAGCTAACTTGCGTGTCGCAAAGTATGTTAGCTTGCTTATCATTATTGATTGCTTGCTTATCATCTTTTTATCTCATATCTTGATTTTTGACTCCCTTGAATTCATGACTTAATATGCTAAAAATTCATATTGTAAATTTGTTATCTTGTCATGATCAAAGCATTGGCTATTTATACTCTACTTTTTGACAAAACAAAGGGGGAGAAGAATTATTGCTAGCTTATGTATTGTAAAGAAAAAATTTGCTAGCTAGAACATGCAAAAGAAGCAAAGAAAGTGTAACGTGCACATCTCAACAAGCAAGTGAAAATTACCATCATTGCCCATCTTTGAAACTTGCTATGATTGAATGGTATTATTTGAATTGTATTGTATGATATGATAGCTAGTATGTTATAATATTTGCATATCCTTGAAAACTAGCTATAATGTTACTTCTCCTTTTTGTTGATGACATAGGGGGAGAAGTAGATTGATGACTTCATGCATCGATTGAATATTTTATATTTGCATGATGGTTTGTTCTTATTTCACTACATGAATGATACATGTTACTTGGATTTGGGATAATCCAAGGGTTCTATCAATTGCATATTGATAGGGGGAGTTTGTGTTAAACTCCGAGGAGTTATGGTTAACTCCGTTAGTCATCAATTAGTTATCATCATCAAAAAGGGGGAGATTATTGAATCTCGGATTTTGATGATGAAACTAATTGAGTATGATTTGTGGTCTAATTGCGTGTTAAGTTACGCAGGTCTACTATCGATCAGGATTAGACAGTTGACGTTAGAGGAATTGACGTTGCGCCGGAGGTGATCACGTCAGGATATTGGATGTCGAGCCGGAGGTTCGGTCGACTATCGGCAGGAGGCTTCGTACGTCGGGCATCGGGCCAAGAAGTGCAGAGTTGCGCCATGGATATCGAGGTTGCGGAGGTCAACCGTCGATTGGGCAACAAGCCGCTAGAGAGGGCGATGTGCCGAAGGATCGACGGCGAAGCGTCGACCAATGATATGCCGGGCAAATCGAATGTCAATTCGCGTTGTAATAAGCTGTCTAGATCAAGTAGAGTTTTGGTGTTTGTTTGTGCAGGAGTGACTACGATAGGGATGAAGACGTAAAGCGAAACAAAGGGTCAAGACAAGTGTGATGAATCGTTGGGAGTTCGAGTGTTCAACGGAAGTCCAAGATTCGTTGGGGCGTGCGTAACCGGCCGAGAATGAGTAGGGAGCTTGCCGAAGGATATTCGGAAGTTCGCCGGGAGGTTCATCGAAAGTTCGCGGAGCTTGCCAAGAAAGATCGGAGCTTGCCAAAGAAGCTCGAGGGAACTCGCCAAGATCATCGTGAAATCCGAGAGCTTGTTGTGAGTCTACGGAATGGTTTTCGAAGGTTCGTCGGAAGACCGTCGGAAGTTGATCGGAAGCTCGTCGAAAAAAGTTGTCATGTGGACTTTGTAATAGCTTAGGAAACGTCTTTAAAATTCGTAGTTAGCACATATTTTGGGTTAGGATTAGATAACCTAAAGTGGGGGCCCATTGGGCCTTGATTAGGATGAGTTTAGGCCAAAATTTTGGCCCAAATCAACCAAAGCAAATGACATGCGTCTTTGCTACGTGCATGCATGCTACGTACATGCATGCTGGGCGGTGGCAAGGCGGTAGCATCGCCTGCTCATCGTAGCGCCTGCCATCTCTTTAGTGGAAGCGGTAGCACCGCTGGTCAAGCGGTAGCATCGCTGGTGTCTGCCGGGGTCGACAAAGACGAAAAACTCAAAAGATTCAAATTTTTGGCTCCAAGTTTGGGCTCCAAATTTGAATCACTTTGAGGCCTATAAATACCCCTCATATTCTTGGATGAAAGGTGTCTAGAACTGAAAAAAAGGAAAGAGAAAACTCTCTTGAAAGTGTGTCAAATCTTCCCTAAGTCTTAAGAGTGTTCTAGTCCAAGAGAGGGGTAAGAGTGCTTTGTAAGGGTTATCTTCTAAGCCTATCAAAAGAAGAGGTGTTGCAAGAGAGTTCTTCCTCGCCCATTGGAAGGAGGAAAGCTAGTGGAAAGCCGGTGTCCTCAAGCGAAGAGGAATCGGAAGTGGATGTAGGTCGGATGACCGAACCACTATAAAAATCTGGTTTGCATTTACGTTCTTGCTATTTACTTTGCTGCAAACCATTTTTACTTGCTGCCTTATTTACTCAACTTCCTTATCATCTTATTACGTATGCTTTAAAGTTAAAACGCAATCTTTCTGGGTTCAAACGAAATGTTGCATTCATTCGTACGAAGTTTCCAAAGCTTGTTTTAAATCGCTGAAAAATCTATCGTTTTATTTGCTGCACTAATTCACCCCCCCTCTTAGTGCCGCTCGATCCCTAACACAGATACACTATTGGGACTATGAAATCGTTGTCTGACAGCATGTATCAATAACCATTTAGCATTCCATAAGCAAATCAATCAGTTAACTCATTCTCCAATGAGCACCTGCATTATACCCTTAATGTCCCCACACAAGTAGCTATGAGACCAGCCACCTCCATCATATGGATAGGTATACAATACACCAGTCTGTCCTATTTTCTCGATGTTCCTCTCGAGTAACCTATGACCAGAATTATTTAAGCTCTATGTTTAAAGGTGAATCAGTCTTATTATCGTGATCTCATCACGATCCAATTCCTATTGCATAGATCTAAGGACATCACAATATATATATATAGAAAATATGAGAAAATGCTAGGAATCGTAAGCAAAGGGATTGATGCAGTGTGTTACAGGTGTCATCACTCATGTGATTAACTTGTAGGGCACATATAACTAGCAATCTCCCACTTAACATAAAGCCAATCACCTACGTGTCTGATCCCCATCAGACCTCTGTGATGCTCAAAGATAATTTATGACAAAGGCTTTATCAGTGGATCTGTAATGTTATCTTCGGATGGAACTCTTTCTACTACTACATCTCTTCGGGCCACGATCTCTTTAATAAGTTAAAACCTTCTCAGAACACTTCTAATGAGACCTGGGTTCCCTCATTTGAGTAATCGCCCCATAGTTGTCACAATATAAGGGAATTTACTTCTTGTTGCTCGGCATGACTCTCGGATCTATGATAAACTGCTTCATCTAAACTCCCTCCTTTACTGCCTTTACCGTAGTAATATACTATGCCTCTATGGTCGAGTCAGCAGTAGTATCTTACTTGGAACTCTTTTAGCATATTGCTCCTCCATTCAGGGTGAACACATACCCTAAATTAGACTTGTCATCATCGATATCAGATTGGAAGCTTTAGTCCATGTAACTCTTAACCCTGAGGTTACTTTCTCCATATACAAGTAAAAGATTCTTAGTCCTTCTTAAGTACTTAAGGATATACTTACTACTTTCCAGTACTCCAAGTTTGGATTCGCTTGATACCTACTCATAACACTCAGAGCATACACTATATCAGGCCTGGTACATAGCATAGCATATAAGATAGATACTATCACTGAGACATAGGGTACCCTATCCATGTTTGCCCTTTCTTCAAGAGTGTTTGAGGACATACTCCTAGAAAGTGATAGCCTATATTTTATCGGCATAAGACCTCTCTTGAAATTTTTCTTATCAAACATTTTGACAATGGTATCTATATACTTGGATTAGGACAAGCCAAGCATCCTCTTGGATCTATCTCTATAAATCTGAATCCCCAATATGTAGAATACTTTTCCTAAGTCCTTCATAGAGAAGTGTCTAAATAACTAAGTCTTTACTGTGGAGAGCACTCTTACATCATTCCTAATGATTACGATGTCATCTATATATAACACCAAGAAGGTGATAGTGCTCCCACTTACCTTCTTATACACACAAGGCTCATTTTCGTTCTTAACAAAGTCATAAGATCTGATCCCTAATCAAATCTTATGTTTCAACTTTATGAAGCTTACTTTAGTCCATATATGGACCTAAGCAACCTGCACACCTTATCTAGATTATCCTTAGATATGAATTCCTTGGGTTGTATCATATACACCTCCTCCTCGAAGTTGTCGTTGAGGAACATAATTTTCATGTCCATCTACCAGATCTCATAATCAAGGTGTGTTACAATAGTCAATAGAATTTGGATAGATTTTAGCATGGCTATATATGAGAAGGATTCGTTATAGTCAACACCTTGGCTTTGACGAGACCCCTTAGCCATTAGCCTTGCTTTATAGGTCTCTACCTTTCTATCTGCCCTAATCTTTTAATTGAAGATCCACTTGTAGCCAATGGGTATGATAGCCTTGGGTGTATCGGTTAGGCTCCAAACCTTGTTGGAGTATATAGAATCCATCTTTGAATTCATGACTTCTTGCCACTTCCCAGAGTCTATACTTGTAATAGCCTCCTCGTAGGTCTGAGAATCAATATTCTCAATATCCTCTCCTCTAATATGTCTCATATATCTCTCAGGAGGATGAGATACTTTATCGAACCTACATAAAGTCGGAACTTGTGTGTTAGGTACTGAACAGACTCTGGATGTGGAATGGTGCTCGAGCTAGATTCTTCAACCTCGCTTAACTCTATCACTCTCCCATTGTCTCCACCAAGAAAGTATTCCTTCTCAATGAACACTATTCTCTTACCTACAAAGACCTTTTGGTTCTTAGGATGATAGAAATAATACCCATAAGTTTCCTTGGGGTATCCCACAAACTTGCACCATTCCGCCCTGGATTCTAACTAATCGGGCTTGTGTCTCTTAACGTGGGTAGCATAGCCCCAAATCTTAATAACCTTAAGATCGGGCTTCCCTTTCTATATCTCATATGATGTAGACACTACTGACTTAGTTAGAACTCTGTTCAGAAGGTAAGCTGTGGACTCTAGGGCGTATCCCCAAAATGAGATGGGTAGGTCGATGAAACTTATCAAGGACTACACCATGTTTAACAGTGTGTGATTCATCCTTTCGGAAATACCATTGAGCTAGGTTGTATAAGGAGGTGTCCATTTGGATAGAATCCCATGGTCCTTGAGGAACTGGGTGAACTCTGTACTCAAGAACTCACCTCCTCGATCTGATTAAGGAGTCTTGATACTCTTTCTAGTCTGAACCTCTACTTCATTCTCATACTCCCTGAATTTCTCCAGTAGACATGTTTGTACCTAGAGAAATCATTAGTAAAAATAATGAAATAGGAATAACTACCGATGGCTTGAGTTGACATGAGACCACATACATCACTATGTATGAGTTCCAACAACTCAGTGGCTCTCTCTCCAGTTTCACTAAATGGAGAGTTGGTCATCTTTTTACGAAAGCAAGGTTTGCAAGTTGCATATGACTCATAGTCAAATGGATCTAGATATCTATCTATCAACAACTTTTGAATCCTTCCCTCATGGATATGACCTAGCCTACAATGCCATAAGTATACACTGTTCACCTCATCTCGTTTCCTCTTGGACACGCTTACATTCATGATATGTAGAGTAATGTCTAGCATAATTAAACCATTATGCAATGTTCTTCTCATGATGATCTCATCATCCTTAATAATTGAACAACTATTATTCTAAAAAACTACTTTATAACCATTTAATGTCAAACATGAAATGAAAATAATATTTTTGATAACAGAGAGATAAAATAACATACATCTAATGCAATAGTAACTCTACCAGGCAGATGTAGGGTGACCTCGCTAATGGCAACAGCAACAACTCTTGCTCCATTGTCCATATTACCTCTTATCAATCTCCTAGGTCTTGATAAACACTATCGGTATCCAATACCCATATATTATCATAGAGATTAATCATGAATGCATATCTAAAGCTTCTCTAAGCTTCTGTTTTGCCTTCTCTACAATGTACTTTATGCAATTCCTCTTCCAGTACTCGTCTTTGCCGTAATGGAAACACTGATTTTTGTCCTTTACCGAGTCCTTTATAGTAATCTTTGCTTTACCCGATTTGCCCTTGCCCTTGCCTTTCTTAAGGGACTTCTCTATCTTCCTTTTCTTTCTGGTTCTACCAATATAAAGAACTGTGAAAATGATTCTAGTAGGGACTGAAGCACAAGCTCCACACATAGGTTATCCTTTAGAACCATTTATAAACTTGTGAGTTTCTCTATCCACTCAATCATTTTAAGGACACAGTTCTAAACCAGTGTCCCCTCAATTATCCTACTGTGGAAAAAACTTTTCAATATCTCATATCATTGAGTTCTTCCATATTCCTCAAACAATTTACGGAGATACAGGAGTATGGATCTGATATCCATCTTTTCATATTGTCATTATAACTCGAGAGTCATAGAGCCCAACATGTAAAACTGAACAAGTGTGGAGTCATCTGTATACTTCATGTAACGAGTGATCTCATCCTCACTTGCCCCTTCCTTGGGCATAGGCATCACTATATCAAGGACATATGTAATTTTCTCTGTCATGAGAACGATTCTCAAGTTGTGGAGCCAATCCGTATAATTTCAACCAATGAGATGGTTGGCATTAAGTATGCCACATATAGAGTCTAATAGTAATATTTTCTAAAATAAAGATACAGCAGAAATAAATAACAAGCAAATTTTACAAAAATAAATAATCAAGATATGGACTTCTATCTGTTGGAAAATCCAGGGGGCGACATCACATGTGCAGCAACTTCCACTGATTTTTGTCAAATTTTTGCTGCCATCTATCACAGATCTAAAACCCTCTTCCATAACCTTCATTCACTACCATCACAGCCTCAAAACTCGATCAAACCGCACCCCCAAATTGCACCCAAAATAGCCACAAAATAAGCATAAATTATAGCCTACATCCACCAATCCACCAACCCTTTCGGCTACCACTTCTCTCAACCAATACATGTCTTTAACCCGATAACAAAAGAGAGATCTTAACATTACAGATTTGAAGGCATATACTATGGCATATGAGGAGGCAATCAATGTTAAATTCAAAGCCTTCGAGATGCGAATGGAGGATAATATTCGGACTCTCTTTGTCGAACTCGGTTTGGGTCGACTATCGAGTCTGAAGAAATCATATCAAGGAGAGAGCTTTGACCAAAGAGATGACTTCCAGGAGAGGGGAGGCTATATGACCGATTCCTACTATCCACGCATGAGGGTAGACTTCCTTAGATGGGAAGGAGACCTGATTGGTATGATCTCACGCGCGGAGCGATATTTTCGGTACCACAAAACCATAAACGCATCTATGGTGGAAATTACGGCTATACATCTTGAAGGAGATGCCATATAGTTGTTGGATTGGTTTAAACACACTCATGGAGTCCTCTCATGGTGACAATTCAAAGGACTGCTAATCTGCTTCGGACCAACCGATTACGAGAACATTGAGGGACAACTAGCAAAGATCCGACAAACTTCCACCATCCAAGAGTATCAAACCAGGTTTGAAAGGTTATTTAATCAAACTAGTGATTGGTCTAAAAAATAGCTATTGGGGACGTTTATTGAGGGCTTGAAGTTGGAGATCTGAAGAGAAGTTAAAGCGCAACAATCCTACACGCTTATGGCAGCCATCTCTTTCGCACGACTTCAAGAGAAGCGATTGAATCACGAAGCCCAGAGGACTAGGGTCACTCCCTGACCAGCAATATTGAAGCCCTCAACCCCCCCTACTGTTAGCCAAGCCTCTACACCAAAAAAGTTGATAAGAGAAGAGTTTCGAGAGTGATCTACAAATGGGTTATGTTGGCATTGTGACGAGTCGTGGAGCCGCGAGCATCGCTGTAAAAAAGGGAGACTTCTTGTGATTGAACCAGTGGAAGAAGAGGTCATTGAATAGCTAGAAGAGAGCCTTGAACATGAAGAAGAAGATATGGAAGAAGAGCCACAACTGACTAACTTTATGGAACATACGTTAGCCGGCTACTCAAATTCGCAAACTATGAAAGTTGGAGGCCTTCTCAAACAACAACCGATCACTATTCTCATCGATACGGGCAACACTAATAACTTCATAAATAGTAAGGTTGCTGCTCGGATGACGCTCTACATTGAAGGTTGCAACAAGTTCGACATAAAGGTCGCTGATGACCGAATCCTAAAGTGCAACCAAAGATGCCCGTAGGTGAAACTATTACTGCAAGACCAAGAAATTATCGCCGACTTCTTCCTCCTACCAATTAATGATTATAAGGTTGTGCTGGGCATAGAATGGCTGATGACGCTAGGTGACATCTCTTGGAATTTTTCTAAATTAATTATGAAATTCTACTGCAAAGGCAAATAGGTCATCCTACGTGGGAAGTGTGGAAGCAATGTAACCATCGTTTTGACCCAATAAATGGAGAAATTTTTACACAAGATAAATGGTGGCTTTTTTATGCATCTCCAATGACAACCAGAGGGGAAGAAAATAGAAATTGAAGATCAAAATCTTGCCCAATTGCTTGCTGAATTTGACGATATTTTTGCTGAACCGTGCGATCTTCCTCCTACTTGCAACATGACCACCAAATTCTAATTCTTTCAGGCAAACCACCAGGTGAACACGTAGCAGCACCACTATCCTCACCTTTAGAAGGATGAAATTGAGAAGATTATAATGGAGATGATTGAAACATGGGTGATTCACCAAGCCGCAACCCCTATTCCTCACCGATGCTATTTGTATGCAAGAAGGACAGAACTTGACAGATGTGCATCAACTACCGAGCTCTAAATGACATCATCATGAAGGATAAGTACCCAATACCAGTGGTGGATGAACTTCTTGATAAGTTAAAAGGAGCTCGAGTCTTCACGAAGTAGGACCTCCGATCCTGCTACCACCAAATTTGGGTATATGAAGACGACATTCCAAAACGCTTTACGCACTCATAACGATTCTCAAGTTGTGGAGCCAATCCGTATAATTTCAACCAATGAGATGGTTGGCATCAAGTATGCCACATATAGAGTCTAATAGCGATATTTTCTAAAATAAAGATGCAGCAGAAATAAATAACAAGCAAATTTTATAAAAATAAATAATCAAGATATGGAATTCTATCTGTTGGAAAATCAAAGAGGCGACATCACATGTGCAGCGGAAGAATGTAAAAACAAAATACCCTAGATTTTCATAAAAGGTTTCGTCATTGTGCGAAGATCGATGCATCAAAAACAAATCCGCAAATCTGGAAACTATATATGTAAAAGAAAGTACCTAGGAGATCATATATCCCTAAATCCCAACAGATCTATAGGAATTGGATGAAGGAGTTCAAATGTCCTCCTCTCTAGCGATAATCCACATAGCAGGGACTACAACGTTGCTCCTCTCTTGGGAGATGAGAATAGAAGGTGGTTACCAAAAATCCCAACCTATGGACCTTTGGTTTCCTCCTATTTATAGAGGCTCCTCAAACCCTAATAGATCCTGCCCTATTGGATATTGGATCTCCATCTAATTACCCAAGCCTTTTGGATTAGTGAGTCTTTACCAAATAATCTCTTGTTAGCTCTTATTGGATCTTATCTTAAGATCCAATAATTTAGGGGCTTAACGGATATCAAATAAGTTAGGGGCTCCATGATATCTCATATTCGAACCTCTACTCGTCGTGACACCTACCATATGTGTGTGACCCTATAGGGCCAATATCGAGTTGACCATGAGTCATACCGCCGAACTCTTTCTGATTTAGTGAATTATTATCTCCATAATAATTCACTCGACTCATCAACTATGGACGTATTAGGCCACTACGTCGTAGTCCCCAAACAATACAAGGGAATCCAATCCTTTGGACCTATCTATCCTTAGTTACCATGTATCTATAGTCCCTTATCCATCTAATATCCCGAGACCCTATACCGAGCATAGTGTTTGTCAAGCCCATACGGTCTCTCCTCGAGTCTCGCTCTAATCGGATTCTCCCGGAGAACTCTTTCTCTCTCAATCCAAATAACCTTGGCCAAGGATTTATTTGAGCAAGAATACATGAGATATTTCTCTCATGATACCAAGAGCGGATGATCCTATATTGATACTCAATAGCCCTCGTAAGGTTGGCTACCACTCTCAATAACCTATTGTACTAGATTTGAAACTTCCAAACCTATAAGTCCGGTATCAAAGAGTGGAGTACTCATATAGGACATCCTTGGTGTCTCAAGTCTAAGGATTAGATATACTACTGGGACTACGGAATCACTATTTGACATGAGGTATCAATAACCATCCAAAGATTCCGTAAGTGAATCAATCAGGTGAACTCATTCTCCAATAAGCACTGATCTGTATCCTTAGTGTCTCCACACGAGTAGTTATGAGACCAACCACCTCCATCAAATGGATGGGTATACAGCACACCAGTCTATCCGGTTATCTCGATGTCCCTCTCGAGTAACCTATGATCGAGATTATTTAGGATATGTGTTTAAAGGTAAATTAGTCTCATTATTGTAATATCATCATGATTTAATTCTCATTGCACAGATCCAAAGACATCATAATAAATGCAACATGCAAGATAAAGTGATAGAATGTCTAATAATAATAAGCAAAAGAAAGAGTGCATGTCAAGTCACAAGTGTCATTACTCATGTGATTGGCTTGCAGGATGCATATGACTAGCAATCTCCCATTTGACCTAAAGCCAATCACCTACGTGTTTGATCCCCATCAAGCCCCTGTGACGCCAAAGATAATTTGAGACAAAGGCTTGGTTAGTGGATCTGCAATGTTATCTTTGGATGGAACTCCTTCCACTACTACATCTCTTCGGCCACGGTCTCTCTAATAAGTGGAATCGCTTGAACACTTTTGATGAGACCCGAGTTCCCTTATTTGAGTAATCACCCCTAGTTGTCACCATATAAGAGAATCATCTCCTCGCTACTCGTATGACTCCCAAATCTGATATGTCCCACATATCTCTCAGGAGGATGGGATACTCTTCCGCACCTATGTAAAGTTGGAACTTGTGTGCTAGGTACCGAACAGATTCTGGTCGTGGAATGCTTGAGCAAGGTTCTCCAACCTTGCTCAACTCTATCATGCTCCCACTATCTCTACCAAGAATGTGTTCCTTCTCAAGGAACACTGCTCTCTTAGCTACAAAGACCTTTTGGTTCTCGTGGGTGATAGAAATAATATCCACAAGTTTCCTTGGGGTATCCTACGAACTTGCATCATTCCATCCTCGGATTCCAACTTGTCGGGGTTATGCCTCTTGACATGGGCAGGCACCCTAAATCTTAACAACATTAAGATCGGGCTTCTTTCCATTTCATATCTCATATGGAGTAGACACTAATGACTTAGTTGGAATTTTATTTAGAAGGTAAGCTGCATGTCTCTAGGCATATCCCGAATGAGATGGGTAAGTCGGTGAAACTCATCATAGAATGCACCATGTCTAACAATGTGTGATTCCTCCTTTCGATACACCATTAAGCTATGGTGTATAAGGAGGTGCCCACTGGGATAAAATCACATGGTCTTTGAGGAACTGGTGAACTCTATACTCAAGTACTCACCTTCTCGATCCGATTAAAGGATTTTAATACTCTTTCCATCCGGTTCTTCATTTCATTCATATATTCTCTAAATTTCTTAAAAGCCTCAGACTTATACTTCATCAAGTACACATGTTTGTATCTTAAGAAATCATTAGTGAAAGTAATAAAGTAGGAGTAACCACCTATGGCATGAGTCGACATGGGACCATATACATCACTGTGTATAAGTTCTGGCAACTCAGTGGCTCTCTCTTCAATTCTACTAAATGGAGAGTTGGTCATCTTTCTTCGAAGGCAAGGTTTGCAAGTCGCATATGACTCATAGTCGAATGGAACTAGATATCCATTCTTCAGCAATTTTTGAATCCTTCCCTCATTTATGTGACTTAGCCTACAATATCATATATATGCATTGTTCACCTCTTCTCATTTCCTCTTTGACTCACTTGCACTCATGATGTGTAGAGCTGTATCTAGCATAAATAAATCATTATGTAACGTTCCTCTTGTGATGGTCTCATCATCTAATGCTATTGAGCAACCATTATTCTCAAAAACTAATTTATATCCACTAACTATCAAACATGAAATGAAAATAATATTTTTGATAATAGAAGGAACATAATAGCATGCATCTAATACAATAATAGCTCTACTGGGTAGATGTAGGGTGACCTTTCCAATAGCCACTATAGCAACCTTTGCTCCATTGCCTATCTTAAGGTCCATCTCGCCTCTCTTTAATCTCATAGGTCCTGCCAAAACCTGCAACGAATTACAGATATGATAAGCACTCTCGGTATCCAATACCCTTGTGTTATCATAAGATTCTGACAAATGGAGACTGATCATGAATGTACTTGAAGCTTCTCGAAGCTTCTGTTTCGCCCTCTCTGAAAGGTACTTTTTATAGTTCCTCTTCTAGTGTCTATCTTTGTCGTAGTGAAAGCACTAGCCTTTATCCTTTGTTGGATCTTTCCTGGCAACCTTTACCTTACTCATTTTGCCCTTGCCCTTGCCCTTCTTAAGGGACTTCTCAGCATTCCTTTTCTTTCTGGTCTCATCAACATAGAGAACTGGCTTCTCTTTCTTGATGGTGCTCTTTGCTTCTTTCAACATATTGAGGAGCTCTAGGAGAGTCACCTCAAGCTTGTTCATATTAAAATTCATTATAAATTGAGAAAAAGAATCTGGTAGAGACTGAAGTATAAGATCCACACATAGGTTATCCTCTAGTACCATTCCTAGACCTATGAGTTTCACGATCCACTCAATCATCTTAAGGATATGGTTCTGAACCACTATCTCCTTAGTCATGCTAGCATGGAAAAAACTCTTCGATATCTCATATCACTGAGTTTTTCCCTATTCCTCAAACGGTTTATGGAGATGGAGGAGTATGGAATTGTCATCCATATTTTCATGCTATCTCTGTAACTCAGTAGTCATAGAGGCCAATGTATAACGCTGAGTAAGAATGAAATCATCTATGTACTTCATATAATGAGCGATCTCATCCTCGCTTGCCCCTTCATTGGGTATAGGGATCACTGTATCAAGGACGTACGTGATTTTCTTCATCGTGAGAATGATTCTCAGATTACGAAGTCAATCTATATAATTTGGACTAGTGAGGCAGTTGGCATCAAGTATGCCACGTAAAGGGTTTGAAAATGATATTTTTAGGAAATTAAAGATGTAGCAGAAATAAATAACATGCATAATTTATAAAAATTAAAGAGTTAAGATAATGACTTCTATCTTAATCTACTCCCACTAATTTTTTATGAGACACATAACACCCTCTAGTATGTGAATCAGAGACCCCCGACGGATCTCTAGTGGGGATCGGGATCCAATTGGTATCTCAGTGTAACCTCGAGGGACTCGACTAATCACACTAAGCCCAAAAGGTAGGCAACTCTTGCCGATCACAACTCCTTGTAGTTCCTATCCTGTTTGGCCTCCGAACCACCATGGCCTCGAGGGACTCGACCAACCATTATGTTCGGTTAAGTCATCACCATCGTTACATGATGAGTCTGATTCGATGATATACACTCGAGGGACTCGACTAAGCATACCATGTCCTCAAGTCACCGATGACATCTCTATGTCATAGATAAGATAGTGAATCGCGATATAAGTGAGTCTTGAGGGACTCGACCAACTCAACCTACACCAGGAATCAGTTCCTACTTATAACGATGGAAGGCCACGTGGGTCAATCTAATTGCCTGATATTTACCGACTTAATATTATTAATAGAGGGGATTTTTGATTTGGTCTCCTAATATAATGTGTCACACACATACATATTTAATATATATCTACATTGAATGTAAATATATATACATATCTAGTAGGTGTATAACTAATCACACATCACATGAGCAATCACACCAGATGATCATGGACTACATCCTAATGTGATCAAGCCTGAGCTAGTGGGCCCAATCACTCACATCAAGATCTATGTGTGCCTCAGCGCATCTCCATGCCTTATGATCGTCTATCTCGCTTCGTCAATTCTGTCGGTATCTCAATGCGTCTTCATGCATCGGATCGTCCGTCTCGACCTCGTGGGTCCCGCTCCCATTGCACCTCCTTGTGTAATTATAATATAATTATAGGCACGCAAGCCCGATACTAAATGAAAAAAATAGAGGTTTGCAAGTCCCAATAATAATAATTACATGTACACACATTACATCACATGGTCCATGATCATCTGTCCACATCATACATCACATGTATATGTTATTATGTAGGACTACTAGATAAATAATAATAGTTAATTAAATATTTTAATTAACTAATATATTTTTTAAAATAGGGATATATAGAGAATTTTTAGAATTCTGAAGAGCATTCTGATCAATCAGATAGAAGGGACAAAATTAAAATTTTTAAAATTTCGAGAGGCAAAAATATCTTTTGTCCGAAAAACCTTAATCCCTCCTCTATAGCATTCCAGTTGCCGGGTGCAACGTTGCGTCGCCCATGCCCATGGGCGGCTTGCTTGCGGGCGGCGCTGCCCCTTCCTCAGGTGGTGCTCCTGTGGCGTCGCCCTGCGGGCGCTACCCCGTGAGCGCTGCACCACGGGCGTCGCCCCTACGGGCGACCACCAACAGGTGACTCCTGGCCCACAGGCGGTGCCACCCCTGCGGGTAGGCGACGCCAGCCCTTGCGAGCAGGCCGCCTACCTACAGCCCATAGCCCACCGACGCTACTTGTTGTAGCAATGGCTAGAGCACAGCAAGAATAGCAATCGTTGCTGCCCTTCCTCGCCTTTTGCGTCAATAATTTTGATGGCAAAAGCTATTCTAAATCACAACACATGCAGTTAAAATCCGATCTTCGTACGAACAACCTAGCTATGATACCACTATTGGGAAATCCAAGGAGCGACATCACATTCTCAACGGAAGAATATAAAAATAAAACATCTTAGATTTTCGTAAAAGGTTCCATCATCGTACGAAGATCGGTCCATCAAAAAATAAATCCATGAATCCAAAAACTATATGTGTAAAAAGAAAGTACCTAGGGAGATCATATATCCCTGAATCCCTACAGATCTGTAGGACTGGATGAAGGAGTTCAAATGTCCTCCTCTCTAGTGTTAATCCACACAGTAGAGACTGCAATGATGCTCCTCTCTTGGAGAGAGGAGAATAGAAGGTGGCTACTTAAAAACCCCTATCTATGGACTTTTGGTTCTCTCCTATTTATAGAGGCCCCTTGTAAACTCTAATGGATCCTACCCTATTAGGCATTGGATCTCCATCCAATTACCTAAGCCTCTTGGATTAATAGGTCTCTACCCAATAATCTCTTATTAGCCCTTATTGGATCTCATCTTAGGATCCAATAATTTAGGGGCTTAAAGGATATCCAATAAGTTAGGGGCTCCGACAGATATCTCATATCCGAACCTCTACTCGTCGCGACACCTACCATATATGTGTGACCCTCTAGGCCCAATATCGAGCTGGTCGTGAGTCATACTTGTTAGAACTCCTTCTGACTTAGTGAATTATTATCTCCAAAATAATTCACTCGACTCATCGACTACGGACGTACTAGGTCACTACGCCGTAGTCCCCAGATGATACAGAGAAATCTAATCTTTTGGACCTATCTATCATCAGTTATCATGTATCTATATTCCCTTATCCATCTAGTATCCCAGAGATTCTACATCGGGCATGGTGCTATCAGGCCCATACGGTCTCTCCTCGAGTCTCGCTCTAATCGGATTCTCCCAGAGAACTCTTTCTCTCTTAATCCAAATAACCTAGACCAAGGATTTGTTTGAGTAAGAATACATGGGATATTCCTCTTATGATATTAAGAGCGAATGATCCTCTATTGACACTCAGTATCCCACGTAAGGTTGGTTACCACTCCCAATAATCGGTTGTATTAGATCTGGAACTTCCAAACCTATAAGTTCGTTATCAAAGAGTGAAGTACTCATATAGGACATCGTTGGTGTCTCAAGTCTAAGGACCAGATACACTATTGAGACTACAGAATCATTGTTTGACGTGAGGTATCAATAACCATCCGACATTTCGTAAGTGGATCAATCAATGAACTCATTCTCCAATGAGCACCTGTACTGTATCCTTAGTGCCTCAACACGAGTAGCTATAAGACCAGCCACCTTCATCATATAGACGGGTATACAACACACCAGTGTATCTGGTTATCTCGATGTCCCTCTCGAATAACCTATGACCGAGATTATTTAGGGTCTATGTTTAAAGGTAAATCAGTCTCATTATCATGATCTCATCACCATTCGATTCCCATTGCACAAATCTAAGGACATCATAATAAATGCAACATGCAAGATAAAGTGATAGAATGCCTAATAATAATAAGCAAAAGAAAGAGTACATGTCAAGTCATAAGTGCCATTACTCGTATGATTGGCTTGCAAGGTATATATGACTAGCACTTTCTTAATGTGCTCCTACTATTTCTCTAACGAGTCATGCGACACCCTCAATACGTGAAATGAAAATCTCCAGTAGACTTCTAGTGGGGATCAAGGTCCAATCGATATCTTAGTATAACCTTAAGGGACTCGACCAATCACATTGAGCCCAAAAGATAGGCAACTCTTGCCAATCATAACTCCTTGTGATTCCCGTCCTATTTGGCCTCCGAACCACCATGGCCTCGAGGGACTCGACCAACCATGATGTTCGGTTAAGTCATCACCATCGTTACAAGATGAGTCTGATTCGATAATATACTCTCGAGGGACTCGACCAAGTATACCATGTCCTCAGGTCACCGGTGACATCTTTATGTTATAAATAAGATAACGAATCGTAATATAGGTAAGTCTCAAGGGACTCGACCAACTCAATCTATATTGGGAATCGGTTCCTACTTGTAACGATGGAAGGCCACGTGCATCAATTTAATTGTCTCACGTTTACCGACTTAATATTATTGATAGAGGAGATTTTAATTTTGTCTTCTAATATGACATTTCACACACATACATATTTAATATATATCTATATCGCATGCAAATATATATATCTAGTAGGTGTATAACCAATCACACATCACATGAGCAATCATACCAGATGATCATGGACCACATCATAATATGATCAAGCCCGAACCAGTAGGTCCAATCACTCACATCAAGATCTATGCCTGTATCGATACATTTCCACACCCTATGATCATCTATCTCGTCCTCATCAGTTCCATCGACATCTCGACGCATCTCCATGTGTCGTGATTGTCCGTCTCGACCTCGTGGGTCCTACTATCGCTTTCACGCTCTCATTATACCTCCTTGTATAATTACAATATTATTACAAGTACACAGGCTCGACAATAAATGAGAAAAATAAAGGCTCGTAGGCCCCAATAATAATAATAATCACATGTACACACATCACATGGTCGATGATCATCAGTCCACATCATACATCATATGTACACATCATCATCATGTAGGACTACTAAATAAATAATAATAATTAATTAAATATTTTAATTAACTAATTTTTTCTAAATTAAGGATATAAAAGAAATTTTTTAAATTATAAAGGGTATTTTGGTCATTCGACCAAAAGGGACACAAACTGAAATTTTTGAAATTTGAGGGGTAGAACCATCTTTCGTCGAAAACCCTAATTTTTCCCTTCACTGCCTGCGTTGCGGTGCGACTGCCACCACCCTACTAGCGACGACCGCTACCGAGGGGGGGGGGGGGAGCAGTGGTGCCACCGCCCTTGCACGCAAGCGGCTCGCTTGTGGGCAATGCCACTACAGCATGCGGGCGTAGCGCCCAAAGGTGGTGCTGCCCTCGCAGGGCGACCGTTTATCCCTGCTCGCATATGACGACGTTCATAGGGGGGCTCGCCCGCGAGCCTAGCGCCCTTGCGGGCACTGCTTGCCCTTGTGGGCAGGCTGCTTGCGAGCTCCCTGCCCGCATGCGGGTAGTGCTGCCATTGCGGGCAGATGACCACCACCCACCAGCCGCCGATGGCCTCTGCCCGCAAGGTGGCTAGGCTAAGAGGCTACAAGCAGCCTTTGGCCATGGCCAACCTACAAGGGCAACAATAGTTGCTGCACTATCGACTTTTGCTTTAACAATTTTGACGATAAAAGATATTCTAAATCACAACACACGTAGTTTAAAATCCAATCTTCGTACGAACAACCTGGCTCTGATACCACTATTGGGAAATCCAAAGGCGACATCACATATGCAACGGAGGAACAAAAAGCAAAATATCCTAGATTTCCACGAAAATGTTTCATCGTCGTACAAAGATCGATGTGTAAAAATCCATGAATCAGAAAACTACATATGTAAAAAGATAATCCCTAGGGAGATCATATATTCTTGAATTCTTATAGATCTATAGAGAGGATGAAGGAGGTCAAGCATCCTCCTCTCTAGCGGTGATCCACACGGTAGGGGCTGCAAAGATGCTCCTCTCTAGGGAGAGGAGAATAGGAGGTGGCCACCAAAAAACCTTAGCCTATGAATCTTTGGTTCCCTCCTATTTATAGAGGCCCCCTGTAAACCCTAATGGATCTTGTCCTATTTGGTATTAAATCTCCATCAAATTATCAAGCCTCTTAGAGTAATGAGTCTCTACCCAATAATCTAGCTCTTATTGATGCAGCGTGTTACAAGTGAGAAAATTCCAATAATCATAAGCAAAGAGATTGATACAGTATATTATATGTGTCATCACTCATGTGATTGGCTTGTACGACACCTATAACTAACATTTAGAGTCTATGTTTAAAGGCGAATCGATCTCATTATCGTGATTTCATCACGATCCAATTCCCATTGCATAAATCTATAGACATCACAATATAAGCAACAACCAAGATAAAATAAAAAATATCAAATAAATAATAATAATAAAATATATAATATGTCACACGTGTCATCACTCACATGATTAGCTTGTAGGGCAATGAATAGCAATTTATAAATTCTAAAAGGCTTCAAGAATGAAGCCAAAATATTTAAATCCTCAAAATTCTAAGATATAAGCAATACTACCACTAATACCGGGCGAGACCACCATCATAACTTTTAACATTGCAATTGTGGACTCTAGCAAAACTATTATCATAAAATTTGAATTTTGGGTGGTACTACAACCGCCCTAAGCAATACAACCATCGCCACTGCCGTCGCCAGAAAGCATGACAAGCATAAACAATGCTTATTGACTAACTTTAGCGATACTATCACTTAGGCTTGGCAATGCCATCACCCATGCCTATAGCTTGGCATTATAACAAGCTTACTTTGATCTAATTTCAAGCCCAATGACTTTTTGACAAGTTAGCATCATTTTAACTTAATACCAGTTCAAATTGATCGAAAATGATCTCGAGTAAGATTTCAATAAATTAGCCATAAATCCCACACATTAATAAATCAACCACATATTTGTATGTTGTATGCTTATCGTATTTTATTCGATCTTTTGAACCTTCAGCACATCACTCTTTCCTTTAACATATCACCCATTCCATCAACATGTCAATTTTTTTATGACATCCAATCTTTTGACGCAACATCAAATCCTACTAATATGATGCCCAAACCTATAACCAAAATCTAATCTCTAACATATCGACCAATCCTTCGGCTCGACATCTAATTTTTGACAAGATAATTTTTTCAATACGTGTAGCTCTCCAACTCGATAGTTAACATTTTGATGATCAAAATCCATGATCGAAATATTTTCTGCGTCACTTATCTCAAAAATATATTAGTCCAATAAACTCATTAATTAACTTCATTATCAAAATCCTATATTCAACAAATTTATCATACTTCTTTTGGCTTACGATGAAGGGAAGTGGTATTCTAATGATTTTTAATATAAATGATCTCCTCGTTCATGTCATTTGAGTACTTTAGTTATCTTGCTTGAGTGACTATATTTTGTTTTATTGATATCTTACCTACAATTATTGAGTCTTTCAAGTATTTGTTGATACTTTTGATCTACTCACTGAGCATTTAAGAAAGTGGATCACATTTAAAAACTCACAAAAATGACCTATCATAAAATTAAATTAAATTTAAAATTTTTGTATCATTTATGTAATTATTGAGTCTTTCAAGTATTTGTTGAATCTTTTCATCTACTCACCGAGCATTTTAGAAAGTGGATGTCACATTTAGAAATTCACAAAAATGACCTATCATAAAATGAAATGAAATTTAAAATTTTTGTATCATTTATGTATCATCGTTTTTGCTAAGGACAAAGGGGAACAGTATCCAAAGATTTATGACTTATATTGTCTCTCTCATGAATCTTGTTGTGTTTATAATTTATGTTAGATTTTATGACATCTTTCTCATGACTTCTTAGGTTTCATGACTAATGATGTATATTTCTCTTTACTTATTAATTTTAATGACTTATTTTTCTCAATGCTCATGGCTTATAATCTATAATTGCTTAAAAAATAGTGATGTTTAGTGACATGATATTTTATATTTTTAAACCTTTTGCTTAATGACTTTTGAAGACCATTTAAATGTTATTTTTTTTTAAAAAAAATATACATCTTATAGTTCAAGCAAAACTCGATTGATGACAATCAAACGATCCAAAACTAAGGAGATTTAATCTTTTGAATGACACTTACAAAACACTCATCTACTATTAAAAAAAAAAGGCCTAAGACTTGCTACTCTAAACTTAGAAGTTCAAATATATCTATAGCAATATTACCCTAAAAAAATATTCTAATTTGAAAAAAAAAATTCGATTTTGAAAAGAAATTATACAATGTACACTACACAGAAACCTCAAATAGAAATATTATTCCTCAAGTAATTCAAGTCCTAGAAGTTGCTCCCAAGGGCATGTTGTGATACTCGCAGAGCATTCAATAAATGCACTTGGATTATTTACAACAGACAGAGGTACCGATCAGCTATTGCTCCCTCCACGTTTTCTCATCCAGGCTTGAGACTAGCAATGGCAGTGTTAAGCAACAAACCTAAAAATTATGCCTAAACAAACACAGAAGCAACCAACGATAATCACAAATTTTAACACAACAGAAACCACGTCCAAGCATCCACATTCACAAGCAGCACATTACGATCGTCCACTCGCATGCATTATCTACAGCAATGCCCACCCCCTCTTATTCATTTAGACAAGCATTGTGAAGACACATAGGTTTCAAAATTATTACACGACAAATGCACTTGACAAAAGTATCCACTCCAAATTGAAGCATTTGTAACGGTGCTGAAACATAAAATTAATGTCCTGTGATGGCAGTGACACTAAAAAATAACTTACAAACAATCATCGTTAAGCAACCAGCAACCATTAACCAACAACCAACCAACGTTACACTATCATAACCATCCAAGAAGACACATTGGAAAGACGTAGTTTGGGTCATCTCGTATCTACAACAAAAGCATACAGAAACCAAAGAAAAATAATATATTAAAATACACCTAATACAACAAAATCAACAAAACTACAACAAAAATATTTAAGGACTAATGTTCCACAAAAAGAAAAAAACTAGCAAATTCCACTAAATTTGTATTTATATGAAAAAAAACTATGATCACACATTATTACGCAACAAACAATCTTAGACAAAACCATCCAACACTGCTGAAACATAAAATAAATGCAGAAAAACTTCAAACCAACAAAAGGCTACAGACAAAACCACAAGGCATATAAGTGGAAAGGTACATACAATGACACATTTGTTCACTGTCATTCCAATCTGTCATACCAAACCTAATGTAGAAAACCATTGAAATAAGAACAAAGAAATATAACATGGTAGGGGTGGTCTATTAGCAAAACCATCAAACTGAATCTTAACTGAGACAAACTATAATCATCATCTGCCATTAGCAAAACGATGTCAAACCAAACTTAATATAAAAAAACATTGAAATTAGAACAAAAACACATGGTAGGGTTGGTTGATTAGCAAAGCCCTGTCAAACTGAACCTTATGACAACCTAAAACCTGCACCGTTGTTCCACATCTTCACCATCGAACTGTTCCAGTGCCATTATATGATGGTCAGTCAAAACTATAAACTATAATCGGCATCGTGCTGCAGCATTATTCAACAGTCAGTCCCAACTAATAACCCAATGACTAGACAACATATTGAATCAACTATTCCAGTGCCATTGGGATGATCAGTCAACCAATCAACCAAAAAAAGAACCATCAATCCAGTTACTAGCAGCTTCAACCCAATATAACAAGCTTCACATTCACATGATCCCCTACCAATACCAATGCTCATGTTGCCAACCAAGCAAGGAAATGGAAATAGAATAATGAAACCAAGGCTGTAGACGAAGTGTTCTATTTCTTTACATAATAAAACCTGCACCATCTATCTGAACCTTATACATAAGCTAATTCATACTGCAAGATACTGATGGTTATCAACCAATCACAAGATCAACTTCAAAAGCCCAACATGACAAACTCTTTTGAGGCTGCAAAAAGAATGATATTGGCTTTCCTCCTAAACACAAACAAATTTGACAAACTTTGCATTAGCATAACAAAACTCTTCAGTCAGCCACCTCCATAATTCAAAAGTACTGTTAATTAGCATCCCACATGGAGCCAATCCTACTAACTGCATGTTATTATAAGAAAGCCTATTCGACCAACTACAACAAATTACATTCTTCAATTGCAAATGCCCATATTCTAGCTGAGTATGGTTCCTTTCCAGAAGAGTATCAGCACATTAAAACCATTTTTGACCAATCACAACAAGTACATTTTTCAATTGCAAATGCTCATATTCTAGCTAAGAGAGTATGGTTCCCTTGAGTATCAGCACATTAAAACCTAATCAATTAGAATAACCAGAGCTTGTTCATGACACTGACAAAATGAGGATCCAAAATCCAGAACCATTTCATGTATGAAATCGATGAACCAACTATCATGTCAGGGATTCCCAATAATCTGACATACTATACATCATATACTACTTTTGTGCAGAATAAGAACCGGCAGAAGAAACTAGAACTCATCCTGAGTAGACTAAGAATCAATAAACATCATATACTACCCTTGTGCAGAATAAGAACTGGCAGAAGAAACTAGAACTCATCCTTAGTAGACTAAGAATCAAGTGAAGAAACTAGAACTCATCCTGAGCAGACCAAGAATCGACTAAACAAACTAAGAAACCCAAATTCAGCTTTCCTTTTATAATTAATGATTCAAAGACAATGATAACCAACAGTCCAGATCTTAGCTTTTGCTTTCACAACAAATGTTTTAAATATTTGCAAACACTAAACCCTTTCTTGCAGCTATAATTATTGACATAGTTCTTTGCCCGACCTTCTAGGTCCATAAAAAATAGAATTTTATAACAATAATGAAACTACTGAAGGATGTTTAAGTTCATGACAGACAACATCTCAGTCAATGATACCAGAGAACCCTAACAACACAAAAGAAAAAAAAAATCAACTAAGTAGTTTAGTAATATTAGGAAACACAAAACGGCTGAAACAACAAGGTGGTGCTTTTATCCCATGGCTCTTGCATAAGAGTAACAAGAAGTTGGTGCTTTTATTCCACAAGCCAAAAAGGCTCTTGCATATGAGCTCATAAACATATTCATGTTGATGCCAGAAAAAGCGGAGTACTATTCCTTAAACATGGAACCTGGTTTGGTTGCAACCAAGAGATGTGGCACGAATAAGATCATTTGTCAATTATTAATAAGGGCCTCATGGTCAATTGATATATTGTTTTGTGGTCTTCCAGTACAAAAAAAGCCATAAGAAACTAAATAGTAGCCACAAAAATGAATTAGTGACACCAAAAAACACAAAACAACTAAAAGAATAGCAAGTTGGTGCTTTTATCCCATGAACCAATGCAGATCTTACATAGCAGCTCTTAAACATAGACATGTCAATACCAGAAATAGTGCAGTGCTATTCCTTAAACATGGAACTTGGATTGATTGTTATCAAAAGATGTAGAATGAATAAGATCATTTGTCTGTAATTCATGATGAAGGCCTAATGGTACAACTGTTTACTGCTTAGTCCCTCTTTTTTTGATCCAAAAACCAAAAAGTAACAAGATGCAAAAGAACCATAAAATTCATAGAGAACCAATATAACATTGTGTCTAAGTTTGTCTGTTTCGCATAAAACGGGTAACAAGTCCAAAAACAAGGACAAAACCTATCAAAGCTGGCATCATTTTATTCCAACAGAAAGGCAAGTAGAGATCACAGCAAATTGTATGACCAACACATGAAGCAGAATCATGTTCATTGCTCTAAGTTCTGCTTAGTAAAAAAAAATAAATATTTGGATTATCTGCTTAGTTAAAAACAGTAGTAGATAATATTTGGTAATATCCTTCATGTAATTGAACACTAAGTAGATGCAAGTTTCCACCTGCTTCTTGTATTATCGATCACATCTCCCCATCACTACTCTTAAGTGCCAAACAAAAGATACGATATAGAAATTTTACAAAGAGATTTTTTGGGCCCATTCCATAAGACATCTCCCTCCAGCAGGACAAGAAGCTGACGGAAATTATATGACCAGGAGTACAGGTAGAACTTCTATTCTCTTCATCATGCAAACCAAAACAACAACCTTGAAAACTTGTTTGTATCAGATATGGTTGCAGAATCTTCATAAAGGAAATATATTCAATCAGCAATTGGGTCTCTACAAGAAGATTACTTGACGAAAATTGGACTCCTTTGTTTACAGTGTGAAGGCTCCATGCTTATAACATAATCAAAACCTCAATGCCCAGCTTTCTTAACGTGAAACCCAGCTCCCAAAACAAGCTTCAAGTAGATGAACAACACATAAAATGAGCAGCAAAAAGTACATCAGCCTGAGAAGATAACTTACCACTTCTAATAAAAATTAGCAATATGAAATGAATTTCAAGGAAAAACAAGAGAACACAGCATGCCTGTACCTCCCTCCAGCTTGATACAAGAAAAAAGTAACAATGCATCTTAAAACCCACTTGTTTTTAAAGCCATCACTTGTGCTATTGAATTGATTCAGAAATCAATATAACAATCAAGTACAAATATCATAACCCAAGATCACCAACAAAGACACCTTAATAGCACAAGTATCTGTACAAGATTACCATGTCCTAACTTCCACACAAGATAAAGGAAACATGATTCAAAAGAGAAATGGAAGTTAATTAAGAGGAAGAGAAACCCAGCAGAGAACTTTTATGAGCCAAAGGATCAAAAAGTCGGTGAAAATAATTTGACCTTTCAAAAGTAATAACTTTGCACTGGTCGACTGCATTTTGGCAATAAATGAACAGCAATGAGGCTAATGGAAACAATGACTACAGAATTCAAGTTATTCAACAAAATTAGCTGACTTCCTCTAATACAACCAGCCAAGAACACCAAAGGATGTAATTAACCCAATTTAGAGATGTATTAACTCCAAAATAAAATCCTGCTACCAAACGTCATAACTAATTGTAGAAAACCAGGACAGAAAATCCAAATTTCATCTGGAAATAGCAGCCAAGAATACAACCGGATGTAATAAACCAAATAGGCAAACAAAATAACCCTCCATATACCCAATTTAAATCCTGCAAACAAACAACATAATGAATTGTTGAAGGTAAAATAATCTCTCATATGAGGCCACATCAGCATTATAGGGCAACATAAAAGACACCTGTCAAAAGTTACACTAGAAACACACAAGGACAAAAAAGTTTACATGGAACAAAAAACTATAAATTGAACAGAGAACTTAAAAATTGCCAACTAATAAGAGATAAAGTAGAAATTGCATATTACAAAAAAAAGAATACTCAACTAAGAAACCTAACAATAAAAAACAATAGAACATGAGCCAATCAAAGTAAAGGCCAAACAGACAAGAAAATAACAAAAAAAAAAACAATTTTGTAGAAGCATCAAATAAATGTGACAACTCATACACTGATCATAAATGCTCCTGCCCAGGTGCATGTTATGTGTTCATGACCTAGCAGCTAATCTTAGATGGACAAGCTCCAATCACGCCAAGACAGTAGACAACTAGGCACTGTTTAATCAGAAAATCAATTTAAAGTTATTTCCTCAAAGCAAAAAATGATTAAATGTCATACTTAAAAAACATCTACAAGCTAACTGAAACCAAATATCAGGTGACCAGAGGCAGTTTAAACAAAAAGATAATTAAGCTGCAAAGTAGAAATCTGACAAAGAATCCAAGAAGAGACAAATGAGAAGTTTGTATGACCTTCTAATAAGACTTGCCAAGCAAGTAACTGCTAAAAATTCGCAACAACAAGAACAATTAACAATTGGATGAAAACTTAATATCACAAACATGCATAAATTGCACACCTAAATCTAAATGAGCCTTTCAAAACAGGCAAAACCTATGTCTCATACCAAATGCTATCCAAGGAAGGTCCTAATCCTAATAACCAGGCTTATGGCTAATGCTGATACTGATGCTTCTGCAACTGCACACAAAAACCTTACAAATAGAATATTCAGAAAACAAAGAGAAAGACTGACTTCAAAAGTGCAAATTTATAAAATGTACGAAGCATGCCGATGAAATAAGTAGACAGGCAATAATCAACAATTAAATAGCCAATGAAAAGTGAAAGGAACCTCTTCCATAAATGATGATAGAGTAAGAACATATCGAAACCACATACCATAGAGTAAGAACATATTGAAACCAAATACCATAGGAAGGTAGCAGAACACTCACATCTCACTTTAAAAAAAAATGTCCCATATGATAGGACCCTAGAAGGATTTATAGTAATAAATCTCACCTAGCCATCTCTATTCTATAAAGAAGAATGATTAGGATTTATAGTTGAACCTTTGGGCTTCCTAGCCACCACCCTCCTTTATTGGGTCGGTTGACTAGGGTTGAGGACAAAAGGAGTATTTTACTTAGGAAGTAGCCACTAGGACTAGGGTTTGGAGTCCTATATAAGCATGTAGCCACCACCTCTTTTGAATAAGAAAAGATCAATCTACTTTGCAGCCATTTAGCCGACTACCAAGGAGGGTGGAACCCATATAGCGTTCCAAGAGTTGATTCCTCTCAAAGATCAATCTACATAGAATTCCTCTGGGGTTCTATCATTTGGTATTAGAGCAGCGATCTTGCTGCTTTTGCTGTCATCCCTGTCGCCTACCATCAACCAAACAATTCCCATAATTGCTCTTAATGTTTTCGTCTCTACCGTCATCTTTTGCCGTAGATTAAATCAATCTACTATCGCCACCTCCAATTACATCAGAGATCTGATATTTTTCTACCACCAATACCTTTTGCTACTGTATTTTTTATTCAAAATACCAAAAAGAAGTCTTACTATCTATCCCTTACTGCGAATTACTTTCGTCGTAAAAGTTACCATCTTTACGAAAGAAGGATTGCTGCAGAAAATTTCAACCGTGTATTGCTACCTTTAAACAGATCTATTTGCTATCCTTTTTGAATGAAATTTCTTGTGCACTTCATAGATCATCTTGGCTTTCATCTGTGATTGATCTATCGTGGAATTCATCTCTAAAACGATCTTGTGTTGCTACAAATTTTTCGTCGCAAACCGCTGAAATTTTTTAATGAGAATTTTACTATCGCAACTTGCACCGATTTCTTTGCTGTTATGCTGTCGAAATTTTTTTGATCCAATTTGTCATCATTGCTGTTATCTAAACCAAGATTTTGCTATTAAATTCCCTCCTCAAATCTCTGGGTTTTTGCTTGAAATTTTGTTGAGAAATCATTGTTTCTTCGACGATAATTCTGCTCTTACAAGACAGCACATATCTGTAGCAACTTCCACTGATTTCTGTCAAATCTTTGCTGCCATCTACCACAGATCTAAAACCCTCTTCCCTAACCTTCATTCACTACCATCACAGCCTTAAAACTCTATCAAACTGCACCCCCAAATTGTATCCAAACAGCCACAAAACAAGCATAAACTACAGCCTACATCCACCAATCCACCAACCCTTTCGGCGACCACTTCTCTCAACCAATACATGCCTTTAACTCGACAACAAAAGAGAGATCTTAATATTACAGATTTGGAGGCATATACTATGGTATATGAGGAGGCAATCAATGCTAAATTCGAAACCTTCGAGACGCGAATGAAGGATAAGATTCAGACTCTCTTTGTCAAACTCGGTTTGGGTCGACCACCGAGTCTGAAGAAATCACATCAAGGAGAGAGCTCTGACTAAAAAGATGACTTCCAAGAGAGGGGAGGCTCTATGACTGATCCCTACTATCCATGCATAAGGGTAGACTTCCTTAGATGGGAAGGAGACCTGATTGGTATGATCTCACGCGCGGAGCGATATTTTTGGTATCACAAAACCACGGACGCATCTATGATGGAAATTACGGCTATACATCTTGAAGGGGATGCCATACAGTGGTTTGATTGGTTTGAATACACTCATGGAGTCCTCTCATGGTGACAATTCAAAGGACTGCTAATCCGCTTCGAACCAATTGATTACGAGAACATTGACGGACAACTAGCAAAGATCCGACAAACCTCCATCATCCAAGAGTATCAAACCAGGTTTAAAAGGTTATTTAATCAAACTAGTGATTGGTCTGAAAAATAGCTATTGGGGACGTTTATTAAGGGCTTGAAGTCGGAGATCTGGGGAGAAGTTAAAGGGTGACAACCGTACATGCTTATGGCAGCCATCTCTTTCGCACGACTTCAAGAGGAGCGATTGAATCACGAAGCCCGGAGGACTAGGGTCGCTCCCCGACCAACAATATTGAAGCTCTCAGCCCCCCTTATTGTTAGCCAAGCCTCTACACCAAAAAGTTGATAAGAGAAGAGCTTCGAGAGTGATCTACAAAGGGGTTATGTTGACATTGCGACGAGTCATGGAGCCACGAGCATCACTATAAAAAAGGGAGACTTCTTGTGATTGAACTAGTGGAAGAAGAGGTCATTGAATAGCTAAAAGAGAGCCTTGAATATGAAGAAGAAGATACAGAAGAAGAGTCACAATCGACTAACTTTATGGTACATACGTTAGCTGGCTACTCAAATCCGCATATGATGAAAGTTGGAGGCCTTCTCAAACAACAACCGATCACTGTTCTCATCGATACGAGCAACACTAATAACTTCCTAAACAGTAAGGTTGCTGTTCGGATGATGCTCCATATTGAAGGTTGCAGCAAGTTCGACGTAAAGGTTGATGACTGAATCCTAAAGTGCGACCAAGATGCCCGTAGGTGAAACTATTACTGCAAGACCAAGAAATTATCGCCGACTTCTTCCTCCTACCAATTAATGATTATGAGGTCGTGCTGAGCATAGAATGGCTGACGACACTAGGTGACATCTCTTGGAATTTTTCTAAATTAATTATGAAATTCTATTACAAAGGCAAATAGGTCATCCTACACGGGAAGCGTGGAAGCAACGTAACCACCGTTTCAACCCAATGAATGGAGAAAGTTTTACACAAGATAAATGGTGGCTTTTTAATACATCTCCAGTAACAACCATAGGGGAATAAAATAAAAATTGAAAATCAAAATCTTGCCCAATTGCTTGCTGAATTTGATAATGTTTTTGCTGAACCGCACGGTCTTCCTCCTACTTAGCAACATGACTACCAAATTCCAATTCTTTCAGGCAAACCACCAAGGAACACTCAGCCATACCGCTATCCTCACTTTTAGAAGGATGAAATTGAGAAGATTATAAAGGAGATGTTTGAAACAGGGGTGATTCGGCCAAGCTGCAACCCTTATTCCTCACCGATGCTATTTGTATGCAAGGACGAAACTTGACATATGTGCATCGACTACCGAGCTCTAAATGACATCATCATCAAGGATAAGTACCAAATACCAATAGTGGATAAACTTCTTGATGAGTTAAAAGGAGCTCAAGTCTTCACGAAGTAGGACCTCCGATCCAATTACCACCAAATTCGGGTATATGAAGAAGACATTCCAAAAACTGCTTTCCGCATGCATAACGACCATTATGAATTCTTGGTAATGCCTTTTGGGCTTACTAATGCTCCTTCAACCTTTCAAAGTCTCATGAACGATATTTTTTGGAGCTTTCTTCGTATATTTGTGCTAGTATTTTTCGATGATATTCTCACTTATAGCCCTTCTCTTGAGACTCACTTTTAGCACTTCGGTTTATTCTAATGATCATTTGGGAGAATACTCTTTTTGTTAAGCTATCAAAGAGTAGCTTTCTTCAGCAAAAAGTTGAGTATCTTGGGCACATAATATTAGGAGTGGCAGTAGACCTAACAAAAATTGAGGCAATGCAGGGCTGGCCGAAACCTACAAATGTGAAATTGTTGTGTGGGTTCCTTGGACAAACAGGCTACTATCGAAAATTTGTGAAGGACTATGGAAAATCAGTGCATCCCTCACTTTTTTACTGAGAAAAGATATCTTCCATTAGTCAAGCGAAGCCTTCGTTGCCTTCGATAAAGTTAAGGTAGCCATGACGATGACGCCAGTGCTAGGCACTACCAGATTTCAACCAACCCTTCATTTGAGGCCGATGCATTTGGAGTCAAAATTGGAGCTGTTCTCATGCAAGATGGTCGACCACTTGCATACACCAGTAAAGCGTTGTCTCCCTCCCATAAAAAAATGTCTATCTATGATAAGGAGATGCTCACCATTGTGCACACAATAATGAAGTGGAGACCCTACCTGATCGACCAACGATTTCAAATTAAAACCGACCATAGAAACCTCAAATACTTTTTGGAGCAGAAGATATCATCCCCGGAGCAGCAAAAATGGGTAACCAAACTTCTAGGATTCGATTATGAAATTATTTACAAAAAAAAAACATTGTTGCAGATGCACTCTCATGGCTACTTGAGCAAGCTGAATTTTCAGCTATCTCTCTTCCTACCATCGAGTTCCTCGAGGACATTAGGGAGGAATGGAAGAAGGATATAGAGACCAACAACATCATTAAAAAATTAAAGGAGGATCCAAGTGTAATAGCTCATTATACTTGAGATTCGAGGGATCAACGCTACAAAGGTCGCATTGTGCTTACACCCGACTCCCCTTGTATCAAAGTCATTGTGCATGAAATGCACTCCACACTTTAGGGCACTCCGAATTTCTGAGAACCTATAAAAGAGTGAAGTAAAATTTTTATTGAAGAGGGATGAAAAAAATTATTTCTGAATATGTGACACAATATGATGTATGTCAACAACAAAAGGGTGAAACAATGACGAGTCCAGGGAAACTACAACCACTACCCATACCGGACTCAGTATGGATTGACATCTCCATGGACTTCATCGAAGAACTACCACCTTTCAAATGTAAAAGCATAATCCTCGTGATGGTTGATCGACTTATGAAATATGCTTATTTTTGTGTTGTGCGAAATCTCTACACTACTGCTAGTTTTGCTCAGATTTTCATAGAAAATATTGTTAAATTGCATAGGATGCCAAGGTCCATTGTAAGTGATTGTGATAGGGTCTTCACCAGTAAATTTTGGATTGAGTTATTTTAGTTGTAGGGTACTAAACTCAAGATAAGCATAGTATATCATCCACAAACTGATGGCCAAACAGAGGTGGTGAACAGATGTTTAGAGACATGTTAGGGATCAAGTGGCACTAAGAGGGGGCGGGGAGGGTTAATTAGTGCAACGGATAAAGCGATAGATTTTTTTTTAGCGATTTAAAACAAGCTTCGGAAACTTCGTACATGTGAAAGCAACATTTCGTTTGAACCCGGAAAGATTGCGTTTTAACTTTAAAGCATGCGTACGAAGATGAAAAGGAAGTGGAGTAAGTAAAGTAAAGACTTGCAGCAAAGTAAAGAGATAAAACAAAAATTTAAACACTCACACAATCAAGATGCAGCGATGTATAGTGGTTCGGTCAAAGTGACCTACATCCACTTCCAAAGCCTTCTCCGATGAGGCTCCCTTCTTCCACTACCAAATCCTTTGAAGGGGAAGGATCAAATACCCCTCTTACAACCCTTTACAAGTGGTTCACACTCTTACAAGATTTCACAAGAAGAATGAGGTGAACACTTAGCAAGAACAAGACTTTTTAAGACTTTTCAAAGACTTAAAACTAAGATTCTAACTCTAAAAAAGGATTCTCTTTTCAGCTGAGAAAGAAGGGGTATTTATAAGCCTCAAAGTGATTCAAATTTGGAGCCCAAACTTGGAGCCAAAAATTTGAATCTTTTGAGTTTTTCGGTGCTGTCAGTCCTGGCAGACTGACACACCCAAGCGGTGCTACCACCTCAGCCAGGCGGTGCTACACTTTGCTATAGCTAACGGCGCTACGCACATGAGTGGCGGCGCCGCTACAAGAGCTGATGCTGCTACATGGCGGGCAAAGTCTTTGCGCTGAAAGAGTAGGTAGTGCTATCGCCCCAGGTGGCGGTTCAACCGCCTGACCCATTCAGCCAAGGCTGAATGGGCCCTGTTTAAGGCCCAACTCGGCCCAGTAGAGGCCCGGTTGGCCCCCACTGAATTTAGTTAGGATTTTTTTCTAAATCCTTGCCCTACTCATGTGCAAACTACGAACTTAAAGATATTCCTAAGCTATTACAAAGTCCACAAGTCAAGTCTTCTTCCGTCGAACTTCCGGCGAACTTCCGGCGGTCTTCCGACGATCCCTCGGAAACCATCCTGCGGACTCCCGACAAGCTCTCGAACTCCACGATGATTTTGGCGAGTTCCCCCGAGCTTCTTTGGCAAGCTCCGATCTTTCTTGGCAAGCTTCGCGAACTTCCGACGAACCTCCCGGCGAACTTCCGAAAACCCTTCGGCAAGCTCCCTACTCGTTCTCGGCCAGTTCCGACAGCACTCCCAATGAATCTTCAAACTTCCATCGAACACTCGAACTCCCAATGATCCATCGCACTTGACTTCGACCCTTTGTTTCACTTTACGTCTTCATCCTTATCGTAGTTACTCCTGCATACAAACAACAAACACTCTACTTCGATCTAGATAGTTATTACAACACGAATTGACATTCAGTTGCCCGGCACGTCATTGGTCGGCGCTTCGTCCGATCCTTCGGCACATCGTCCTCTCTTGCGGTTCGTTGCCCAATTGGTGATTAACCTCCGCAATCCCGATATCCTTGGCGCAACACGCTCTTCTTGGCCCGATGCCCGACGTACGAAGCCTCCTGCCGATAGTCGATCGAACCTCGGCCGACATCAATATCCTGGCGTGATCACCTCGGTGCAACGTCAATTCCTCCATGTCAATCGTCTAATCTCGATCGATAGTAGACTGTGTAACTCAACACGTAGTTAGACCACAAATCATACTCAATTAGTTTCATCATCAAAATCCGAGATTCAACAATCTCCCCTTTTTGATGATGACAACTAATTGATGACCCATTTGTTAACTAAAACTCCTTGGAGTTTAACACAAAGTCCCCCTATCAATATGCCATTGATAGAATCCTTGGATTATCCCAAATCCAAGTAACATGTATCATTTATGTAGTGAGAAAACAATAAACCATCATACAAATATAAAATATTCAATCAATGCATGAAGTCATCAATCTACTTCTCCCCCTATGTCATCAACAAAAAGGAGAAGTAACATTATAGCTAGTTTTCAAGGATATGCAAATATTACAAACATACTAGCTATTAATCACATCATACAACATTTAGGTATCGCATGTTTATCATGATAAGCAAGATAGTACTTGTCGTGATGATGGCAAGTTTTTCTATGTTCCTTTGAGAAGTACAAGCAAATTATGTATTTTCTTGACTTCTTTTGCGATATGCATGCAATTTTATAATTTATTTCTTCTCTTTTGAGAAGAGCAAGCTTGCAAGTTTTGCTTTCTTTGCATGCTAGGACTTTTGCATTCATTTGTAAAAGCCTTCTCCCCCTTTATCAATATCAAAAAGAAAAGGAGGATTAATACTACGAATAATCTTGTATGAGATTCAACAATAATTTGTAACAAAGATGCAAGCAATTTTATTGAAAAAAGTGAAGTTGAGCAAGATTTTTGCCTCTCTTGAGATAGCAACTTTTTGCTTCTCAATGTTTAAGCTAGCAAATTTTTCTCTTTTGATACACAAGTTAACAATTTTTCTCCCCCTTTATCAATATCAGAAAGAAAGAAGGAACCAATGAGAAAATTGCATCAATCAATATATCAATCATCACATGATGCATACGAGATGATATTGAAACATAAGAAATCATGTCATGAAGGATATCAATATGTAAATTCAATAAGAATCAAAACCAAAAGATATCATCCATGATTCATAACTTTTCATTTTAGCAAGATCTAGATTCATATTTATCAATTTTTAATTCAAGATAAATGTCATACAACAAAAAATCATGATATATGAAAGCATATCAATATTAAGGATCAAATCATGATTACAAGTGCTAACATATTTTCTTTTCATTCATTTTTAAGCCATGATAAAAGAATAAATCAATGATTCCAATATTAAGCACAATTCTTTTTCATCAAATTTTCAATCATCACATAAGGCATTTGAGGAAATATTGAAACAATAATAAAAAAATCAATTTTAGCATATAATGTTTCAATCTTCAATCTTGAGTCATGAATCCAAAAGTCATAAATCAAAAGGTTTATGAATCATTTTGACAAATCTCCTTTTTAGGAAATAACAAGTGGAAGTCTTAGGAGATCAAACACAAGATCTTGATTCATACATAAGAATTTTTTACCAAGATCATATTTCATAAGAATCACGACACGAATTCATAAAAATTCAAGTATTAAATTCCGAGAAATCAAAAGACAAGTTACATTTCATTTAAAGAATTTTCTTTTGATAAGACGGAAGGAGCATGGTAAAAGATCTTGATTTATAAAGAGTTTCAAATCATAGTTGTCAAGATCATGATTTCAATAAAATTTCTTTATAGCTAAATGAAATCTTTTAAAACTTGATTCAAGCATTAAATATGTCTTAACAAGTCATAATTCCAAAAGATTCAAGAATCGTTAAAATAAAAATCATTCAAGCTCAATTTGTCAACTCGAAACTCATAATCAAAATCATTTTAGAGATTTAAAATGCTAGCTATATGCATTAATCATGACAAGTGATATATCAAAAGTCTACATCAATATTTCAATTATCATGTCATGAAACATATAAAGTGGTATTGAAACATGAGAGAAAAGTTCAAATTACACATACAATGTTTCAATCATCAAAACATATTTTCTCAAATTGAGTATTAATAAGTTAAGAGAAAATAATTTATATTTTTCTTCATATAACATGGGAGAAACATAAGAGAGTATAGAGATAAAAACTCAAGTTATCAAGATGATGATCTCATAAAAGTAATTCAAAACCATAGTTTCGTGAAACAAGAGATAAGTTATATTTCATTTAGAAAAATCTCTTTTCAAGTAATTTTTTTTATCTAAATATGCCTTTGTCTTTATATACTAAGATAAGCATGAAAGTTCAAGATGTAAAGGCAAAATCTCATAAGGCATTATCAAGACAAAAATGTAACACATTATTTCAAGACATGAGTTTCAATATATCATGATAATGTATTTCATTTTAAGTTATTTGTTTCATGTAAGTGTACTCATGTTTCAAAAGATGAGTATCAAATTTTAAAACCGAAACATGAGTTTGTCATCAAGATATGATATCACAAGGTCATTAAGCATGATAACAAACTTCTAATATTTTCATTTCAATGATGATTTCATAATGTATGTTCAAATATTTATATGGAAGCCATCATTGTATAAATTTAAAATACAAGTTATCATTTAGCCCATTAAGATCAAAAGCATTACACGTAAAGCATCATGATAGTGCAATTTCTCTTTTTTTATGTGTTCCATTTCAAGTGATTTGACGTTCATACGAGTATACTCATGTTTTTCATATAGGTCTAAAGAGCATGTTTCAAGAGAAATCATTAAGACCGAAAACATGAGGCGCATTTTTTAAAATATTCATCATGTTTATTTTTATGAGATTCACAAGACTCATAACATGAATTCATTCACCTCAATAGAATGAGAAAAAATACATTTTCATTTTAAGCAATTTGATGTGAGCATATTCAAAATTTTTATGAAAACATATATCAAAATAAAACACAAGCTTAGTCATAAAACCGTCAAGTTTTAGATGTGCTTTTTCTATCTATTCTATATTCGACAAAATCCACATCTGCATAGGCTATTAAATCAAAGTTATTGGATTTTGAATACCATAATCCTAGGTTAGGAGTTCCTTTAAGATATCTAAGGATTCTTTTAATGGTTGTAAGATGAGTTAACTTAGGATTAGCTTGAAATCTAGCATAAAGTTCTGCACTGAACATGATATCCGGTCTAATTATGGTGAGATAAAGTAAACTCCCTATCATTCCTCTATATATTTTTTTATAAAAACTGTCTCCACTTTCATCTATGTCTAACTTAGTGGAGGTACTCATAGGGGTGTTAATGGTCTTTGAACTATCCATATTAAACTATTTTAACAATTCTAATGCATATTTAGTTTGACTAAGAAATATACCATTACTAAATTATTAAATTTGTAATCCTAAAAAGAAGGTTACTTTACCTATTAAACTCATTTCAAACTCATGACTCATATACTTGGCAAATGATTCACATAGTGATTCGTTTATAGAATCAAAGATAATATCATCAATATAAATTTAAATAATAAGAAAATTATTTTTAAAATATTTAATAAACAATGTAGTATCGACCTATAACCAAAGTTCTTTTATTAAAAATACGAAAAGCTTTAGAAATGGAAGAGTAACTAAGAAAAATACCTTTATCGGATTTTGCATCAAACTTTCCTAAGGCATCTTTTTCATTTAAGATTAAGCATTTGCAATCAAAAACTTTAAAAAATGAAACGATTGGTTTTTTGTTATTCCACAATTCTTAAGGAGTTTTGGAGAGAGATGGTCTTACTAGAACCCTATTCATGACATAGCAAGTAGTATTAACGGCTTTGGCCCAAAAGTATTTGGGTAAAATATGTTCATTCAACATGGTTCTTACCATTTCTTATAAATTCCTATTTTTTCTTTCTACTACTCTATTTTGTTGAGGATTTCTCAAAGTAGAGAAATTATGGCTATATCCATTGGATTCATAAAAGTTTTGGAAGTCACAATTTTGGAATTTACCATCGTGATCACTCTAAATCGATGAAATCATAAAACCTTTTTTCGTTTTAACAAGTTTACAAAATTTTGAAAAACATTTAAAGCAATCAATTTTGTGTGCCAAGAAATATGTCCATATTGAATCTCAAAATTTGATGATGAAGTCAATTGATAGGATATTTGATCTAATTCATATTGTTTAGTTAAGTGTGTAGGATTAACTATAATAGCAATGAAGACATAAAGCAAATTATCGGAGTCAAGTACGTTGGGAGTTCGAAAGTCCGTCGAAAGTCTGAAGGATCATCGAAAGTGCTGCCAGAGCTAGCCGAGAATGAATCTGGGACTTGCCAAAGGTTTCGAAAGTTCGTCGAAGGGTTCGTCGGAGGTTCATGGAGATCATTCAGAAAGTTCAGAAGCTTACCAAAAGATTCATCGGAATCACCATAAAATCCGAGAGCCTGCTAGGAGTCCATCGGAAGATATCCGAGGGTGTGTCAGAAGTCTGCCGGAAGTTTGTCGGAAGCTCATAAAAAAAAGACTCGATGTCACCGGATCATAATTTGTTTAGAAATATATCTCAATTTCATAGTTAACATGTAATTAGGGTTAGGATTATATGATAATTCTAATTAACACTAGTAGGGGCCAACTAGGCTTTAATTGGACTTAATTGGGCTAGATTCAAGGCCCATTCAATAGTGCTAGACCTACTAGTTATAGGTGCCCTACAAGCCAATCACATGAGTGATGGCACCTATAGTACACTGTGTCAATCTCTTTGCTTATGATTATTGACATTTTCTCATATTATCTGGATGTATATTGTGATGTCCTTAGATCTATGCAATGAGAATCAGATTGTGATGAGATCACGATAATAAGACCGATTCACCTTTAAACACAGACCCTAAATAATCCCAGTCATAGGTTACTCGAGAGGGACATCGAGATAACCGGACAGACTAGTGTGATGTATACTTGTCTATATGATGAAGGTGGCTGGTCTCATAGCTACTCATATGGGGACACTAAGGATACAATATAGGTGCTCAGTGGAGAATGTGTTTATTGATTGATCCACTTATGGAATGCTAGATGGTTATTGATATCTCACGTCAGATAGTGATTCCGTAGTCCTAGTAATGTATCTGGTCCTTAGACTTGAGACACCAAAGATGCCTTGTATGAGTACTCCATTCTTTGACATCGGACTTAGATGTTTGGAAAATTTCAGATCTGGTACAATTGGTTCTCAAGAATGGCAGCCAACCTTACGAAGGTAATTGAGTATCAATAGAGGATCATCCACTCTAAGTATCATGAGAGGAATATCTCATATGTTCTTGCTGAAGCAAATCCCTAGCCAGGGTCATTCGGATTAAGAGAGAAAGAGTTCTCTAGGAGAATTTAATTAGAGCAAAACTCGATTGAAAACCGTTTGGGCTTGACAACACCATGCCCAATATAAGGTCTCTAAGATATTACATGGATGAGGGACTATAGATATATGGTAACTAAGGATAGATAGGTCAAAAGGATTGAATTCTCCTGTATCATTTGGGGACTACGGCGTAGTGGCCTAGTACATCTGTAGTCGATGAGTCGAGTGAATTATTATGAAGATAATAATTCACTGAGTCCGAAGGAGTTCTGACAAGTATGACTCACAGCCAGCTCGATATTGGGCCTAGAGGGTCACGCATATATGGTAGGTGTTACGATGAGTAGAGATTTGGATATGAGATATCCGTCGAAGCCCCTATCTTATTGGATATCCAATAAGCCTATATATTATTGGATCCCATGGATGAGATCCAATAAAAGCTAGATTATTGGGTAAAGACCCATTAATTTAAGAGGCTTGGGTAATTGGATAGAGATCTAATACCTAATAGGGCTAGATCCATTAGGGTTAACAAGGGGCTTCTATAAATAGGAGGGATCCAAAGGCCCATAGGCTAGGATTTTTTTGGGTGGCCACCTCTTGTTCTCCTCTCTTTAGAAGGGAGCATCGTCGTAGTCCTTGCCATGTGGATACCACTAGAGAGGAGGATGTTTGACCTCCTTCATCCACCCTAAGGATATGTAGGAATTTAGGGATATACGATCTCCCTAGGTATTTTCTTTTTACACATGTAGCTTTCAGATTCGTAGATTTGTTATTCACACATCGATCTTCGCATGACGATAGAACCTTTCGTGAAAATCCAAGATTTTTATTTTTTTATTCTTCTGCCATGCATATGATGTCACCCCTGGATTTCCCAATAGGACCATGTCTAGTAGTGGCACTGCTAGACTAGGGTGGCGGCATCCCCCCAGGAACAAGTTCCCAAGTAGTTTGGGCGATGGTACTGCCCTAGATCAGTTGTGGTACCATTGACAATTATTACCTGTCAACGGTGGTACCACATGACAAGTGATGGTACTGCCCCTCCACAGAATCCAAGGACCCTGTCAGATAGTAATACCGTTAGACTGGGTTGATGGTACTGCCCAGTACACTAATAGAGCAGGGTCAACTGGTGGTGGTATCGCTAGTGCAAGCAGTGGTACCACCAGTACTCAGAAATACGGGATGTGACTCTTTTTGGCTCCAATTCTAAAGCCAATTGAGTTTATAAATATCCCTTACTTCTCAGCTGGCAAAACACATTGAGAAGTGATAAAAACTAAGCCATAACTCTAGCAAATTTAGATTCAAAAGCTTGAGTATTTACCTCCTAAAGCCACACTTGTAAAAGTTCTGTAAAAAGAGCGTGAACCACTTGTAAAAGTCTATAAGAGGGGTGCTTGGTCCTTCCCCTTCAAGAAGAATTGATAGTGGAAGTTGGGAACCTCATCGGAGGAGGTTTCGAGAGTGGATGTAGGTCATTTGGCCAAACCACTATACATCGCTACGCACTTCTCTTGATGTGTGAGATTCAAATTATTGCATTTCAATCTTTACTTAACTATAATCTCTCGATCACCTCCTCTCTATTATCTTTTGTATTCGCTTGAAACTCTCTCTTTGTTGAAATCATTTTCGTCGGACCGAAACTTCTTAATGCACAACTCTTTTCAAAATTGCTTTAAAATTATGATTTTTATCTACTGCACTAATTCACCCCCTCCCCCTCTTAGTGCCGCTCTAGATCCTAACAGTTGGTATCAGAGCGAGGTCACTCTCATTTGGTTTAAAACCCAAGAGAGATGACATATTTTGGCATGCAAGAGGGTTATTCAATTACATGTCCGCCTATGTTTAATGGGTCGGATTACACCTATTGGAAGATTCGCATGAAGATTTTTTTTATTTTCATGGATTTTAAACTTTAGAATATTGTTGAAAATGGATTTCAGAAATCTTCTCTTCCGATGAACGAATGGAATGAATCGGAGATTTTTGCTCTTAATGCAAAGGCTATGAATGCCTTGTTTTGAGCTCTTGATAAAAATGAGTTTAATCATGTTTTGATTTATGAATTGGATTTTGATATTTGGCATACTCTTGAAATCACTCATGAAGGCACTAGATGAGTGAAAGAGTCCAAAATCAACCTCTTGGTGCATTCTTGCGAACTATTTAGGATAAAACTAAGTAAGTCCATCGAAGACATGTACACCCATTTTACGGATGTCGTCAATGGACTCAAAGCACTTAGGAAAGGTTTTTCTAATTTTGAACTTGTAACTAACATCGTAAGATCCTTTCCAAAAAGTTGGGATCCAAAAGTTACGGCCATTCAAGAGGCTAAGGATCTAAAAAATTTTCCTCATGAAGAACTTATAGGGTCATTGATGACCTATGAAATGACATATCATACTCATGATGAGCTCGAGAACTCCCTTCTAAAGAACAAGAAGGATATGGCATTGAGAACACAAGAAGACCACTTGAAAGAATCTTCAAGTGATGAGGAATTTGATGATGAACTTGCACTCTTGACTTAGAAATTCAAAAAATTTATAAGAAGGAATAAATTTAAAAACAATTCTAAAAATAAACTTGAACCCAAAAAGGAGCAAGTAATATGCTATGAATGCAAGAAGCCGGGGCACTTCAAAAGTGAATGCCCTTAAGCCAAGAAGAAGCAACCAAAGAAGAAGAAGGCCCTAAAGGCAACATGGGATGACTCAAGTATTGAATCTCAGATTTTGATAATGAAGTTAATTGATAGTTTATTTGACCTAATCCATATTATTGAGATAAGTGTGCAAGATTAATTATGTTAGTAATGAAGAAAAAAAATGAATTGCCGAAGTCAAGTACGTTGGGAGTTCGAGATTTTGTCGGAAGTCCAAAGGATCATCAGAAGTGCTATCGAAACTAGCCGAGAATGAATCGTGGACTTGCTAAAGGTTTCGAAAGTTCACTGGAAAGATCGTCGGAGGTTTGCAAAGCTCACCGAGAAGGATCAGAAGCTTGCCAAAGATTCGAGGAACTTGCCATGAAGTCTGGGAGCATGTTGAGAGTCCATCAGAAGAAATCCAAGGGTGTCGGAAGTTCGCCAGAAGTTCACCAAAAGTTCATCGGAAGAAAAATCGATATGCCGGGTTAGTCTTTACTTAGATTATGTTTCCAATTTCGTAGTTAGTATGTAATTAGAGTTAGGATTAAGTGATAATCCTAATTAACCCTAGTAAGGGACAACTGGGCCTTATTTGCACTGAATTAGATCAGATTCAAGGCCCATTCAGCAGTGTTGGACCATGTCTGGCGATGGCACCGCCTTGGGAACTAGTTCCCAGGTGGTTTGGGTGGTGGTACTACTAGTTATAGGTGCCCTACAAGCCAATCACATAAGTGATGGCACTTGTAACATGCTGTATCAATCTCTTTACTTATGATTATTGATATTTTCTCACATTATCTCGATGTATATTGTGATATCCTTGGATCTGTGTAATGAGAATCGGATCGTGATGAGATCACGATAATGAGACCGATTTACCTTTACACACAAACCCTAAATAATCTCGGTCATAGATTACTCGAGAGGGATATTGAGATAACTGGACAAATTAGTATGCTGTATACTCGTCCATATGATGGAGGTGGCTAGTCTCATAGCTACTCGTGTGGGGACACTAAGGGTATAATGTAGGTGCTCATTGGAGAATGAGTTTACTGATTGATCCGCTTACGGAATACTGGATGGTTATTAATACCTCATGTCAGACGGTAATTCCATAGTCCCAATAGTGTATCTGGTCCTTAGACTTGAGACACCAAGGAAGTCCTCTATGAGTACTTCACTCTTTGATACCAGACTTATAGATTTGAAAGTTTCAGATCTTGTACAACTGGTTATTGGGAGTGGCAGCCAACCTTACGAGGGCTATTGAATGTCAATAGAGGATCATCCACTCTTGGTATCATGATAGGAATATCTCATGTGTTCTTGCTTAGGCAAATCCCTAGCCAGGGTCATTCAGATTGAGAGAGAAAGAATTCTCCGAGAGAATCCGATTAGAGCGAGACATGAGTGGAGACCATATGGGCCTGACAGCATCATGCTCGATATACGGTCTTTGGGATATTAGATGGGTGAGAGACTATAGATACATGGTAACTGAGGATAGATAGGTCCACATGATTGGATTCCCCTGTATCATCTGGGGACTACGGTGTAGTGGCCTAGTACGTCTATAATCGTTGAGTCGAGTAAATTATTATAGAGATAATAATTCACTAAGTCCGAAGGAGTTATGATAGGTATGACTCACGGCCAGCTTGATATTGAGCCTAGAGGGTCACACACATATGGTAGGTGTTGCGACGAGTAGAGATTCGGATATGAGATATCTGCCGGAGCTATTGTCTTATTGGATATCTAATAAGCCCCTATATTATTGGATCCCATGGATGAGATCCAATGAGAGCTAGATTATTGGGTAGAGACCCATTGATCTAAGAGGCTTGGGTAATTGGATAAAGATCCAATACCCATTAGGGCAAGATCCATTAGGGTTGACAAGGGGCCTCTATAAATAGGAGAGAACCAAAGGCCCATAGGCTGGGGTGTTTTCTTGGTAGCCACCTTCTATTCTCCTCTCCCCAAGAGAGGAGCATCATTGCAGTCCCTATCCTGTGGATACCAAAAAGAGAGGAAGACGCTTAACCTCCTTCATCCTCTCCCATGGATCTATAGGAACTCGGGGATATACGATCTCCCTAGGTACTATTATTCTTTTACACACGTAGTTTTCGGATTCGTAGATTTATTTTTGTTGCACCGATCTTCGCATGACGACAGAATCTTTTATGAAAATTTAGGGTGTTTTGTTTTCTATTCTTCTACTACGCATGTGATGTCGCCCCTTGGATTTCCAAATAGTGGTATTAAAGCCAGGTTGTTCGTGCGAAGATCAGATTTTAACTGCATGTGTTATATTTTGACATCAAAAATCATTAACACGAAAGTGGAAAAGGGTAGCAACCGTTGCTGCCCTTGCGGATGGTAGCCTTGGCTGCCATCTACATGCAGGCAGCAGTCGGTGGCTGGTGGCCTGCGTGCTGGTGACAACCGGCAATTGGCGGCCTGTGGGTGCAAGGGGCAAGCGCTGTGGCTTGCACGCAGGGGTGGGTGCACCGACAAGGGGCAACGCTGCCCACAAGGAGTAGCGCCGCCCGCAAGGGGAAACGCCTCCCACGGACAGACCGCTTGCAGGCGGTGTGCCCGCGGGCAGGGGCTGCTGCACCCCCCGTCGCACATGGCCACCATTGACAGGGTGGCGACGGTCGCAGCCATAGTGCTGTAGAAAGCAAAGGGAGAGGAAGTTAGGGTTTTCAAGCAAAAGATAGTTTTGCCCTTGGGAATTTTAAAAATTCTAATTTTGTCCCTTCTAGTCGAATGACCAAAATACCCTTCAAAATTTAGAAAATTTCCTATATATCCCTATTTTAAGAAAAATATTAGTTAATTAAAATATTTAATTAACTATTATTATTTATCTAGTAGTCCTATATAATAACATATACATGTGATATATGATGTGGATAGATAATCATAGACTATGTGATGTGATGTGTGTACATGTGATTATGATTATTGTGGCCTATGAGCCTCTATTTTTCTCGTTTATTGTTGGGCCTGCGTGCTTGTAATTATATTGTAATTACATAAGGAGGCACAGCGAGCTAGAAAAATAGTGAGAGTATATCAAGTTAGAAGTCCATATCTTGATTATTTATTTTTCTATAAAATCTGCATGTTATTTATTTATGCTACATCTTTATTTTTTTAGAAAATATCGCTATTAGACTCTCTATTTGGCATATATGATGCCAATCGCCTCATTGGTCCAAATTATATGGATTGGCTCCGTAAGCTGAGGATTATTCTCATGATAGAGAAAATCGTATATATCCTTAAAATAGTGATGCCGATGCCCCCAAGGAAAGGGTAAGTGAGGATGAGATCGCTCGCTATATGAAGTAAGCAGATGACTCCACTCTTGCTCAGTATTACAAGTTGGGATCCATGACTCCCGAGTTATAGAGACAACATAAAAAGATGGACGACAGATCCATACTCTTACATCTCCGTAATTTATTTGAGGAACAAGGAAGAACTTAACAATATGAGATATCGAAGAGTCTCTTCCGTACCAGGATGATTGAGAGGACACTGGTTCAGAACTATATACTTAAGATGATTGAGTAGATAGAGACACAAGTTTAGGAATGGTCCTAGAGGATAACTAGTGTATGGATTTTATGTTTCAGTCCCTACTCAATTCCTTTTCATAGTTCTCTATGCTTGTAAGACCAGAAAGAAAAGGAAGGTAGAGAAGTCCCTTAAGAAGGGCAAAGGGCAAGGGCAGATCGGGTAAAGCAAAGGTTACTAAGAAGACCCAAAAGAGGACAAAAGCTAGTGCTTCCACTATGGCAAAGACTAGCATTGGAAGATGAACTGCAAAGAGTATATTGTAGAGAAAGCGAAATAGAAGCTTAAAGAAGCTTCAGATATGCATTCATGATTAGTCTCTATTTGTTAGACTCATATGATAACACATAGGTATTAGATACTGATAGTGTTTATCATATCTGTAATTCGTTGTAGGTTCTGGTAGGACATAGGAGATTGATAAGAGTCAAGATGGACTTCAAGATAGGCAATGAAGCAAGAGTTATTACTATTGCTATTAGCGAGATCACCCTACATCTGCCTAGTGGAGCTACTATTGCATTAGATGTATGCTATTATGTTCCTTCTATTATCAAAAATATTATTTCCATTTCATGTTTGATAGTTAATGGATATAAATTAGTTTTTGAGAATAATAGTTGTTCAACTATTGAGGATGATAAGATCATCATGAGAGGAACATTGTATAATGGTTTGATTATACTAGAAACTACTTCATATATCATGAGTGTGAGTGAGTCCAGGAGGAAATGAGATGAGGTGAACAGTGTATACCTATGGTATTGTAGGCTAAGTCATATCTATGAGGGAAGGATTCAAAAGTTGCTGATAGATAGATACCTAGATCCATTTGACTATGAGTCACATGCGACTTACGAACCTTGCTTTCGTGGAAAGATGACCAACTCTCCATTTAGTGGAACTAGAGAGAGAGCCATTGAGTTGTTGGTACTTATACATAGTGATGTATGTAGTCCCATGTCAACTCAGGCCATCAGTAGTTATTCTTATTTTATTATTTTCACTAACGATTTCTCTAGGTATGGACATGTGTACTTAATGAAGTACAAGTCCGAAGCCTTCGAGAAATTTAAGGAGTATAAGAATGAAGTAGAGGTTAAGATTGGAAAGAGTATCAAGACTCTTTGATCAGATCGAGGAGGTGAGTGCTTGAGTACAGAGTTTACCCAATTCCTCAAGGACTAGGGGATTCTATCCCAATGGACACCTCCTTATCACTCTAGCTCAATGGTGTATTCAAAAGGAGGAATCGCACATTGTTAGACATGGTGCAGTCCATGATGAGTTTCGTCGACCTACCTATCTCATTCTAGGGATATGCCCTAGAGTCTTCAGCTTACCTTCTGAATAGATGTCTAACTAAGTTGGTAGTGTCTACACTATATGAGATATGAAAAGGGAAGCTCGATCTTAAGGTTGTTAAGATTTGGGACTGCCTTACCCACGATAAAAGACATATACCCGATAAGTTGGAATCTAGGACGGAATGGTGTAATTCATAGGATACCCTAAGAAAACTTGTGGGTATTATTTCTATCACCCCATCTTTGTAGCTAAGAGAGTAGTGTTCCTTGAGAAGGAACACATTCTTGGTGGAGACAGTGAGAGCATGATAGAGTTGAGCGAGGTTGGAGAATCTAGCTCAAGCACCATTCCATAACCAGAATCTGTTCAGGTACCTAGCACACAAGTTCTGACTTTACGTTGGTGCGATAGAGTATCCCATCCTCTGGAGAGATATGTGGGACATATCAGAAGAGAGGATATTAAGGATATTGATCCTCAGACCTACGAGGAGGCTATTATGAGTATAGATTCTAGGATGTTACAAGAAGCCATGAATTCAAAGATGGATTCTATGTACTCTAACAATGTTTAGAACCTAGTTGATGCACCCGAGGGTATCGTACCCATTGGCTGCAAGTAGATTTACAAGAAGAAGATCAGAATAGATGGAAAGGTAGAGTCCTGTAACGCAAGGCTAGTGGCTAAGGGGTATCGTCAAAGGCAAGGTATTGACTATGATGAAACTTTCTTACCCGTAGCCATGCTAAAATCCATTCAAATTCTATTAGCTATTGTAGCACACCTTAATTATGAGATCTAGCAGATGGACATGAAAATTATGTTCCTCAACGACAATCTCGAGGTGTATATGATACAGCTTAAGGGATTTGTATCCAAGGATAGTCCAGATAAGGTGTGCATGTTGCTTCGGTCCATCTACAGACTAAAGCAAGATTCCTAAAGTTAGAACATAAGATTTGATGAGGTGATCAAATCTTATGATTTTGTTAAGAACGAAGATGAGCCTTATGTGTACAGGAAGATAAGTGGGAGCGCTATCACCTTTTTGGTACTATTTGACATCCTAATCATTGAGAATGATGTAGGAATGCTCTCCATGCTAAAAGCTTGGCTATCTAGAAACTTCTCGATGAAGGACTTAGGGGAAGCATCCTACTTATTAGGGATTCAGATCTATAGAGATAGATCCAAGTAGATGCTTAGCTTGTCCTAGTCCAGGTACATAGACACCATTGTAAAAAGGTTTGATATAAAAAATTTCAAGAGAGGTCTCATACCGATGAGACATAGGCTATCACTTTATAGGAGTATATCTCTAAATACTCCTGAAGAAAGGACAGACATGGATAGGATACCCTATGCCTCAACAATAGGGTCTATCATGTATGTTATGCTATGTACCAAGCCTGATATAACGTATGCTCTGAATGTCATGAGTAGGTATCACGCATATCTAAACTTGGTGTATGGAAAGCAGTAAAATGTATTCTTAAGTATTTGAGAAGGACTAAGGATCTTTTACTAGTATATGGAGAATGTAACCTCAAGATTGAGGGCTACACGGACTTGAGCTTCTAGTCCGATGTCGATGACAGCAAGTCTAATTCAGGGTATGTATTCACTCTGAATGGAGTAGCAGTATGCTGTAAGTGTTCCAAGCAAGAAACTGTTGTTGACTCGACCACAGAGATGCGGAATACATTACTGCAGTAGAGGTAGTAAAGGAGGGAGTCTGGATGAAGTAGTTCATCATAGATTTGAGAGTCGTGCCGAGCAGCGAGGAGCTGATTCCCTTATATTATGACAACTACGGGGTGATTACTCAAATAAGAGAACCCGGGTCTCATCAGAAGTGTTCTGAGGAGGTTCCAGCTTATTAGAGTGATCGTGGCCCAAAGAGATGTAGCAGTGGATGAGTTCCATCTAAAGATAATATTGCAGATCCACTGACAAAGCCATTGACTCAGGTTGCCTTTGAGCGTTACAAAGGTCTGATGGGGATCAAACACATAGGTGATTGGCTTTAGGTCAAGTGGGAGATTGCTAGATATAGGTGCCCTACAAGCCAATCACGTGAGTGATGGCACTTGTAACACGTTGTGTCAATCTATTTGCTTATGATTATTAGTATTTTCTCAAATTATCTTGATATATATTATGGTGTCCTTGGATCTGTATAATGGGAATCAAATCATGATGAGATCATGATAATGAGACTGATTCACCTTTAAACACAGACCTTAAATAATCTCAGTCATAGGTTACTCAAGAGAGATATCGAGATAACTAGACAAATTGGTGTGCTGTATACCCGTCCATATGATGGAGGTAGCTGGTCTCATAGCTATTCGTGTGGGGACACTAAGGGTATAGTGCAAATGCTCATTAGAGAATGAGTTCACTGATTGATCCACTTACAAAATACTGGATGGTTACTGATACCTCACATCAGACGGCAATTCCGTAATCTCAGTAGTGTATTTGGACCTTAGACTTAAGACACCAAGGAAGTCCTGTATGAGTACTCCACTCTTTGATACTGGACTTATAGGTTTGGAAGTTTCAGATCTAGTACAGCCGGTTATTAGGAGTAGCAGCCAACCTTACGAGGGCTATTGAGTATCAATAGAGGATCATCCACTCTTAGTATCATGAGAGGAATATCCCATGTGTTCTTGCTTAGGCAAATCTCTAGCCAAGGTCATTCGGATTGAGAGAGAAAGAGTTTTCTAAAGAATCTGATTAGAGCGAGACTCAAGTGAAAACCATATGGGCCTGACAGCACCATGCCCGATATACGATCTCTAGGATATTAGATGGATGAGAGACTATAGATACATGGTAACTAAGGATAGATAGGTCCAAAGGATTGGATTCCCCTATATCATTTGGAGACTATGGCATAATAGCCTAGTACGTCCGCAGTCGATAAATCAAGTGAATTATTATAGAGATAATAATTCACTAAGTCAGAAGAAATTCTAATAGGTATGACTCACTGCTAGCTCAATATTAGGCCTAGAAGGTCACAAACATATGGTAGGTGTTGCGACGAGTAGAGTTTCGGATATGAGATATCTGCTGGAGCTCCTATCTTATTGGATATCCAATAAGCTCCATATTATTGGATCCCATGGATGAGATCCAATAAGAGCTAGATTTTTGGGTAGAGACCCATTGATCTAATAGGCTTGGGTAATTGGATAAAGATCCAATACCCAATAGGGCTGGATCCATTGGGGGCCTCTATAAATAGAAGGGAACCAAAGGCCTATAGGCTCGAGTTTTTTTTTATAGCCACCTTCTATTCTCCTCTCCCCAAGAGTGGAGCATTATTGCAATCCCTACCGTGTGGTTACCGCTAGAGAGGAGGACGCTTAACCTCCTTCATCCTCTCCCATGGATCTATAGAAACTCAAGGATATTGATCTCCCTATGTACTATCATTCTTTTACACACGTAATTTTCATATTCACAGATTTGTTTTTGATGCACCGATCTTCGCACGACGATGGAACCTTTTATGAAAATCAAGGGTGTTTTGTTTTTTATTTTTCCGCTGCGCATGTGATGTCGCCCCCTGGATTTCCCAACAGGTACCGCCCTAGGTCAGTGGTGGTATCACTAATAGTTATTACCTATCAGCGGTGGTACCACTAGTCCATAGAGACTGAGGACTCTGTTAGGTGGTGGTCCTACCAGACTGGGTAGTGGTATCACCTAGTACACTGATAGAGCAGGGTCAACTAGCGGTGGTACCACCAGTACCAGGCGATGGTACCACCAGTACCCGAAAATCTGAGATGTGACTCTTTTTTACTCCATTTTTGAAGCCAATTGAGTCTATAAATACCCCTTTCTTCTCAGCTGGCTAAGCACCTTTGAGAAGTGAAAAAACTGAGTCAAAGCTATAGCAAAATTATATTCGATAGCTTGAGTGTTCACCTCCCACATTTTACTTTGTCAAAATTTTGTAAGAGTGTGAACCACCTATAAAAGTTTGTAAGAGGGGTGCTTAGTCTTTCCTCTTCAAGAAGGTTTGATAGTGAAAGTTGGGAACCACATTGGAGGAGATTTCGGAAGTGGACGTAGGTCATTTGATCGAACCACTATACATCGCTGCGTACTACACTGACTATGTGAGTTTTAATTGTTGCATCTTATTCTTTACTCAGCTGTAAATCTTTCGATCTCCTTCTTTCTACCTTCGATAGCATTCACTTGAATCATTCTGCTAGAATCGTTTTCATTGGATCAAAATTTCTCTTCTAATAACTATTTCTGAAATTGATTTCAAATTTATGGGTTTTATCCGTTGCACTAATTCACACCCTCCCCCCCTCTTAGTGCCACTCAGTTCCTAACAATGGTTATCAAAGCTTGGTCACTCTCATTTAGTTTAAAACCCAAGAGAGATGGCTTATTCTGGCATGCAAGAAGTGTTAGGATCTACAACGGCACTAAGAGGGGGGGGGTGAATTAGTGCAGTAGTTAAGAACGATAAATTTCGTTGATTTAAAAAATACTTTTAGAAACTTCGTATGATAAAAATTATGTTTCGATTAAATCCGTAATAAATGATGCTTTAAACGTGAAGTGACTCATAAGAAGGAGATGAGGAAGTAGAGCATCAAAGTGAAGATGGTTTGTAGTAAAGTAAAATGCAAAGATATAAACATAAACCGATTTATAGTGGTTCGATCATACGACCTATCTCCACTCCCGATTCCTCTTCACTTGAGACCACCGGCTTTCCACTAGCTATCCTCCTTCCACTAGGTGAGGACTGACTCCCTTACAATGCCTTCTTCTTTTGACGGGCTTAAGAGATAACCCTTACAAGCACTAATGCACTCCTCTCTTGAATACAAGTAAAGACTAGAGGAGAGAAAGGATTTTAATAGAGTTTTCCTACTTTTTGGTTGTGTGCTTGTGTATTCAACCTAGGGATGGGAGGGGTTTTGATAGGCTCCAATCTGATTCAAACTTAGAACCAAAAACCTTCCTATCTTGGGTTTACTGGGTACTAGCAGTACCACTGCCTGTCACTAGCAATACCATCGCTAGTTTGACCATGACACTAGCGGTACTACCGCCAGTCTAGCAGTACCACCACCTAACACACTGACATGGTCAGTGTACTGGGAGGTACCACCGCCTAAGTGTTCTAACACTAGGTGGTGCCACTGCCCAATACAACCTGAGGAGCTGGACCTAGGCGGTGCCACCGCCCCAGTCTGGCGGTGCCACCGCCAAACAGGTCCAGCACTCTTGGTTAGGCCTTAAACTCGGCCTAAACCAATCTATTACCAAGCCCAGTTGGCCCCTACTAGGGTTATAGGATTAACACTTAATTCTAACCCTAATTACATGCTAATTATAAAATTAAAGATATTTTCTAAACTAATACAAATTCTGGCTTATCAAGTCTTCCTCTGACGAGCTTCCGATGAACTTCCGACGATCTTCCGATGAACCCTTGGACACCATTCTGTGGACTCCCGGCAAGCTCCTGGACTTCACGACGATCATGGCGAGTTCCGACGAGCTTCTTCGGCAAGCTCCGATCTTTCTCGACGAGCTCTATGAACTTCCAACGAACCTTTCGGTGAACTTCCAAAAACTCTTCGGCAAGTTCCCTACTCATTCTCGGCTAGTTCCGATAGCACTCCTAACGAATCTTTAAATTCCATCGAACTCCCAACGATTTCATCGCACTTGACTTCGGCACTTTGTTTTACTTTATGTCTTCATCGTTATCATAGTTAATCTTGCACACTGAGTAAATCTTAACCCTACTTTGATCTAGATAATTATTACATGAATCAATATTCTGATGCCTGGCTTGTCATTGGTCGGTGCTTTGTCCAGTTCTTCGTTGCACCGTTCTCTCTTGCAGCCTATTGCCCAATCGGTGGTTGACCTCCGTAACTCTAATCTCCTTAATACAACACCACTCTTCTTGGCCTGATGCCTGATGTTTGAAGCCTTCTTCCGATTGTCAATCGGACCTTCGACACGACGTCCAACATCCTGATGCGATTTCTTCCAATACAATGCTAATTCATCTTGTGTCAACTATCTAATCCTGATCAATAGTAGACCTACGTCACTTAAAATGTAAGTAAACAACAAAACATAATCAATTAGTTTCATCATCAAAATTTGAGACCTAACAAGAAGGTCATTCAATTACATATCCGCCTATGTTCAATGGGTCGGATTACACCTATTGGAAGACTCGTATGAAGATTTTTCTTATTTCCATGGATTTTGAACTTTCGAATATTGTTGAAAATGAATTTCAAAAATCTTCTCTTCCGATGAACGACTAGAATGAAACAGAGAAGAAGGTTTTTGCTCTTAATGCTAAGGCTATGAATGTCTTGTTTTATGCACTTGATAAAAATAAGTTTAATCATGTTTTGATTTGTGAATCGACTTTTGATATTTGGAATACTCTTGAAATCACTCATGAAGGCACTAGCCGAGTGAAAGATTCTAAAATCAACATTTTAGTCCATTCTTACGAATTGTTTCAGATGAAACCAACTGAATTCATTGAAGACATGTACACCCGTTTCACAGATGTCATCAATGGACTCAAAGCACTTGGTAAAGGTTTTTCTAATTTTGAACTTTTAACAAAAATTTTAGGATCCCTTCCAAAGAGTTGGGATCCGAAAGTTACGGCTATTCAAGAGGCTAAGAACCTTAAAAATTTTCCTCTCGAAGAACTCATTGGATCTTTAATGACCTACGAAATGACTTGTCATGCTCATAAAGAGCTAGAGAACCCCCTTCCAAAGAGCAGGAAGGATATGACACTGAGAACACAAGAAGACCACTTGAAAGAATCTTCAAGCGATGATGAACTTGCACTTTTAACTCAAAAATTTAAAAAATTTATAAGAAAGAATAAATTTAAAAATGACACTAAAAATAAACTTGAACCCAAAAAGGACCAAGTTATATATTATAAATACAAGAAGCTATGACACTTCAAAAGTGAATGCCCCCAAGCCAAGAAGAAGCAACCAAAGAAGAAGAAAGCTCTAAAGGCGACATGGGAAGATTCAAGTGGCTCCGAAGATGAAGAAGTAAGCATCAAAGAGGAGGCCAACTTTGTATTGATGGCTTTAGGAGATGAGGTATATAAGTTATTTAATAAAGATTTATCTTTCAACGAACTTTTAATTGCCTTTCATGAATTATTTGATGAATGTAGAGCTATTAGTAAAAAGTTTAATTTATTAAAAAAGGAGCATGCTTTCTTAGTCGATAAACTTGAAAGTCTTAAATGTGATACTCCCTCTTTACCCTCATGCTCTAAGTGTGAATACTTAAACGTACTAAAAAAATGTGAACTTGCTGCTTAAAGAGACCCTAAACAAGTTTTGGTCGGCAGCAAGGGCTTAGACATGATCCTTACAAACAAGGGTCACATCGCAAAAAGAAGTGAAATTGGATTCATGAGTGGATCTCATCGAATTCCAACCACCTTCATTAAAGAGCACACACTATATGTATCATCTCATTTGAAATGTAATTTTTGTTACAAATCTAGACATGTTGCTTACAAATGTCCGTATAAGAAACTTAGCCTATAAAGGTTAATATGCGTTCCTAAGGGAATGATAAGGAACTTAATGAACAATGACAAGATTAGTAGATCAATATTTAAGGCTCTCAAGTTTAAATTAGTACCTAAAAACCATCCTCTTTTATAGACATATTCACTCACACAAGCTAGGAGCAAGAGATGGTACCTTGATAGTGGATGCTCAAGGCATAAGACTAGAGATCCATCTCAATTCTCTAAGCTTACTAGCCAAGACGAAGGGTATATCACCTTCGAAGATAACAACAAGAGTAAAATCATTGGCAAGGGAACTATAGGTAACAAATCAAGTTTTTCAAGTGATAATGTGTTATTGGTAGATGATTCAAAGTATAATCTTTCGAGCATTAGTCAATTATGTGATAAGGGATATATTGTGAAATTTGAATCTAATACTTGTATTATTAAAAAACTACACAACAACACATCTATGATTGTACTAAAACAAAATAATGTCTACACCATAAACATTGATGATCTTAGTAATGAAATGTGTTTTTCAATCTTGAATGATGATGCTTGGCTATGGCATAGGAGATTAGGTCATGCTAGCATGAAACTAATCTCTTAAATCACATCTAAAGAACTTGTGAAAGGTATTCCCAATATTAAGTTTATTAAAGACAAATTATGTGATGCTTATCAACTAAGAAAACAAATAAAAGCTAGCTTCAAATCATAAAATCAAATAAACACCTCTAGACCATTACAATTGATCCATATGGATTTATTTGGACCAATTGATACAACGAGCCTAGGAGGTAGCAAATATACATATCTAATTATAGATGACTATAGCAGATTCACTTGGACCTATTTCTTAGCTCACAAAAGTGATTGCTTTAAATGTTTCTCTAAATTTTATAAACTTGCTCAAAACAAAAAGGGTTTCATGATTTCATTGATTTGGAGTGATCACGATGGGAAATTCCAAAACCGTGACTTTCAAATTTTTTTTAAATCTAATGGATATAACCATAACTTCTCTACTCCGAGGAATCCTCAACAAAATGGAGTAGTAGAAAGAAAGAATAGAAATTTACAAGAAATGACAAGAATCTTATTAAATGAACATAGTTTATCCAAATACTTTTGGGTTAAAGCTATTAATATAGCTTGCTATGTCATGAATAGGGTTCTAAGACTATCTCTATCCAAAACTCCTTATGAATTGTGGAATAACAAAAAACCAAATGTTTCCTATTTTAAAGTTTTCGATTGCAAAGGCTTTATCTTAAATGAAAAGAATGCCTTAGGAAAATTCAATGCTAAATCCGATGAAGGCATCTTTCTTGGTTACTCTTCCGTTTCTAAAGCTTTTCGAGTTTTTAACAAAAGAACCTTAGTTATAGAAGGGTCTATTCATGTAGTTTTTAATGAAATTTTTGAATTTAAGAAAAATGATTTTGATGATGATCTTGGTTTTGATGATTTAAATTTGAATGAACCCTCTCCTTAAAATAGTAACTTAGATGTATCTTCTTCCCAAATTTTCTTACCTAAGGAATGAAAGTATGTAGATGCCCATCCAAAGGAGCTAATTATAGGAGACACATCAAAAGGAGTTCAAACTCGTTCCTCTTTTAAGAATTTTTGTGTCAATGCCACTTTCCTTTCTCAAATTGAACTTAAGTGCATTGACAAAGCCTTGAAAGATGATTCTTGGGTTATCATAATGCAAGAGGAATTAAACTAATTTGAGAGTAAGGAGGTGTGGAAGCTTGTTCTTAGACCAAGTGACCATTTAGTTATAGGTACTAAATCGATATGTAGAAACAATCAAGATGAATTTGGTATCGTGGTTAGAAATAAGGCTAGATTAGTGGTCAAAGGTTTCAACCAAGAAGAAGGTATCAATTACGAATAGACCTTTGCTCCTATGGCAATATTAGAAATCATTAGGATGCTCATTGCCTATGCTAGTAGTAATAATTTTAAGCTGTTTCAAATGGATGTCAAAAGTGCTTTCTTAAATGGTATTATTTTCGAAGAAGTGTTTGTTGAACAACCACCTGGTTTTGAAAACTCTCTTTTTTCTAATCATATATTTAAATTGACTAAGACTCTTTATGGGTTAAAACAAGCCCCAAGGGCTTGGTTTGAGAAACTTAGTTTATTTCTAATTTCAAATAATTTTTCTAAAGGCAAGATCAATACTATATTATTTATTAAATATTTTAAAAATAATTTTCTTATTATTCAAATCTATATTGATGATATTATCTTTGGTTCTATTAACGAATCACTATGTGAATCAATTGCCAAGTGTATGAGCCATGAATTTGAAATGAGTCTAATGGGTGAATTAACCTTTTTTTAAGATTGTAAATTAAACAACTTAGTGATGGTATATTTCTTAATCAAACTAAATATACATTAGAATTGTTAAAATATTTTAACATGGATGGTTCAAAAGCCATAAACACTCCTGTGAGTACTTCCACTAAGTTAGACTTAGATGAAAGTTGAGAAAATTTTGATCAAAAAATATATAGGGGAATGATAGGTAGCTTACTTTACCTCACCGTAACTAGACCGGTCATCATGTTTAGTGTAGGACTTTGTGTAAGATTTCAAGCTAATTCTAAGTTATCTCACCTTAAAGCCATTAAAAGAATCCTTAGATATCTTAAAGGAACTCCTAACCTAGGATTATGGTATCCAAAATATGATGACTTTGATTTAAAAGCCTATGCCGATGCGAATTTTGGTGGATGTAGAATAGATAGAAAAATCACATTCGAAACATGTCAATTTTTAGGACATGTACTTGTTTCTTGGACTTCCAAGAAACAAAACTCGGTTGCACTATCTACGGTCGAAGCCGAATACATAGCCGCAAGTGCATGTTGTATACAAGTTGTTTGGATGAAAAATACTTTAGAAGACTATAGAATTCATTTAAAGAATATTCCCATAAAATGTAATAACACAAGTGCTATTTGTCTAACCAAAAATCTCTTTCAACACTGTAGAACTAAGTATATCGACATTAGGCATCACTTTATACGAGATCATGTCAATAATAATGATGTCATTCTAGAATTTATCGATACAAAACACTAATTAGTGGACATTTTCATAAAACCTCAAAATGAAGAATAATTTGACTTCATTAGAAGAGAATTAGGCATACTAAATTATCCTAATACATGATGTTATATGTTTCTTTTCCGGATTTATTTTTTCCGTGTATGAATCATTCATGAGCACTTAGAAATTCTTATGCTTTTTGGCCTTAATGATCATTTTCCAGATTTCATAGACATGAATAAAAATGATCAAATCATTTTTCAGGTTTATCCATCTCGGATGACATATTTTGTATGATGTTCAACTCATTTCCTAAGCAAATTTTAGCCTTATGTATTGTATGTGTTTGATGACTACCTTTACAATTTTTGATATATTTGATAAATGACTAGCATCATGATACCTTATGATGACTACCTTTATTCATAATCAAATTTCACTACCTTTTTGTTGATAATAAAGGGGGAGAAGAATGTGGCAAAATAAATTGATAAATACATGCATCATATTAAGAAGAATATGATAAATGATTTAATGACTTGATAAATGACTTATATGTATCGTATCGTATCAAATGACATAATGGAATGATAAATGTCTTATATCTTTTGTATTGCAATATGATCACCTTTGCCATTCTTTGTATCAAAAATTGGTTGCTATCCTTAAAATCATCGCAATATAATTTGTAGCATATCGCAATGTATCACATGTATCGCAAATGGTTTATACATGCTTAACATGTAATTTTTTGAAAGATTGTTTATCATATCATGTTTAAAATTTGGTATCTTTCATTGATATGATAAGATATCATCTCATTTGATGATGTATTAAAAAAATAATATCATGCCTTGCATTTGTGTAATTTTATATTGATATCATTTGATCTTTGTTATATTTTAAATCATTATTAGTATCATTTATCGAAGTGATAAATGTCTATCATCATTTGACTTGAAATTGAGTGTCATGCCTTGACATTGTGAAAAATACGAAGTTTCATATTTATGGATGAAAAATCATGCTTGCTAAGCATGATGATAAGTTCAACAGATGAAACTTATCACTAGAAGAAAACTCAACTTGAATTCAAGTTTCTCCTTCTCAGTATTTGTAGATAGGGGAGTTAGATTAACTCCATCATTTTCAATTGTCATCATCAAAAGAGGAGATTGTTGAATTAGGTTTTGATGATTCAGGTGATAGGTTATTTGATCTAATCCATATTATTAAGATAAGTATGCAGGATTAACTATGTTAATAATGAAGACATAAAGTGAATTACCGGAGTTAAGTATATTGAGTTTGAACTATGTCTAGCAATGGCTCGCTAAGTGCTACCGAAACTAGCCGAGAATGAATCGGGGACTTACCGAAGGTTTCAGAAGTTCATCGAAAAGATCGTCAGAGGTTCATGGAGCTCACCGAGAAGTTTTGGAAGCTTGTCAAAGATTCGAGGAACTCGCCATGAAGTTTGGGAGCTTGTTGGGAGTCTGTCAAGAAATGGGATGTGTACCGCTTGATAGTGCAATCGCAATTCACCGCCAAGCTCACTAGAAGAAAACTCAACTTGCCAGTTTAGTCTTTGCTTAGAATATATTTTCAATTTCATAGTTAGCATATAATTAGGTTTAGGATTAGGTGATAATTCTAATTAACCTTAGTAGGAGCTAATTGGGTCTTATTTGGATTAAATTGGGTCGGATTCAGGGCCCATTTAGTAGTGTTGAACTATGTCTAGCAATGGCTCCGCTAGAGTGGGGTGGTGGCACCACCCCGGGAACTAGTTCCTAGGTGGTTTGGGTGATAAATACCTCTCTTCTCGGTGGCTAAGCACTTATGAGAATGGTGGTACCGCTATAGTCAATGGTACCGCTATAGACCAAAACTTTGTAATGGTACGATAGCTTGGTGTTCACCTCCCATGTTTTACTTTCCAATACATTCGATAAGAGTCAACTAGCGGTGAACCACCTATAAAAGTTTGTAAGAGGGTGCTTGGTCCTTCCTTTTTGGCTCTCATTTCTGAAGATTTGATAGTGAGTCTATAAATACCCCTCTCTTCTCATTGGCTAGGTTTGAAAAAAAACTAAGTCAAAGCTATAGCAAAATTGTATTCGATAGCTTGAACCACTATCCATGTTTTACTTTGTCAAAATTCTTTAAATGTGTGAACCACCTTAAAAAGTTTTGAGGGTCTTTTTCCTTCCTATAAATCTATCGATCTCCTTCTCTCTACCTTCGATAGCATTCACTTGAATCATTCTGCTGGAATTGTTTTCACTGGATCGAAATTTCTCTTCTAATAATTATTTTTAAAATCAGTTTCAAATTTATGGGTTTTATCTACTACACTAATTCACCCCCCCCCCCCCTAGTGCCACTTAGATCCTAACATCAAGTGGCTCTGAAGATGAAGAAGCAAGCAACAAGGATATGGCTAACTTCGCTCTAATGGCTTTTGGAGAAGAGGTATGTGATTTAGTTAATGAAAATTTATCTATTGACGAGCTTTCAAATGCCTTTCATGAATTATTTGATGAATGTAGATCTATTAGTAAAAAGTTTAATTTGTTGAAAAAGGAGCATGCTCTCTTAGTTGATAAACTTGATAGTCTTAAACTTGATACTCCCTCTTTACCTCCATGCTCTAAGTGTGAACATTTAGAGGCAATTAAGAAAGAGAACTTACTGCTTAAAGAGACCTTAAATAAGTTTAAGGTCGGTATCAAGGGCTTGGACATGATCCTTGCAAACAAGGGTTATGTCGAAAAAAGAAGTGGAATTAGATTTGTGAGTGGATTTCACTGACATCCAACCACCTTCATTAAAGGACCTACACTACATGTATCATCTCACTCAAAATATAACTTTTGTTGTAAACCCGGACATATTGTTTACAAATGTCCATTTAAGAAACTAAGTTCACATAAATTAATATGGGTTCCTAAAGGAACCATAAATAATTCGATGCAAAATGACAAAATTAGAAGATCAATGTTTGAGGCACCCAAAATCAAATGGGTACCCAAAAATCCTCCTTTGCAGGCATTCTAACCATCGTAAGCTAGCAGCGGGTAACGATACAATTCTTGATCATTATTAAGCTCACTAGCTTAGGTAATAAAAGACCCTTGAGTGTTATACATTATTTGGTTATGCACCATAATTACTAAGGCTAAAATATACTTGCATTAAGTCTCTTGAAATATGATTTTGATGAGAACATTTGTGTCATTTTACAATTTGAAATCCTATGAAATGATGTGGTCTTAATGGATTTGATGAAACCTTGTTTCAGAACTATATAATGATACTAGGCTTCTATATAAAAAGTGTATATCTTGAACATTCCAATGAAAAGTTAAATTCACTTTAATTGCATTCTCTATCTACTCCAGATCTATAATTTCATTTATTTTGTGAATATTGTATGTGATTTTAATGATAAATTCGGAGTTAATGAATTGAGATAGAATGAGTTCTTCAAATGATTCATAATTTTTTTTAATCATAACTTTATTTTGATTAAAATCATGACTTATTGTGCATTGATGTCTTGAATGCATTTGTTACTTGAATTTTCTTTTGAACTTGATGAATCGATTCTCCTAATGCATGAATCATGTTCTCATTTGATGATGCATACAAATGAGTCACTTTTCAATAGTTACAATTGTAATACATTCTCTTTGAAACATCTTTCGGAGATGACTCTTAGTGATAAATGTTTTGAATCATGTTTGACGATCTTCTGCTTATCTTATATATGATGAGTAACACATGAATCGCTAATTTATCTTTATTCCTGACTTAAAATTTCTTTTCCTTGATTTCTCGGATGTATAACTAAAGATAGTATGATTTATGATTCTGATATTTATAAACTATTAATGACATCTTTTGGTTGAATTTTACATCCTTCATGATTTACAAATTGATCGGTGTTAGTTTTGACAATGATACTTAAGTATTCATAACTTTCGAAAATCACTACTCTTTTATTATTCGAGTTTTCTTGTCTTTACGTTATCATTCTCTCTCGATCAGCTTGATGAGAAAGTTTTCGATGTCTCTTGATTACAACATTTTAATGTGATTAATTGTTTGTAAAGTCAATATGCTTAATAAAAATTTACCTCATGATTAATATGAGATCAGAAGTAATTCAATGACATCATCTCAATCAAATACATGACGATCAAATTAGACATTTGTAAGATAGATCTTAATCAAAATATAAAAAAGGGGAGGACAAATTGATCAAATGATCAATGTGTTATAGCCTTCCTAAAATAGCCTAAGTTTGGGTATCAACGGTGGCACCTCCAGAACTGGCGGTAGCATCGCCTGGGCATTCTGTTCCCAAGCGATGGCACTGCTCAATTGGCAGTGGCACCACCCGAGAGCCCCCTTATATAAAGAGGCTTTAGGGTCGATGGTAGAACCGCCCCCAACTCTTGCAGCTGCCTCAAAAGATACTCACCCTCATCTCAAATCTCCATCTTTCCTCTCAAGAAGACCAAGAGAGGCTTCCATCCTCTCAAATCTTGGATCAAGGTCTCTATTTCTCAAGAAACCTCTACTAAGGTAATCTTTGATACTCCCTCTTTAATTTCTTGATACATGGCTATTTTTCTTTTTTGTAATTCCCTCTCATTATCATCTTATCTAGATTAGTACGATTATTTTATACTGATCTAAGCATAGATGAAGATGATAACATGTCAACCTATCTTCTAGGGAACCAAATTCCAATTACGGATAGCATAATTTGTGACCTAATTGGAATCTCAAAAAAGAGAAGAGGTTGTTACATTAGAGGATAGTGAGATTTAGATGCAATCGGAGTAACCTATTCTAAGGCTTTAGGGACCATTTTTGAAAATCCTAACCTAGCCATAGTCCCTAAAAACTATGAGCATTTGTTACTATTTAGTTCTAAGATCCTCCATCACATCATCATTAGTATCCTAATCCCTAAATAGTATCACCATGATTAAATCAGTCAAATGGAGTTAGGTACTATGTACTGGATAATAACCGGACAAGATAATTATTTTGGATACCTGATCCAGCAAAATATAATGGAAATAGCATCTAAAAATTTAATGTTACCATATAGGGGGTTAATCACTAGATTACTACATGCATATAATATTAGAATACCACTTGACGAAGAAGTAATAAAAATGGATAAATACAACACCATAAATAGAAACCTACTTAAGAGACTAAGGTGCATATTTAGAAACGGAATATGAACTAGACAACCTAGAAGGACCGATCCAGCTCCCTCTCCAGTAAAAGAACCTGAAATACCAGTATTTAGGGGTAATGAATCTCTTCTTCCTAGTCCCCTTGGTGCAACACCATCAAAACCAGCTCCTGCTCTATCTTTTGAAGATCTTATCATGATAGAGATAAATCAAATCAAATTACAGTAAGTTGAAATCCTAAATGAAGTATGTCAGATGAATCGAAAGTTAGATTACTTCTATAATCACTTTGGTATTTCACCCAAGGAATAGTTATAAAAACTCTATAATTGACTTCATAAGTTGTAATGGAGCTTTTGACTCTCGTTTTGTAAATCTTTATGTTATTTTGACACACCTTAAAATTCCATATGTGTTTGTCCGAATACATGAGGTTGTTGTATGTTTCTTTTCCAAAATTTTTCACCTTCCGTTTTTATGAACTCATCTTGATATTATCTTTTCGGATTTCGGATAACATCTTTACAATATCATATTCTGAACGGAGCTCTCGTTTTTATCTTCCTTCGATCGTGCAATTGATACGTCTCTTTCTTTGATTACATGATTCTTTGATTGATGAGTTTTAAGTAATATCATGCCCTTTTAATGACTTGGTAATTTTATACTCCCTCTACCTCTATTGGGATGAATAAATGGTTCTTTTGATTTATTTTATCCACTCTTACGTATCATTTGAAGTTTGATGATTTTGTCTTCTTGACACATACAACTATACATATATTAATATCATGAACTTTGAAGAAGCTTTCAAGTTTGAATACCCTCTTCGAACTTTATTCATGCGAAATTAATGAACTCTTAATCTTTAATGGCTTGATTGGTTATTTTCAACTTGATAAATGATAATATAAATTTAGCCTTCATGAATTCTTTCTTACGAGAATGCCAAATTAAATCATTTATGAAATTTTTGATGATGATATGCTCCACTTCATAAATTTGAATTGGAAATACCAAGTTGAACCTTTATAGTATGAAATATTTGATGAATGTCTTGGCTTCAATAATCTATCTTTCCACTTTACGATTTTATGGTTGTAATTTTCAATCAAATTGCCTCTTGAACTTTTTATCTGATCCTTCTCGAATGAACATTCAAAATTCTTATCATGAGTTTTATAAATTTTGTTATCTCTCTTCTACCTCATTGATTTCATTTGGAAGAAACAATTCTTGTAAGCTTGTTAATAACTTAAATGATTCACTTTTATGCTTCAAGAATTATTATGCAGAATTAGCTCTTAATTTTTCATGTATGAATCTTCTATGAGCTTTTAGAAATTCTTATGAATTTTGGCCTTGATGATCTATCTTATGATTCCATAGATATGAATTTTAAATAAGAATGAACGAATTGCTTTTTAGGTTTATCTGTCTCTTTTTGCCATTTTTCAAAACTCCAATCAGAATCAAGGCCCACTTCCTTTTTGTTGATGACAAAGGGGGAGAAGAATATTGATGACTTGATTAATGCCTTGTATGTATCATATTGAGAAAAATGTGGCAAGTTGAATTGATGACTTGATGAAATGCTTTGATGAATCGCAATGAATCACAAATGTATCAAAAATTGAGTGTCATGCTTTGTATCGTAATTGTCATGCTTTGTATCAAAAAATTGATTGCTATTTTTAGAAGCATAATGTAGCATATCGTAATTATATTGGAATGTATCACATGCATTGCAAATGGCTCATACATGCTTAAAATGTAATTTTTTTTAAATATCATTATCATATCATGTTTAAATTTAGTATCTTTTATTGATATGATAAGTTATCATTTCATTTAATGATGTATTGTAAAATGATATCATACCTTGCATTTATGAATTTATTTTGATATCATTTGATCCTTGCTACTTTTCAAAATTATAATTGGTATCATTTATTGAAATCACTCGACATTGAACTAGAAAATGAGCGTCATACCTTGATATCATTTTTTATTATGAAAAATATGAAGTTTCATATTTATAGATGAAATATCATGCTTGTTAAGCATGATGATAAGTTCAACAGATGCAACTTATTGGTTTTGACTTGAATTCAAGTATTTCTTTTCTCAAAATATGGCATATAGAAATGGGGAGTTAAGGTTAACTCCATCATCAATTGATTGTCATCATCAAAAAGGGAGAGATTGTTAAATCTCGGATTTTGATGATGAAGTCAATTGATAAGTTATTTGATCTAATCCATATTATTGAGATAACTGTGCAGTATTAACTATGATAGCAATGAAGACATAAAGCAAATTGTCGGAGTCAAGTATGTTGGGAGTCTGAGAGTCCACCAGAAGTCCGAAGTATCGTCGAAAGTGCTACCGAAACTGGCCGAGAATGAATCGAGGACTTGTCGAAGGTTTTGAAAGTTCACCGGAAATCGTCGAAGGTTTGCGGAGCTCATCGAGAAAGTTTAGAAGCTTGCCAAAAGATTCATTGAACTCGCCATTAAGTCCGGGAGGCTGCTAGGAGTCCGATGGAAAATTTTCGAGGGTGTGTCGGAAGTCTATCGGAAGTTCATCGGAAGCTCACCAAAAGAAGACTCAACGTTATCATATTAGAATTTGCTTAGAATATATTTTCAGTTTTATAGTTAGTAAGTAATCTGGGTTAGGATTATGTGATAATCCTAATTAACCCTACTAGAGGCCAACTAGGTCTTAATTGGACTGAATTGGGCTGGATTCAGAGCCCATTCAACAATGTTGGACCATGCCTAGCAGTGGCACCACCCTGGGAATAGGTTCCCAGGTGGTTTGGGTGGTGGTACCACCCTAGGTCAGCGGTGGTACCACTGATAGTTATTACCTGTTAGTGGTAGTACTGCCTCTCCATAGAGTCCAAGAACCCTATCAGGAGGTAGTATCGCCAGACTGGGTGGTGGTACTGCCTAGTACATTGACAGAGCAGGGTCAACTAGCGGTGGTACCGCCAATGTCAGGTGGTGGTACCACCAGTATCCGAAAATCTAGGATGTGACTCTTTTTGGCTCTAAACTTGAAGCCAATAGAGTCTATAAATACCCTTTACTTCTCAGCTAGCTAAGTACATTGAGAAGTGATAAAAACTGAGTCAAAGCTATAGCAAAATTGCATTTGATAGCTTGAGTGTTCACCTCCCAAGTTTTTACTTTGTCAAAGTTCTATAAGAGTGTGAACCACTTGTAAAAGTTTGTAAGATGGGTGCTTGGTCCTTCCCCTTCAAGAAGAATTGAAAGTGGAAGTTGGGAACCTCGTCGGAGGAGGTTTCAAAAGTAGACGTAGGTCATTTGACCGAACCACTATACATCGCTACGTACTTCTCTTGATGTGTGAGTTTTAACTTGTTATATCTCAAACTTTACTTAGTTGTAATCTCTTGATCTCCCCCTCTTTATTTTCTATTGCATTCACTTAAATCACTTTGCTAAAATCATTTTCATCGGACCAAAATTTCTCTACGGACTACTCTTTCCGAAATCACTTTCAAAATTACAATTTTTATCCATTACACTAATTCACCCCTCCCCCTTAGTGCCACTCAAATCCTAACAGAGACCACATATATTACCTGGTCGGAAGCCATCTATTAGTGAGGACCAAGTTTGGGATGGCTAAATAGGCAGATCGGGATCTTCTTATTTGCAAGGTTCCTTCTTGAGGCTAGGTCATCTTGGTGTTCTCAAGTGGCCAGCAATCTTGCACGATAGGCCAGTGCCGAGGGTTGTCTAATGTGATCCCTTCCGATACTTAAGTCAACGAAGGAAAAAAATAATATTGTAAGTCGTATGACTAAGATAGTGTGTACAAACTCTCCCCTTTCAGCGTGAGTTGATGGGTTCCTTTTTATACTTAATCCTTGAGCCTTCTTACTGATTGGCCTCGGATTGTTGAATATCAGATTTTGATGATGAAACTAATTGATTGTGTTTTATTGTCTAATTACATTTTGAGTTACGCAGGTCTACTATCGATCAGGATTAGACAATTGACACTGGAGGAATTGACATTGCACCAGGTGATCACGTCAAGATATTGGATGCCGAGCTGGAGGTCCGGTCGACAATCGGCAGAAGGCTTCGAACATCGAGCATCGGGCCAAGAAGAGTGGAGTTATGCCAAGGATATCGGAGATGCGGAGGTCAACCGACGATTGGGCAACAAGCCGCAAGAGAGGATGATGCGTCGAAGAATCGGACGAAGCGCCGATCAATGATGTGCCAAGCAACTGAATGTCAATTCGCATTATAATAACTATCTAGATTGAAGTAGAGTTTTTGTTTATGTGTGTAGGATTAACTATGATAATGATGAATACGTAAAGCGAAACAAAGTGCCAGAAGACAAGTGCAATGGATCGTTGGGAGTTCAAGAGTTCGACGGATGTCCGAAGATTCGTTGGGAGTATTGCTTGAACTGGCCGAGAACGAGTAGGGAGCTTGCCGAATGGTTTTCAAAAGTTCATCGGAAGGTTTGTCGGAAGTTCGCGGAGCTTACCAAGAAAGATCAGAGATTGCTGAGAGTCCGCAGAATGGTTTTCGAGGGTTCGTCGGAAGACTATCGAAAGTTCACCAGAAGCTCACCGGAAGCTCACCGGAAGAAGTCTTGACTTGTGAACTTTGTAATAGCTTAGGAAATGTCTTTAAAATTTATAGTTAGCATGTAATTTGGTTTAGGATTAGGTGTTAATCCTATAAACCAAGTAGGGGCCAATTGGGCCCGATAACGGACTAGTTTGGGCCGAGTTTAAGGCCTAACCAGTGAGCTGGAAGAGCCCAAGTGGTGGCACTGCCCAGGACCTGAGAGCCAAGGCAGTGGCACCGCCTGGCTGGGGTGGTGGCACCGCTGGCTGGGCGATGGCACCACCCAGTACACTGCCGTCGATTCACAATGCAGACAGTGTGCTTTGCACCGCCAAAGACCGAAAACCAAAAGTGATTCAAATTTAGGCTCTAAATTTGAATCCTCTTGAGGCCTATAAATACCTCTCTTATTCATGGTTGAAAGGGGGTCTAGAACTGAGAAAGAAAAAGGGAAAACTCTTGTCAAAATCTTTCTTCTAAGCTTTAAGTATGTTCTAGTCCAAGAGAGGGGTGAGAGGCCTTGTAAGGGTTACCTCCTAAGCCCGTCAAAAGGAGAGAGCTGTAAGGGAGTTGATCCTCGCCCATCAGAAGGAGGATAGCTAGTGAAAAGCCGGTAGCCTCAAGTGAAAAGGAATCGAGACTGGATGTAGGTTGGATGACTGAACCACTATAAAAAAGATTTGCATTTATGTTCATGCATTTGCCTTTCTGCAAACCGCTTTTTCTTCACTACTCAACTTACTCATCACTGCCTTCTTCCTCACTAAACACTCTCTACTTTAAGCACTTTCCATTATGCTTTAATCGAAATCGGTTTTAGTCAAAAATATAATGTCTATCATACGAAGATTCCGAACTTGTTTTAAATCACAAAAATTTATTATTCTTAACTGCTGCACTAATTCACCCCCCCTCTTAGTGCCACTCGATCTCTAACAATTGGTATCAGAGCCTCGTTATTTCTCTTTCGGATTCATACTCGCGAGAAATGGCTCTTAATGGCTTTCAAGAGGATTTTTCGATTGTTCGTCCACCGTTCTTTAACGGTTCGGACTACACATATTGGAAAACTCGAATGAGAGTTTTCTTGATTTATCAAGATTTAAACTTATGAAATATTATTGTAAACGGCTTTCAACCTTCCTCTAAACCGATAAACGAATGGTCGGACTTAGAGAAAAAAACTTTTTCTTTAAATGCAAAGGCTATGAATGCCTAATTTTGCACTTTAGATAAAAATGAGTTCAATCGAATTTCTATGTGTGAAATAACTTTTGAAATTTGGTGAACACTTGAAATTATGCATGAGGGAACTAGTAGAGTCAAAGACTCGAAAGTAAACCTCTAATTGCATAATTTTGAGTTTTTTCGAATGAAACCAAGCAAGACTATAGGTGACATGTATACCCGTTTCACGGATATCATAAATAGTCTAAGAGCTCTTGGTAAATCTTTTTCGGATTTTGAACTCATAAACAAGATCTTAAGATCCCTTCTAAAAAGGTGGGAGCCTAAAGTAACTGCAATACAAGAGGCTAAAGATTTAAATAATTTACCTATTGAAGAACTAATTGACTCACTAATGACATATGAAATGAGCCTCCTATAACATTTTGAACTCATTGAATACTTGAACCACCATCCAATGAATAAGAAAGATTTAGAACTTCAGACAAATGAATACCACTTGAGTGATGACTCAAGTGATGAGGACATTGAATACATAACAATGAATGTTAACAAGTTCAGTAAATAAAAGTTAAAAAATACAAATGAAGTTGAACGGACAAAGATGCCAAAGGAGAAGAAGAAGGCTTGCAAAGAAGAATCAAGTAAAGAAGAGGCAAATTGGTCTTTGACGGGCTTCAACAACGAGGTAAGTAACTCACTTGAAATGCTTTCACCTTATTTTGAAATTACATGATCCTTTCATGAGTTGCTTGATATAGTTGGTAGGAATTTTTTTTTATGCTTTTTCTTTCTAGTAATTTTTGAAAATTAAAAATATGAATGATGATTGTATGATTTGTGATAATATTTGTATACCTAATAGGATTAACCCATGCATGTGTATATTGATGTTTTACATTGTCTCTAAACATGATACTTGACGATTTTATATCATGCATGAGTTTTTTTTGAAGTGATATTGATTTGAAAACTTCTATCTTGGATTAATGGGTCTTAAACCTTTTTTATGATAAAATTTTTAGATGATACTTGTCTTTATGAAATCAAAAGACCTAACCCACAAATTTTTAAAATGAAAAAAATGTGGTGTTGATGTTGCCTTGTATTATATTTGGACTTGATGATTTTCATGATGAAAATTATTTTTCAGATTTATAAAATGATGCATGATTTTAGCAAAAAATTGAGTATTGATCATCTTGTTATAACTGTTGAATCTCGGATTTTGATGATGAAACTAATTGATTGTGGTTTATTGTTTAACTACATTTTGAGTTACACAGGTCTACTATCGATTAGGATTAGACAATTGATGCTGGAGAAATTGACGTTGTGCCAGAGGTGATCACGTCTGGATATTGGATGTCAAGCCGGAGGTTCAGTCGACAATCGACGGAGGGCTTCGTATGTCGGGCATCAGGCCTAAAAGAGCGTGTTGCATCAAGGATATCGGGGTTGCGGAGGTCAACCACCGATTGGGCAACGGATCGCTAGAGAGGATGATATGCCAAAGAATCGGACGAAGCACCGATAAGCCAATGATGTGCCGGGCAACTGAATGTTAATTCGCATTGTAATAATTGTCTAGATCGAAGTAGAGTTTGGTTTATGTGTGCAGGATTAACTAGGATGATGATGAAGACGTAAAGTGAAACAAAGTGCTGGAAGACAAGTGGCATGGATCGTTGGGAGTTCGAGAGTTCGACGGAAGTCCAAAGATTCATTGGGAGTGTTGCCGGAACTAGCCGAGAACGAGTAGGGAGCTTGCCGAAGGGTTTTCGGAAGTTCACCGGAAGGTTCGTCGGAAGTTCGCAGAGCTTGCCAAGAAAGATCGGAGCTTACCAAAAAAGCTCGGTGGAACTCGCCAAGATCATTGTGAAGTCTGGGAGCTTGCCGAGAGTCCGCGGAATGGTTTTCGAGGGTTCATCGAAAGACCGTCGGAAGTTTGCCGGAAGCTCACCGGAAGAAGTCTTTGACTTGTCAGACTTTGTAATAGCTTAGAAAATGTATTTAAATTTGTAGTTAGCATATAATTTGATTTAGGATTAGGTGTTAATCCTATAAACCAAGTTAGGGCCCATTTGGGGCTGTTTTGGATTGGTTTGGGCCGAGTTTTCGGCCCAAACCAGTGGGCTGAAAAATGCTAGGCGGTGGCACTGCCCAGTAGCCAAGTGCTGGGCGGTAGTACCACCTAGCCTAGGACGGTAGTACCGCCCAGCACCTGAAGGCACAGGCGGTAGTACTGCTTGCCTTGGGCGGTGGTACCACCTGTGCACTGTCAGTCTGACGACTGACAAGCGGTGGCACCACCTCTGACAGGCGGTAGCACCGCTGGCACCGGGAAACTCAAAGAGAATTCAAATTTGGAGCTCAAATTTGAATCCTCTTTGAATCTATAAATACCCCCCCTTTCTCAGCTGAAAGGGGAACCCTTAGAGAGTTAGAAAATTGAGCAAAAGGCTTGGGAAAATCTAGTTTTAATAGCTTGTGTTCACCTCCTTCTTTCTCTTTGAAAAATCTATAAGAGTGTGAACTTATTGTAAAAGGATTGTAAGAGGGGTGTTTGGTCCTTCCCCTTCAAAAGGATTTGCTAGTGGAAGTTGGGAGCCTCATCGGAGAAGGCTTCGAAAGTGGATGTAGGTCGGATGACCGAACCACTATAAATTAGTTTGCATTTACTTTCTCACAACTTACTTTGCTGCAAACCATTCTCATTTGCTGCCTTATTTACTTAACTTTATCTTCATCTTCTTACGTATACTTTAAAGTTAAAATGTAATCTTTCCGGGTTCAAACGAAACGTTGCATTCAATCGTACGAAGTTTTCGAACTTGTTTTAATCGCTAAAAAATCTATCATTATTTACCACTGCACTAATTCACCACCCCCCCCCTCTTAGTGTCGCTCGATCCCTAACAATTGGTATCAGAGTCACGTTCTTTCTCTTTCAGATTTACACCCGTGAGAAATGGCTCTAAATGGTTTTCAAGAGGGCTTTTCGATTTTTCATCCATCGTTCTTTAATGGTTCGAACTACATATATTAGAAAACTCGAATGAGAGTTTTCTTGATTTCTCTTGATTTAAACTTATGGAACATCGTTGAAAATGGATTTCAACTTCCCTCTAAATCGACGAACGAATGGTCAAATTTAGAGAAAAGATCATTTTCTTTAATTGTAAAGGCTATGAATGCCTTATTTTGTGCTTTAGACAAAAATGAGTTCAATCGGATTTCTATGTGCGAAACGGATTTTGACATTTGGCAAACTCTTGAAATCACGCACGAAGGAACGAGTAGAGTCAAAGACTCGAAAGTTAATATTTTGATGCACGATTTTGAGGTTTTTCGAATGGCACCAAGTGAGACTTTCGATGACATGTTCTCTCAGTTCTTGGATGTCATCAATAGTCTAAAAGCTCTTGGTAAATGTTTTTCAGATTTTAAACTCGTAAGTAAGATTTTAAGATTCCTTCCAAAAAGGTGGGATCCAAAAGTAACTGCAATACAAGAGACTAAAAATTTAAATAATTTTTCATTGGAAGAACTAATCGGGTCATTAATGACCTATGAAATGAGTTTCTTGGAACATTTGGAACATGATGAACATATGAATCACCTTCTAAAGAACAAGAAGGATTTGGAACATCGGACAAATGAATGCCACTTGAGTGATGACTCAAGTGATGAGAATAATGAGGACATTGAACACATAACAATGAATGTTAACAAGTTTATTAAACAAAAATTAAAAAATATAAATAAACTTGAACGGAGATAGAGGCCAAAGAAGAAGAAGATGGCTTGCAAAGAAGAATCAAGTAAAGAAGAGGCGAAATGGGCTTTGACAGTTTTCGACAATGAGGTAAGAAACTCACCCAAGTTGTTGTTACCTTACTTTGACATTACATGATCCTTTCATGAGTTGCTTGAAATAGTTGGCAGGATTTTTTTTATGCTTTTTCCTTTCTAGTAATTTTTTAAAAATTAAAAATATGAATGATGCATGATTTGTGATAATGCTTAGGATTAATCCATGCATGTGTATCTTGATGTTTCATATTGCTTTTCGTTTCTAAACATGATGCTTGATGATATTGTAACATGCATTAGTTTTTGTAATAATGTTGATTTGACTCTATGTTGTGGATTAACGTATTTTTGGTCTAATTGTTCTCATGACAAATTAAGATGACATTTTGATATGATGAAATTTCATGTATACTTTCCATATCAGTTTTCAATCTTAAACATGATACATATCTATGTATGAATTTTTTGAAAATCTTTTGATGATAGATGTATGTATCTTGATTATAATTTGAAAACTTCCATCTTGGCTTAATGGGTTTTAACCCTTTTTATGATGAAATTTTTATTGATACATGTCTTCATGAAATCAATTATATAGACCTAACCCATAAATTTTCAAAATGAAAGAAATGTGGTTTTGATGTTGCCTTGTGTTATATTTGGACTTAATGGTTTTCATGACGATAATTATTTTTCAGATTTTTAAAATGATGTATGATTTTAGCAAAAATTTGAGCATTGATCATCTTGTTATTACAAATAAAAGAAAGAATTAAAATGATTTTGATAATGCATTATGAAAACATGCTTAATGATTGTATCACACTTGATGACTTGAAATCTCATATTTTGAAATAATATATTCATAATGAATCCATGAATCTTGATGATTTTCGTATCACTTTTTGGCTTTAAACTTGATACATATTTTTCATGCAAAAAGTTTTGGGCATGCTTATGGGAAATCTTACTTGATAAATGAAAATGCTCCATATATATGATCATGATAAATTCATGAATCTTGATGATTTTATATTGCTTTTGATTTCAAACAAGATGCATGGTTTTTTATACAAAAAAATTAATAGCATGTTTCAAGATAATACTTGCACACCAAATATGATCAAAAGATAGAAGCAAGCATATTGATGATTTGGTTTTTACATGAAAAATTTGAACATACTTATATAAGATCAACCACATAAAATAAAACACAAAAGTTAAAAATATTTTAATCACGATGTTTTATTTATGATGTGTTTGGTCTTAACGGTTTTTATAATGAAACTTACGTCTTGCTTTGAAAATGTTGATACATGCTCACATGTAATCAATTTATGTTACTCTTATTAAAATTTTCGAATGAAAGACTTTGATGCATTTAATCTTGATGGGTTTAATGACAAACTTGTATTTTAAATTTATACAATGATGGCTTTCGTATAAATATTTGAACATACATTATGAAATCGTCATTGAAATGAAAATATTAAAAGTTTGTTATCATGCTTAATGACTTTGTGATATCATATCTTGATGACAAACTTATGTTTTGGTCTTAAATTTGATACTCATCTTTTGAAACATGAGCACACTTGTTTGAAACAAAATGAAACACATTATCATGATAAATTGAATCTCATAATGTGTTATATTGTTGTCTTGACAATTTTTATAATGAATTTTTTCTTTCAGTTTTGAATATTTTGATTTGACATATAAAGGCAAAAGACATACTTATATGATGAAACATAAAGAAATTATATTTACTATCTTATCGAGATTAATAATTTCATGATATCTTAAGAATCTCATAAATTATAGAAGTGATTTGATTATGATTTGATAATTTGAACTTTTCTCTCATGTTTCAATACTACTTTGTATGCTTAATGACTTGTTGATTGAAATATTGATGTAGACTTTTGATGTATCACTTGTCATGATTGATACAAATTGCTAGTATTTTGAATCTCGAAAATGATTGCTTCTTTTTATCATTTACCAAAGAGGAGAACAATTCAAGTTTATGTCATTTGTGAATCTCATAAACTATTTTAATAATTTTGATGATTCAAACTTGAGTGAGCTTTATCACAATCCAAGTCTTGATATCTTAATACTTGATACTAGGAATTCTTATGCATGAATCAAGTTGCTTTTTGTGCTATATCTTTTTAAATGAATCATGAGCCTTATTATCATATATTTCATAATATAGAAATGACAAGAATTCTTTGGCTTGTATGTCTTATGTGACAATTGAAAAATTGATGATTGAAAAGAAGTTTGCCTTATGATGAATCAATAAATCATGACTTCATCTATGAGAATGATATGTTTTTATGCATCATGATTCTTGGTTGTATACCCTTTATCATGAATTGATATCTACCGTGTAAGCCTTATATGATTCAAAATTGATTGAAAAGAATTGTGCTTAATGATTGAATCGTTAATTTATTCTTTTATCATGGCTTGAAAATGAATGAAAAGAAAATATGTTAGCATTTGTAATCATGATTTGATCCTTGATATTGATATGCTTTTATATATCATGATTCTTGGTTGTATGACATTTATTTTGAATTAAAAATTGATAAATATGAATTTTGATCTAACTAAAAAGAAAGTTATGAATCATGAATGATATCTTTTGGTTTTGATCCTTGTTGAATTTACATATTGATATCCTTCATGACATGATTTCTTTGCATTGTTGTCTTATTTGCATCATGTGATGATTGAACAATTGATGTATATTTTTATTGATGTAAATTTATAATTGATATGAAAAATGACTTGCATAATGATTGAAATTTTTACCTATTTAGTCCTCCCTTCTTTTTGACAAAGACAAAGGGGGAGAAGAATTGCTACCTTGCAATTTCATAAGAAGTTAAAGATTGCTATCTCAAAGGATGCAAATATTGCTATCTTGACTATCTCAAAAGTAGCAAAATTCAAAACTTCAAAATTTTGAAATGTTACACTTGCCATGCCTTTATGTTTGTATGTTTTAATGAAAAATTAGCATATATGTTTAAAGTGATTATATAAAATTGCTAGCTCATTGCAAACAAAAAGTTGATAGCATGCAAAGGTGAAACTTAGTTACAAAAGAGAAGAATTGAAAGGAAGCTAACTTGCGTGTCGCAAAGTATGTTAGCTTGCTTATCATTATTGATTACTTGCTTATCATCTTTTTCTCTCATATCATGATTTTTGACTCCCTTGAATTCATGACTTAATATGCTAAAAATTCATGTTGCAAATTTGTTATTTTGTCATGATCAAAGCATTGACTATTTGTACTCCACTTTTCTGACAAAAACAAAGGGGGAGAAGATTTATTGCTAGCTTATGTATCGCAAAAGAAAATTTTGCTAGCTAGAACATGCAAAGGAAGCAAAGAAAGTGCAACTTGCATATCTCAAGAAGTAAGTAAAAAAAATTACCATCATTGCCCATCCTTAAAAACTTGTTATGATTGAATAGTATGATTGGATGTTGTATTGCAAAGCTATGCTTGAGTTATGATGTGATTGATAGCTAGTATGATTGTAATATTTGCATATCCTTGAAAACTAGCTATGATGTTACTTCTCCTTTTTGTTGATGACATAGAGGGAGAAGTATATTGATGACTTCATCCATTGATTGAATATTTTATATATTTGCATGATAGTTTATTGTTTTCTCTTAACATTGTGATGAATGTTGCTTGGATTTATGATAATCCAAGGTTTCTATCAATAGCATATTGATAGAGGGAGTTTAGTTAAACTCCGGGGAGTTATGGTTAACTCCGTTAGTTATCAATTAGTTATCATCATCAAAAAGGGGGAGATTGTTGAATCTCGGATTTTGATGATGAAACTAATTGATTGTGGTTTATTGTTTAACTGCGTTTTGAGTTACGCAGGTCTACTATCGATCAGGATTAGATAGTTGATGATGGAGGAATTGATGTTGTGCCGGAGGTGATCACATCTGGATATTGGATGTCGAACCGGAGGTTCGGTCGACAATCAGCAAAGGGCTTCGTATGTCGGGCATCGAGCCTAGAAGAGCGTGTTACGCCAAGGATATCGGGGTTGCGGAGATCAACCACCAATTGGGCAATGGATCGCTAGAGAGGACGATATGCCAAAGAATCGGACGAAGCGTCGATAAGCCAATGACGTGCCGAGCAACTGAATGTCAATTCGCATTGTAATAATTGTCTAGATCGAAGTAGAGTTTGGTTTATGTGTGCAGGATTAACTACGATGATGATGAAGATGTAAAGCGAAACAAAGTGCCGGAAGACAAGTGGGATGGATCGTTGGGAGTTCGAGAGTTCGACGGAAGTCCGAAGATTCATTGGGAGTGTTGCCGGAACCAACCAAGAACAAGTTGGGATCTTGCCGAAGGGTTTTCAGAAGTTCGCCGGAAGGTTCATCGGAAGTTCGCGGAGCTTGCCAAGAAAGATCGGAGCTTGCCAAAGAAGCTCGGTGGAACTCGCCAAGATCATTGTAAAGTCTGGGAGCTTGCCGGGAGTCCACGGAATGGTTTCCGAGGGTTCGTCGGAAGACCGTCGGAAGTTTGCCGAAAGCTCACTGGAAGAAGTCTTTGACTTATCAAACTTTGTAATAGCTTAGAAAATATCATTAAATTCATAGTTAGTATGTAATTTGGTTTAGAATTAGGTGTTAATCCTATAAACCAAGTTAGGGCCCATTTGGGGTTGTTTTGGATCGGTTTGGGCCGAGTTTTCAGCCCAAACCAATGGGCTGAAAAATGTTGGGCGGTAGCACTGCCCAGGCTGGGTGGTGGCACCGCCCAGCAGTCGAGTGCTGGACGGTAGTACCACCCAGCGCCTGAAGGCACAAGCGGTAGCACCGTCTGCCTTGGGTGGTGGTACCGCCTGTGCATTGTTAGTTTGACAACTGACAAGCGGTGGCACCGCCTCTGACAGGAAGTAGCACCACCGGTACCAGGAAACTCAAAGAGAATTCAAATTTGGAGCTCAAATTTGAATCCTCTTTGAATCTATAAATACCCCCCCTTTCTCAGTTGAAAGGGGAACCCTTAGAGAGTTAGAAAATTGAGCAAAAGGCTTGGGAAAGTCTAGTTTTCAATAGCTTGTATTCACCTCCTTCTTTCTCTTTGAAAAATCTGTACGAGTGTGAACTTCTTATAAAAGGGTTGTAAGAGGGGTGTTTGGTCCTTCCCCTTCAAAAGGATTTGCTAGTGGAAGTTGGGAGCTTCATCGGAGAAGGCTTCGAAAGTTGATGTAGATCGGATGACCGAACCACTATTAATTGATTTGCATTTACTTTCTCGCAACTTACTTTGCTGCAAACCATTCTCATTTGCTGCCTTATTTACTTAACTTCATCTTCATCTTCATCTTCATCTTCTTACATATGTTTTAAAGTTAAAATACAATCTTTTCGGGTTCAAACGAAATGTTGCATTCATTCGTACGAAGTTTCCAAACTTTAATCGCTAAAAAATCTATCGTTCTTTACCGCTGCACTAATTCACCCCCCCCCCTCCTAGTGTCGCTCGATCCCTAACAATAACAAATGAAAGAAAGAATTAAAATGATTTTGATGATGCATTATGAAAACATACTTAATGATTGTATCATACTTGATGACTTGAAATCTCATATTTTGAAATAATGTGTATGATGAATACATGAATCTTAATGGTTTTGATGATGCTTTCGATCTTAAAAATGATACATGGTCTTTACATGAAAAATTTGAACATTCTTATGAAATATCAAATCACTTAAATTGAAACTTATAAAGATGAGAAAATGCACTATCATGATGTTTGATGCATTTGATCTTGATGACTTTAATGATAAAACTTGTATTTCGAATTTATATGATGATGGCTTTCATGAAAATATTTGAACATACCGTATGAAATCATCATTGATAATGATAAAATGAAAATGTTAAAAGGTTGTTATCATGCTTAATGACTTTATGATATCATATCTTGATGATGAAACTCATGTGTTAGTTTTGAAAAAGGATACTATCTTTTAAAACATGAGCACACTCATATGAAACAAACAAAATAAAATAAAACACATTATGTATGATGAGTGACTCTTGCACTTTGAACCTATGTGTTTTTGGTCTTAATCGTTTTATGATGAATTGTTTATATGATGTGTTATATTTTTTGACTTTAAGAATCTTGATGATGGTTTTTGCCTTTACGTCTTGAACTTTCATGATTATCTCAATTTGACATTAAAAGACAAAGGCATGCTTACATGAAGTAAATCATAAAAAGAAAATATATGATCTTGAAAATTCTTCTATCTCTAAAGTTTTTGGTTTTGATGAATCTATGTGAATCTCTTGAATCAAATCTTTTGGAAAATGCCACATACTTAATGTGATTTGACTTAATGATCATTATGATGAAATTTATCTTTCCATCTTGAATATTGACATTTTATTTTAAGGAAAAGGCATTCTTATAAGAAGCAAATCATATGAATAGAAATTTATAAAAATGAAATGCAATCCTCTATCTTATCGATTCTTTAATAAATCTATGCTTATCATGTATGAATTTATTAAATATGATTTTTGAGGATGATTTCAGATTTAAAAATTGCTTGATTCGTATTTACGATGTAAGATACATTTTAAATATGAATCATGCTTCAATCATGTTAAATGCTTCAATCACGTTCTATCTCCCTTAATTCATTTTGTTCTTCTATAATTCCTTTTTGTTTACTAAAGAGGAGAACCTTCCAAATGAATCATGAATTCAAATGAAATGATACAAATGAATTACTTATCGATATATATTTTTTGAAATATCCTTTTTAATGTGATGCCTTTCAGAATTCATGACATGATATGATTGAATCTTTGACTTACTCTTTTTATCATGGCTTGAAAATGAATCATGCTTGATAATTTGTGTTATGAGATTTAGCTTTTATGTCTTGAATGTGTATGCTTGTTTTTATTCGACATAAAAAGAAGGGGGCAAAGGCATGTTTATATGAAATCAATGTAATTCATAAAAAGTAAAATGTATGATTCTTGAAATTTTTAATTTTTCATGAAAGACAAGTGATGAATTCATTTATGACCTTGTATGAATCTCGAAAGTAATTTTGATGAAGAGCTTGAAGTTGACGAATTGAATTTAAACATTTACTCATGACTCTTCTCTTGATCTCTTGGAATCATGACTTTTTGAGATGTTTATAATGCTTGAATCAAACTCTAAAAGATATTTTATTGAAATTATGATCTTGCAAATTATAACTTGAAGCTCTTTATAAATCAAGATCGTTTACCATGCTCCTTCCATTTTATCAAAAGAAAACTCTTTAAATGAAATGTATCTTGTCTTTTGATTTCTCATAATTCAATACTTAAATTTTTATAAATTCGTGAACTTGATATCTTGATTCTTATAAAATGTGATCTTGATGAAAAATCTTATGTATGAATCAAGGTGCTCTTTGTGCTATCCATTCTCAAATGAATCATGTTCTTCTTGAGTCTTGATATTATATCCTAGAAGTGACATGATTTCTTTACCTTGTGTGGTAAATTGAATATTTGATATAAATGAAATTAGCTTTATGATGAATCATTGAATCATGACTTGATCTATGAGAATGCTATATTTTTATGTATCATGATTCTTAGTTGTATATCCTTTATCATGAATTGAAAATGATGATAAAAAAAATATTTATGAATCATGATATGTTTAGAATTTGTTTTAAAATCATGATCTTGATCTTGATAAAAAGAATAATTATGAAACATGAATGACATCCCTTAGTATTGATCTTTGTTGATTTTTCATATTGATACCCTTCATGATTTAATTTCTTTACATTTTTGCTTTGTATGCATCATGTGATAACTAATGTATATTTTGATGCAAATATATTTGAAATTGAATGTAAACTTTGGATATCCTCCCTTCTTTTTGACAAAAACAAAGGGGAAGTTAGCTTGCTAGCTTGTGTATTACAAGAAAGAAATATTGCTAGCATATGCATCACAAAGCAAAATAGCTAGCTTGTTGGCTTGAATGTTGAATTCATACTCATGACTTCAATTTTGATGATAGAAACACTTATGTCAATATTTGTTTCTAATATCTCATTTGCCATTTTGATGAAAAGGGAAATCAATTACAACATTGCATCTTCCCTTCTTTTTGAGAATGATAAAGGGGGAGAAAAATGTTAGGGATCGAGCGGCACTAAGAGGAGGGATGAATTAGTGCAGCAGATAAAGAACGATAGATTTTCGATGATTAAAACAAGTTTTGGAAACTTCGTACGATGAAAGCAATGTTTCGTTTGAAACTGATTTAATTGCGTTTTAACTTTAAAGTATACGTAAGAAGATGAAGAGGAAGTTGAGTAAGTAAGATAGCAAATGAAGGTAGTTTGCAGCAAAGTAAGTTACAAGAAAGTAAATGCAAACCGATTTACAGTGGTTCGGTCATATGACCTATGTCCACTCCCAATTCCTCTTCACTTGAGGCTATTGACTTCTCCACTAGCTATCCTCCTTCTAATGGGCGAGGATGAACTCCCTTACAGTACCTCTCCTTTTGATGAGCTTAGGAGATAACCCTTACAAAGCCTTTCACCCTCTCTTGGACTAGAACACACTTCAAACTAAGAGGGAAGATTTTGAACACTTTCAAGAGAGTTTTCCCCTTCTTTTTTTCAGTTCTAGACCCCCTTTCATCTATGAATGAGAGGGGTATTTATAGGCCTCAAGAGGATTCAAATTTGGAGCCCAAATTTGAATCATAAAATTTGAATCACCTTGGTTTTCGCATTCTGGCAGTATTGGGCGATGCCACCGCCCATCCAACGGTGCCACCACTGGTGCCCTCGGGTGCTAGGCAGTGCCACCGCCAGCCTGGGGCAGTTCCACCACCCAAGGTTCGGCCACTGGGCGGTGCCACTGCTAAGGTCATTTCAGCATAGTGGTTTGGGCCAAAAACTCGATCGAAACCGGTCTAAATGAAGTCCGAATTGGCCCAAATTTGGTTTATAGGATTAACACCTAATCCTAAACCAAATTATATGCTAACTATAAATTTTAAAGATATTTTATAAGCTATTACAAAGTCTATAAAATAAGACTTCTTTCGATGAGCTTACGGCGAACTTCCGGCGGTCTTCCGACAAACCCTTAGAAACCATTCTACGGACTACCGGCAAGCTCCTGAACTACACGATGATCTTGGTGAGTTCCAACGAGCTTCATTGGTAAGCTCCGATCTTTCTTGGCAAGCTCCACAAACTTCCATCAAACCTTTCGACAAACTTCCGAAAACCCTTCGACAAGCTCCCTACTCATTCTCGGTCGATTCCGGCAACACTCCCAACGAATCTTCGGACTTCCGTCGAACTCTTGAACTCCCAACAATCCATCCCACTTATCTTTCGACACTTTGTTTTGCTTTACGTCTTCATCGTTATCATAGTTAATCCTGCACACACACAAATAAAAACTCTACTTCGATCTAGATAATTATTACAACGCGAATTGACATTCAGTTGCCCGGTACATCACTGGTCGACGCTTCATCCAATTCTTCGGCACATCGTACTCTCTTGTGGCCTGTTGCCCAATCGATGGTTGACCTCCACAACCTTGATATCCATGGCGCAACTCCGCTCTTCTTGGCCCGATGCCCGACGTCCGAAGCTTTCTGCTAATTGTTGACCAAACCTCGGCTCAACATCCAATATCCTGACGTGATCACTTGGCACAACGTCAATTCCTCCAGCGTTAACTGTCTAATCCTGATCGATAGTAGACCTACGTAACTCAAAACGTAGTTAGACCACAAATCACAATCAATTAGTTTCATCATCAAAATTTGAGATTCAACAATCTCCTCCTTTTTTATGATGACAACTAATTGATGACTAACGGAGTTAACCATAACTCCCCGGAGTTTAACCAAACTCCCCCGATCAATATGACATTGATAGAAACACTTGGATTATCCCAATTCCAAGCAACATTCATCATAGAATATTAGAATTATCAAACCGTCATGCAAATATATAAAATATTCAATACAATGCATGAAGTCATTAATCTACTTCTCCCCCTATGTCATCAACAAAAAGGAGAAGTTGCATCAAAGCTAGTTTAAATGAATATGCAAATTTTACAATCATACTATCTATTAATCACATAATGATAGGCAAGATAGCACTTGTCGTAATGATAGCAAGTTTTTCTATGTTCCTTTGAGAAGTGCAAGCAAATTATATTCAAAGATGTGCATTTTCTTGACTTCTTTTGCGATATGCATGCAATTATGTAATTTCTTTCTTCTTTTTTAAGAAGAGCAAGCTTGCAAGTTTTGCTTTCTTTGCATGCTAGGACTTTTGCATTCATTTGTAATATGCAATCTAACAAAAGCCTTCTCCCCCTTTATCAATGTTAAAAAGAAAGGGAAGATTAATACTACAAATAATCTTGCATGAGATTCAACAATAATTTGTAACAAAGATGCAAGCAATTTTGTTGAAAAAATGAAGTTGAGCAAGATTTTTGCCTCTCTTGAGATAGCAACATTTTGCTTCTCAATGTTTAAGTTGGCAAATTTTTCTCTTTTGATGCACAAGCTAGCAATTCAACTCCCCCTTTATCATTATTGAAAAGAAGGGAGGAACCAATGATCAATTATAAATTTGCATCAATCAATATATCAATCATCACATGATGCATACAAGATGGTATTGAAACATGAGAAATCATATCATGAATGATATCAATATATAAATTCAACAAGAATCAAAACCAAAAGATATCATTCATGATTCATAACTTTTCATTTTAGCAAGATCATGATTTTAAAACAAATTCTAAGCATATAGTTCCGAGAAATCAAAATCATGATTCACAAATATTTTCTTTAGCATCAAGTTTCAATTCATGATAAAGGATATACAACCTAGAATCATGATGCATAAGAGCATAGCATTCTCAGAGTGTTGAATCTCGGATTTTGATGATGAAACTAATTGATTGTGGTTTATTGTTTAACTACGTTTTGAGTTACGCAGGTCTACTATTGATCAGGATTAGATAGTTGACGCTAGAGGAATTGACGTTGCGCCGGGTCATCACGTTTGGATATTGGATGTCGAGCCGGAGGTTCGATCGACAATCGGCTGAAGGTTTCGTACGTTGGGCATCGGGCCAAGATGCATGTTACGCCAAGGATATCGGGGTTGCGGAGGTCATCCGCCGATTGGGCAACGGACTACAAAAGAGGACGATATGCCGAAGGATCGGATGAAGTGCCGACCAATGACATGCCAGGCAACTGAATGTCAATTCGTGTTGTAATAATTGTCTAGATCGAAGTAGAGTGTTTGTTTGTTTATGTGCAGGATTAACTACGATGACGATGAAGACGTAAAGTGAAATAAAGTGCTAGAAGATAAATGGGATGGATCATTAGGAGTTCAAGAGTTTGATGGAAGTCTGAAGATTCATTGGGAGTAGTTGTCGGAACCAACCGAGAACGAGTAGGGAGCTTGCCGAAGGGTTTTCGGAAGTTCACCGGAAGGTTCGTCGGAAGTTCGCAGAGCTTGCTAAGAAAGATCGGAGCTTGCCAATGAAGCTCATTGGAACTCGCCAAAATCATCGTGAAGTCCGGGAGCTTGCTGGGAGTCCACAGAATGGTTTCCGAGAGTTCGTTAGAAGACCGCCGGAAGTTTGCCAAAAGCTCACCGAAAGAGGTATTGTCTTATGGACTTTAAAATAGCTTAAAAAATATCTTTAAAATTTGTAGTTAGCACATAATTTGGTTTAGGATTAGGTGTTAATCCTACAAACCAAATTTGAGCCAATTCGGACTTCGTTTGGATTGGTTTCGGCCGAGTTTTCGGTCGAAACCACTGTGCTGAAAAAAAATGACCTGGGCGGTGGCACCACCCCAGGCAGGCGGTGGCACCGCCTAGCACCTGCTGTGTCAGTCTGACATTGTGCAGTGTAGCACCGCCTCGACAGTAAGTAGAGACTGCTCAATATCGGAAACTCAAAAAATTTAAATTTGGAGCCCAAATTTGAATTACTTTGAGGCCTATAAATACCCCTCACATTCTTGGATGAAAGGAGTCTAGAACTGAAAAAAAGAAGGGGGAAACTCTCTTGAAAGTGTGTCAAATCTTCCCTCTAAGTCTTAAGAGTGTTCTAGTCCATGAGAGGAGTAAGAGTGCTTGTAAGGGTTATCTCTTAAGCCCATCAAAAGAAGAAGTGTTGTAAGGGAGTTCATCCTTGCCCGTTAGAAGGAAGATAGCTAGTGGAGAAGTCAGTGGCCTCAAGTGAAGAGGAATCGGGAGTGGACGTAGGTCAGATGACCGAACCACTATAAAAATCTGGTTTGTATTTACGTTCTTGCTATTTACTTTGCTGCAAACCCTTTCCACTTGCTGCCTTATTTACTCAACTTCATCTCATCTTATTACGTATGCTTTAAAGTTAAAACGCAATCTTTCTGGGTTCAAACGAAATATTGCATTCATTCGTACGAAGTTTCTGAACTTGATTTAATCACTGAAAAATTTCTCGTTCCTTACCGTTGCACTAATTCACCCCCCCCCCTCTTAGTGCCACTCGATCCCTAATAATTGGTATCAGAACCACATTCTTTCTCTTTCGGATTTACACTCGTGAGAAATGGCTCTAAATGATTTTCAAGAGGGCTTTTCGGTTTTTCGTCCATCGTTCTTTAACAGTTCGGATTTCACATATTGGAAAACTCGAATGAGAGTTTTTATGCTTTCAATGAATTTGGATTTGTGGAACATCATCGAAAATGGCTTTCAACCTTCCTCTAAACTGACGAACGAATGGTCGGATTTGGAGAAAAGGTCTTTTTCTTTAAACGCAAAGGCTATAAATGTCTTATTTTGCACTTTAGACAAGAACGAGTTCAATCGGATTTTAATGTGCGAAATGGCTTTCGATATTTGGCAAACACTTAAAATCACGCACGAGGGAACTAGTAGAGTTAAAGACTCGAAAGTAAACCTCTTATTGCATGATTTTAAGCTATTCCGAATGACACCAAGCGAAACTATCGGTGATATGTACACCCGCTTCACGGATATCGTCAATAGCTTGAAAAGTCTTAGTAAATGTTTTTCGAATTTTAAACTCACTAATAAGATTTTAAGATCCCTCCCAAAGAGTTGGGATCCAAAAGTAACCGCAATACAAGAGACTAAAAATTTAAATGATTTTTCATTGGAAGAACTAATCGGTTCACTAATGATATATGAAATGAGTTTCTTCGAACATTTGGAACATGATGAACATATGAACCACCTTCTAAAGATCAAGAAGGATTTGGAACATCGGACAAATGAATGCCACTTGAGTGATGACTCAAGTGATGAGGACAATGAGGACATTGAACACATAACAATGAATGTTAACAAGTTCATTAAACAAAAATTAAAAAGTACAAATGAACTTGAACGGAGAAAGAGGCCAAAGAAGAAGAAGAAGGGTTGCAAAGAAGAATCAAGTAAAGAAGAGGCGAAATGGGCTTTGACGGTTTTCGACAATGAGGTAAGAAACTCACCCAAGTTGCTTCTACCTTATTTTGAAATTACATGATGCTTTCCATGAATGCTTAACTTAGTTAGTAGGAATATTTTTTTCATATTTTTCTTGTGTTTTTAGAAATTAAAAAAAATATTTTAAAAAATTATACTATGCTTTTCTTTATTGTATTTTTGAAAAATAAAAATATGAATGATACTTGCATGATTTGTGATATTACCTAATAGAATCAACCCATGCATGAGTATCTTGATGGTTTACATTGTCTCTAAACATGATGCTTGATGATTTTATATCTTGCATGAGTTGTTGAAGTGATGTTGATTTAAAAAAAACTTTTATCTTGGATTAATGGGTCTTGACCCTTTTTATAATGAAATTTTTAGATGATACATGTCTTCATGAAATCAATTATAAAGACCTAACCCATAAATTTTCCAAATGAAAGAAATGTGATTTTAATATTGCCTTGTATTACATTTGGACTTGATGATTTTCATGACGAAAATTATTTTTCAGATTTATAAAATGATGCATGATTTTACCAAAAATTTGAGCATCGATCATCTTGTTATAACTAATGTAAGAAAGAATTAAAATGATTTTGATGATATTTTTATTTTTGAATATGATGCATGACATTTTCATATGAAAAATTTGAACATTCATACGAATGTCAAATCACTTGAAATGGAACACATAAAAAATGAGAAATTGCACTATCATGATGCTTTACGTTTGATGCATTTAATCTTAATGGGTTTAATGACAAATTTGTACAATGATGACTTCCGAATAAATATTTGAATATACCTTATGAAATCATCATTGATAATGATACAATAAAAATATTAAAAGTTTGTTGTCATGCTTGATGATTTTATCATGAGAATTTAAAAGTGTTATATCTTGATGACAAACTCATGTTTTGGTTTTAAATTTGATACTCATCTTTTGAAACTTGAGTACACTTACATGAAACAAATAACTTAAAATGAAACACATTATCATGATATATTGAAACTCATGTCTTGAAATAATATGTTACATTTTTGTCTTGATGATGCCTTATGAGATTTTGTCTTTACATCTTGAACTTTCATGCTTATCTTGGCATATAAAGACAAAGGCAGATTTAGATGAAAAGAATTACTTGAAAAGAGAATTTTTCAAATGAAATATAACTTATCTCTTGTTTCACGAAACTATGTTTTTGAATTACTTTTATGAGATCATCATCTTGATAACTTGAGTTTTTATCTCTACACTCTCTTATGTTTCTCCCATGTTATATGAAGAAAAATATAAATTATTTTCTCTTAACTTATTGATACTCAATTTAAGAAAATATGTTTTGATGATTAAAACATTGTATGTGCAATTTGAACTTTTCTCTCATGTTTCAATACCATTTTGTATGCTTCATGACTTGATAATTGAAATATTGATGTAGACTTTTGGTATATCACTTGTCATGATTAATGCATATAGCTAACATTTTAAATCTCTAAAATGATTTTGATTATGAGTTTCGAGCTGACAAAATGAGTTTGAATGATTTTATGACTCCTCTCTTGATCTCTTGAAATCATGACCTTGAATTCTTGACTTGAGATATTTTTGGGAATCAAAATATTCTCCTATATGATTACTTCTTTTTATCATTTACCAAAGAGGAAAACAATTCAAGTTTATGTCATTTGTGAATCTCACAAACTATGTTAATGATTTTGATGATTCGAACTTGAATGAGTTTTATCACAATCCAAGCCTTGATATTTTTGATATTTTATACTTGGAATTCTTATGCATGAATCAAGTTACTCTTTGTGCTATATCTTTTCAAATGAATCATGAGCCTTGATGTCATATATTTCATGATATAGAAATGACAAGATTTCTTTGCCTTATGTGGTAAATTGAACATTTGACATAAATAAAATTTGCTTTATGATGAATCATGAATGATGTCTTTTGGTGTTGATCCTTAGTAATATTTCATATTGATATCTTTCATGAATTCTTTGCATCTATGTTTTGTATGCATCATAAAAAAAAATTGAAATATTGATTGATGCAAAATTATTTCATTGAAATATTATTCATCCCTTCTTTTCGATAGTGACAAAGGGGGAGTTAGCTTGCTAGCTTATGTATCACAAGTGAAAGTGGCAAACATAGCTAGCTAGAACTTTCAAAGGGCAAAACTTGCACTTCTCAAAATGAGAAGAAAGAAATTACAAAGTTGCATTATTTTTTAACTCATGAGCTTACAGTTTTAAAATGTTATAAATTTTACAAAAATTACTAGCTCATTGCAAATAAAAAGTTGATGGCTTGCAAAAGGGAAACTTAGTTGCAAAAGAGAAAAATTGAAAGGAAGCTAGTTTGCGTATCGCAAAGTATGCTAGCTTATCATTATTGCTTGCTTGCTTGTTATAAATTTCCCTCATACCATGATTTGTTTATGACTCCCTTGAATTCATGACTTGATATGTTAAAAATTTATGATGGAAATTTGTTATTTTGTCATGATGGAAGCATTCATGTAAAGGGAAAAGAATTGTATTCTTCACTTCTTTTTGACAAAATCAAAGGGGGAGAAGATTTATTGCTAGCTTGCATGATTAATTTGCTAGCTCATTCAAGAGGAAGAAAATTGCTAGCTTGTGCATCAAAAGAGAAAATTTTGCTAGCTTAAATATTGAGAAGCAAAAAGTTGCTATCTCAAGAGAGGCAAAAATCTTGCTCAATTTCACTTCTTCAAAATTACTTGCATTTTTGTTACAAATTATTGTTGAATCTCATGCAAGATTATTTGAAGTATTTGATCCTCCCTTTCTTTTTGATGCTAACAAAGGGGGAGAAAGTTTTTAGCTCGAACATTGCAAAAATTTGCCATCTTGATTCCTATTTTGCAACTTCATAAGAAGCTAAGAATTGTTATATCAAAGGATGCAAATATTGCTATCATGAGAAACAAGGTGCAAACTTGCACATCTCAAGAAGCAAGTGAAAATTACCATTATTGCCCATCCTTGAAACTTGCTATGATTGAATGGTATTATTTGATGTTGTATTACAAAAATATTGTATGATGTGATAAATAGCTAGCGTGTTGTAAAAATTTGTATATCTTTTAAACTAGCTATGATGTTACTTCTCCTTTTTGTTTGATGACATAGGGGGAGAAGTAGATTGATGACTTCATACATTGATTGGCATATTTATATATTTGCATGATGGTTTGATTTATTCTCTTAATTGTGATGAATGTTGCTTGGATTTGGGATAATCCAAGTGTTCTATCAATGGCATATTGATAGGGGGAGTTTGGTTAAACTCCTCTAACTCTGTTAGTCATCAATTAGTTGTCATCATCAAAAAGGGGGAGATTGTTCAATCTCGGATTTTGATGATGAATCTAAATTGTGGTTTATTGTTTAACTACGTTTTGAGTTACGTAGGTCTACTATCGATCAGGATTAGACAGTTGATGCTAGAGGAATTGACGTTACACCGGGTCATCACGTCTAGATATTGGATGTCGAGCCGGAGGTTCGATCGACAATCGGCTGAAGGCTTCGTACGTCGGGCATCGGGCCAAGATGCATGTTGCGCCAAGGATATCGGGGTTGCGGAGGTCATCCGCCGATTGGGCAACGGACTGCAAAAGAGGACGATATGCCGAAGGATCAGACAAAGCACCGACCAATGACATGCCGGGCAACTGAATGTCAATTCGTGTTGTAATAATTGCCTAGATCGAAGTAGAGTGTTTGTTTGTTTATGTGTAGGATTAACTACGATGACGATGAAGACGTAAAGTGAAATAAAGTGCCAGAAGATAAATGGGATGGATCATTAGGAGTTCGAGAATTCGATGGAAGTCCGAAGATTCGTTGGGAGTAGTTGTCGGAACCAACCGAGAACGAGTAGGGAGATTGCCGAAGGGTTTTCGGAAGTTCGCCGGAAGGTTCGTCGGAAGTTTGCGGAGCTTGCCAAGAAAGATCGGAGCTTGCCAATGAAGCTCGTTGGAACTCGCCAAGATCATCGTGAAGTCCGGGAGCTTGCTGGGAGTCCACAGAATGGTTTCTGAGAGTTCGTTGGAAGACCGCCGAAAGTTCGCCAAAAGCTCACCAAAAGAGGTCTTGTCTTATGGACTTTAAAATAGCTTAAAATTTATAGTTAGCACATAATTTGGTTTAGGATTAGGTGTTAATCCTATAAACCAAATTTGAGCCAATTCGGACTTCGTTTGGATTAGTTTCGGCCGAGTTTTCGGCCGAAACCATTGTGCTGAAAAAAATGACCTAGGTGGTGGCACCGCCCCAGGCAGGCGGTGGCACTGCCCAGCACCTGCTGTGTCAGTTTGACACTGTGCAGGCAGTAGCACTGCCTCTGACAGGTGGTAGCACCGCCCGACACTGGGAAACTCAAAAAAATTCAAATTTGGAGCCCAAATTTGAATTACTTTGAGGCCTATAAATACCCCTCACATTCTTGGATGAAAGGAGTCTAGAACTGAAAAAAAGAAGGGGGAAACTCTCTTGAAAGTGTGTTAAATCTTCCCTCTAAGTCTTAAGAGTGTTCTAGTCCATGAGAGGAGTAAGAGTGCTTGTAAGGGTTATCTCCTAAGCCCATCAAAAGGAGAAGTGTTGTAAGGGAGTTCATCCTCACTCATTGGAAGGAGGATAGCTAGTGGAGAAGTCGGTGGCCTCAAGTGAAGAGGAATCGGGAGTGGACGTAGTGTCACGGACAAAATTGTAAATGGCTTGTTCGGTGTAATGCTTATGCTTGTCCGTGTCCCTTTTGGTTTGTTATTACTTGTAAAGGGCTTGCCAAAGGCTAAACGCCCCATTTGAGTGAGTTTGGCAGCCATTATCGGCTTGTACAGAAAGTTTGTGTCATGTGGACACTTGTACTAGAATTCGGTCTGTAGTGGACCAAATTTATACCTTTGTTGTGCAACTGTTCTGAGCTTGTGATATCCATTGTTGGAATGTGCATTGGCTATAAAGTGTTTACTAAAAGAGCGGCTTGCGGATCCCGTGTGAAGCGCTTTCTCTGTCTCGTCTTCTCTTTTGCAGATCCTAAGGGATTGTAGGAGATTTCGGGTAGGCTGACCTTTGCGGTGATACGCATTGGTGCCGCACGGCTTAGGCAAAACCAGCTAAGTCCGTGACAGTTGGTATCAGAGCGGGACAAGCCCACTTACAAACACTTAGCATGCAAACGTGGGGGACCTAGCGAGGCACCACGAGTACAACAAGCTAAGAAGAATTGCGGAGCGCACAAAGGTCGGGATGGCCGAGTTCGAGCAGTGGCTCGACGTTAACACCCAACCTTGATGGTGTTCGAGGCAAGCGGAGTGCTTGGCAAAGGATGAAACCGTGCAAGGTGGAGTGGGTTGTTCAACGATCGAAAGAGTTGTAAACTCAAGGAATTCGATACTCATGCATGGCCTTGCATGCGGACGATGGATTGTTCGCGGCCATCCCAAGGCGACCGAAGGTCGGCGCCATGGAGCATTGAAACTTTCTCTTCGACATGTGCAGGATGCTTTCGTAAGATGCTGAAGTGTGCAGCGGGTTCAGCATGTTGCTAGACCCAGAGGGTGCAAAGTCGAGTCAGACATTGGTGAAGTGTCACAATCTAGCAAGTGCATTTGCAATGGCAGAATTGGGCACAGTTTGTTCAGCAGAGGCGAAGTAGTCCAAGGGGATTGTGGTCTCCAAAACTTCCTAAGGGAAGGATGCGAAGAGAGAAGTTGCTCCAACGGGGCAGATATCCAGGAGGGATAAGTCCCGGTTCTGCAGAGGCAGAGTTATGCGCAATGAACCGCACTAGTTGAGGAGTACCTCAAGACGAAGCTCGACGGATCGAGTGAGCGGTAAGGAGTCATTGCATGATCTCGCTAGTGGTGATGCGTTGGTGGACGCATAGCGAGATCAAGTGGGGGAGCAACCCAGGCAACACAAAGTGAAGGCACACTTGGAGCCGATAGTGAGATCGCCCTCAACAGAGGGCTAACCCGTGGAATGGTTGGCGTGAGGGCCACCATCAACGCAATGCAAATCGAGAAGCAAAGCAACTTGGGGGTAACTTGGTGAAGTACCCAGGCCGCATGAAGGGAGTTGGTTTAGAAGATGGAATGTGGAGCGGAGGCTTGGAGCTTTCCCTAGACAGAAGTCAAGGACATGGACTCTTGCAGAGGCAGGAATCGGATCATGCCGTTCCATGGGTTTCATATTCCGATAGAGCCGACTCGTCTTGCATAGTGCCAAAGACAAGGGAGCTTTGAGGCACATGCACTTTATCTCGATGAAGCATTTGGTGGAGATTCTAAGGCGACGCAGTTTGCTGAGGCAAAGTTGGTGTCAAAAGGCCTTGACACGGGGCAAGAGGATGCAGAGGCAGTTACTCTTGAAGAATATGCCACGGTGTTGCCATTCGTGTTGCCAGGATGAAAGCGGTGCGCAGCGGAGATTGTGCTGGTAGGGGCAGAGTCCCAGGATCCAGGCAATGGTGCATCTATTTCAGCGAAGTCAGGAGACTTCAGAGGAGCTGCTAGGCGATGGATTGTCCTAGAGCTAGGCTTCGTCCGAGTGTGACCCGAGAGTGGGTGGACGAAGGTCGATTGCCAAAGAAGCGAACAGAATCGAAGCTGGCGAAGGCCCTGCGATGTGTTGGCGGAGTCCACACATGGAGATATCGCAGTTCGAGTTCATACCACAGGGATCAGAATGCAAGTCACCAGGAGGCGACATGATGCAGGGGATCGGGGTGGAATGGTTCGTGGCAAGACGACACACACAGTGTATCCCGTGAGGGACATGGTCATCTGGAGATATGACCGGGAGCGCGACAAGGAGCTCCAAGTTGGTGAACAACACGACGGTAAGAAGAGTTATGGATTCAAGCAGTGAATGCCATGGTACCACAGAGGTGGGTCTTCCGTGCGTGCACCGAATGTTGCATTGAATGGAAGCCTTGAACATCAGCTTATGGGGCTGTGCACTATCAAGGAAGAAGTTCAGATGCAAGTACCAGGAAGTCCCACAGAGGGACTGGATCATACAGAGGTATGATCGGAGCTGCTGAAGAGTGGAACTACTTCAGAGCTCACATTCGCTTAAGGGAGCCCGGCAAGTCAGAGGACAAGGCCGAGTAAGCGAACATTGCAGCCAATGAAGCTAAGGAGAACAGAAATGGTGCAAGTCCTGCAACATGTGTGGCGGTGGCCATACATGGGAATTGTAGTCTGTCTTTCCAGCGACCAAGTGGAACTGCTCGGAGAACACAGAGGTGTCGAAGCAGGTGGTCGAAAAAGGGCGAGGAAGCAATGACGAGTCCAAGAGGGACTCAGCTACCCAATATCAGTCATCGGTTAGATTGAAGGTGAACTCGAGGAGTGTCACAATGTCTAGAGGCAGATCTACCGATCACGAAGAAGGGATGCAGATGCGAGACAACGGATAGTAGTGCCATTGGCGTCGCAATGCCATGGTACCGCTGAGGCGGGACTTCCGGGGAGTCATCAATCCCTTGCTCTCTTAGAGGGAGAGCACTTGGTCGTGATATGGGCCGTGGAGGAGGAGAATGCTTTGGCAAACTCCATGTACCAAGACAAGGCTGAAGGGCGAAGGCCAGAGAACTTCGTAAGACCAATGTCAATAGACTTTCTATCAAGATAGCCGTGAGTGAAGGACTTCGGGTCGATGCAAGAGTGCATGACCAAGGATCGGAGCAGACAGTACGCGGTGCTGTACCTTTACTACTCAGAGGAGTCGGCGAAAGAAATGATGGAGAAGGCGGTACAATCCCAAAGGCGACCAAATCTATCAGAGACTTACTCCAAGTTGGAGTGATAACTTCTTGCATTCCAGAAGTTCAATGGCAATGAGAAGGTGAATCACGAGTCGACTCAGCGCAAGGATTGCAAACACTTCAAGTGCTTCGGAAGTGTGAGCTAAGAGCAGGCGAAGTCCAGTAACCAGCTCGACGCACGAAGTACAAACTCGAGGAGGCGGGCGAAGACAAGTAACCTTTGCCTTCTCAACTCCCAAGAGAATGGGCGGAACTCCAGTACCCCAGCTCTCTTAGTTATCCAGCAGAGGAGCTCTGCACAGATGTGAAGACCCTTCGAAGACAACTAAGTGGAAGAAGATTCGATGGGCAAATTTTACGGAGGAAGGACCTGAAAACTTCAAAGGTTGCGAGGTGATGCTCGTTAAAGCTCCAACAAAGCATCTATCCAGTTCAAGAGACAAGAAGAATTTGAAGACTGGCGCATATCAAAGATGGTCTTTAACCTTCATCAGATGAATCCGCAAGAACCAGCAAGGATCAGCACAACTTTGCCAACCCCACACCAAAGTCAGAGTCATTGGCGAGTTGAAGCAGCACGACGGATTAAAGTTTGATGACTCAACAACAAGCGGAGAACAAATGGGAGCCAAGGGGCGCATCGCAACAAGAGCAGAAGATCAAAGATCCAACAAAGAAAAGAAGTTGCAAATACGTCGGAAAGGCTTCAACGACGAGGACATCGAAGGATTAAGTGGGGGAGAATGTCACGGACAAAATTGTAAACGACTTGTTCGGTGTAATGCTTATGCTTGTCCGTGTCCCTTTTGGTTTGTTATTACTTGTAAAGGGCTTGCCAAAGGCTAAACGCCCCATTTGAGTGAGTTTGGCAGCCATTATCGGCTTGACTAAAGTTTGTGTCATGTGGACACTTGTACTAGAATTCGGTCTGTAGTGGACCAAATTTATACCTTTGTTGTGCAACTGTTCTGAGCTTGTGATATCCATTGTTGGAATGTGCATTGGCTATAATGTGTTTGCTAAAAGAGCGGCTTGCGGATCCCGTGTGAAGCGCTTTCTCTGTCTCGTCTTCTCTTTTGCAGATCCTAAGGGATTGTAGGAGATTTCGGATAGGCTGACCTTTGCGGTGATACGCATTGGTGCCGCACGGCTTAGGCAAAACCAGCTAAGTCCGTGATAGTAGGTCGGATGACCGAACCGCTATAAAAATCTGGTTTGCATTTACGTTCTTGCTATTTACTTTGCTGTAAACCCTTTCCACTTGCTGCCTTATTTACTCAACTTCATCTTCATCTTATTACGTATGCTTTAAAGTTAAAACGCAATCTTTCCGGGTTCAAACGAAATATTGCATTCATTCGTACGAAGTTTCCGAACTTGATTTAATCGCTGAAAAATTTCTCGTTCCTTACCGCTGCACTAATTCACCCCCCCCCCCTCTTAGTGCTGCTTGATCCCTAACACATAGATCAAGTCATGATTCAATGATTCTTCATCATAAAATAAATTTTATTTATCAAATATTCAATTTACCACATAAGGCAAAGAAATCATGTCACTTCTAGGATCATGAAATATATGACATCAAGGCTCATGATTCATTTGAAAAGATATAGCACAAAGAGCAACTTGATTATTGCATAAGCAATTTTATTGCATCATGATTTATAAAATTTTTACAGCATGAATCATAGGAGGTAAAATAGCAATAATATCAATCATGATTCATTGGATAGCAAACAGCAAAGAGAATAATTTGTTTGATGTATCTTGATTCACACAAGTCAGGTTATGATTCCAAGAGATTAAGAGATGAATCAAGAATCTTTAACAAGTCTTATTCAAATTCATAAAAGATATCAAGAAGAGCAATATTTCTTTTACATCGATATTCAAATCATGACAAGTGATATATCAAACGTTTGCATTAATATTTCAATCATCAAGTCATGTGTATTGAAACGTAGGAGAAAAATCAAATTATGCATGCAATGTTTCAATCATCAAAGTACATTTTCTTAAGTTGAGTATTGAAAAATCAAGAGAAAATAATTTATGATTCATTTGTGAATAGATAGTAAAACAACTTGATTATGCATAATAGTTTTTATCAAGATTATATTTTAAAAGAAATTCCAAGTATATAGATGTCAAGATATCAAGACTTGGATTGTGATAAAACTCATTCAAGTTCGAATCATCAAAATCATTAACATAGTTTATGAGATGCATAAATGACATGGATTTGAATTATTTTCCTCTTTGGTAAATGATAAAAAGAAACAATCATAGAGAAAAGTATTTTTATTCTCAAATATATCTCAAGTCAAGAATTCAAAGTCATGATTTATAAACCTTATTTACTTCATTAAGATCATTCTTATGAGATTCAAAAATGACATAGATATACTTGAACACAACTTATCATCAAAACCATTTTCATAGATTAAGAGATTCACATAAATGAGTTCATTAATCTTTGATTAGATTGAAAATTTAACACTTCATCAAAATCTCATCCATAATTCAAGTGATTCACAAAATATCATAATGAATTCATCACTTGTCTTTTATGAAAAATCAAAAACTTTAGAGATAGAAAGATGTTCAAGAAATATACATTTCTCTTTTAATGATTTGCATTGATTTCGTATGAATATGCCTTTATCTTTTTTATGTCGAATAGAAACAATCATAAACGTTTAAGACATAAAGGCTAAAACTTGTGTCATGAATTCCAAAAGATATCTCAAGTTATCAACATCACATTAAAAAGGATATTTCAAAAAGATGTATCAATAAGTGATTCATTTGTATCATTTCATTTGAATTCATGATTCATTTGGTAGGTTCTCCTCTTTAGTAAATAAGAAGATATATAGGAGAACAAAATGAATTTTGGGAGATAGAACATGATTGAAGCATGATTCATTTTTAAAATGTATCTCATGTCGTTAATATGAATCAAGCATTTATCAAATCCAAAATCATCCTCAAAATTACATTCAATAAATTCATATGTGACAAGCATAGATTTATTGAAAAAATCGATAAGATAGAGGATTGCATTTCATTTTTATAAATTTCTATTTATATAATTTACTTCTTATAAGCATGCCTTTGTCTTAAAATAAAATGTCAACATTGAAAGACAAATTATCATTAAGATCATTAAGTGGAATTCCATTAAGCATGTGGCATTTTCCAAAAGATTTGATTCAAAAAAAATTTCACATGGATTCATCAAAATTGAAAACTTTAGAGGTAGAAAATTTTCCAATATCATTCATTTCCTTTTTATGATTTACTTCAAATAAGTATGTCTTTCCCTTTAATAAAAACTAGTATCATATTCAAGAATGAAAGACAAATTTTGTAAAATAAATCATTGTATGCATTATCGTATAAGTACAAAACAAATTACGTTAAAGCCAAAAATATGTTATAGCATATCAAATTCTAAAGTCAAGCATAATACAAACATTTTCATTAAGACACTTTCAAGAATAACATACATAGATATGTATCATGTTTCAAATCAAAAATTGATATAGCAAGCATATGCATGGAATTGTATTATCATGATAGCACATTTTTAATTTTTTATTTTAAGTTATTTGTTTCATATAGGTGAGCTCAAGTTTTAAAAAATGAGTACCATGTTTAACATCAAAACTTAAGTTTTGTCATCAAAACTATCAAATCTAAACATATTTACTATAAAACATCATGATAGTGTGTTTCACTTTAAGTTGATTGATCTTGTTTAAGCATGTTCACATTTTCACACAAAGGCCAAGCATCATATAAATTCGAGAAATAATTTTTATCATGACATAAGACCTGCACCTTGTTTAAAACTAAAAGCAATATCATGAATTCATCATGATCATATACTTTCCTTTTTATGTGTTTCATTTGTTTCATATAGGTATACATCATCTAAAAATTTCATCATAAAAATGTCTAAGAGCCATTAATCCAATATAGAGATTTTCAAATCATAAGCTTGATACTTATAAAATTATCATCAAAACATTTCAAGAATAACATATAGTTGATGTACAATTATTATTACAAATCATTCAATCATCATTCATAATGTTGCATACACCATTCAAAAATTTTACTTTTCAAAAGTACTAGAAAGAAAAGCATGATATAATTTTTTTAAAATATTTTTTTAATTTCCAAAAACACAAGAAAAGCATGAAAAAATTCCTACTAACTAAGTTAAGCATCATGTAATTTCAAAATAATTCAAGGGAGTTAAGTTACTTACCTTGTAGTTGAAGCCCGTTAAAGCCCAATTCGTCATTTCGTTATTTGATTCTTCTTTGCACTTCTTCTTCATCTTTGGCCTCTTCCTCCATTCAAGTTCATTTTTAGTTTTAGATTTTAGTTTAATGAACTTATTAAGATTCATTAAAAGTTCAATGTCCTCTTCATTGTTCTCATCACTCGAGTCATCACTCAAGTGGCATTTCAAAGTTTGGAGTTCCAAAACCATCTTATTCTTTAGAAGGTGGTTCATGTGTTCATCATATTCAAGAGTCATTTCATAGGTCAATAAAGACCCGATTAGTTCTTCAAGTGAATAAGCGATCAAGTCTTTAGACTCTTGAATAGCTGTTATTTTTGTATCCCAACTCTTTGGAAGGAATCTTAAAATCTTGTTAGTGAGTTCAAAGTTCAAAAAATATTTACCAAGACTTTTCAAGCTATTAACGACATCCGTGAAACGGGTGTACATATTGTCGATAGTTTCACTTGGTGTCATTCGGAAGAGCTCAAAATCATGCAATAAGAGGTTTACTTTCGAGTCCTTGACTCTACTAGTTCCCTCGTGCGTGATTTCAAGTGTCCGCCAAATATCAAAGGCCGTTTTGCATGTAGAAATCTGATTGAACTCATTTTTGTTTAAAGCGCAAAATAAGGCATTCATAGCCTTTGCATTCAAAGAAAAAGACCTTTTCTCCAAATCCGACCATTCATTCGTCGGTTTAGAGGGAAGTTAAAATCCATTTTCAATGATGTTTCATAAGTTTAAATCGAGAAAAATCAAAAAACCTCTCATTCGAGTTTTCCAATATGTGTAGTCCAAACCGTTAAAGAACGGTGGACGAAAATCGAAAAGCCCTCTTGAAAGCCATGAAGAGCCATTTCTTACTAGTGTAAATCCAAATGAGAAATAACATGGCTCTGATACTAACTGTTAAGGATCGAGTGGCACTAAGAGGGGGGGTGAATTAGTGCAGCGGATAAGGACGATAGATTTTTAGTGATTAAAACAAGTTTTAGAAACTTCGTACGATGAAAGAAATGTTTCATTTATAACCGATTTGATTGCATTTTGACTTTAAAGCATACATAAGAAGATGAAGAGGAAGTTAAGTAAGGCAGCAAATGAAGGTGGCTTGCAGCAAAGTAAGTTGCAAGAAAGTAAATGCAAATTGATTTATAGTGGTTCGGTCATGCGACTTCCGTCCACTCTCGATTCCTATTCACTTGAGGCCACCGGCTTCTCCACTAGCTATCCTCCTTCTAACGGGTGAGGATGAACTCCCTTACAATACCTGTCCTTTTAACGGGCTTAGGAGATAACTCTTACAAAGCCTTTCACCCTCTCTTGGACTAGAACACACTTTAAATGAAAAGGGAAGATTTTGAACACTTTCAAGAGAATTTCCCCCTTCTTTTTTTTCAGTTTGAGACCCCCTTTAATCCATGAATGAGAGGGGTATTTATAGGCTTCAAGAGGATTCAAATTTGGAGCCCAAATTTGAACCACAAAATTTGAATCACCTTGGTTTTCACATTCTGGCGGTACTGGGCGGTGCCATCGCCCATCCAGCAGTGCCACCGCTGGTGCCCTCGGGTGCTGGGTGGTGCCACCGCCAGCCTGGGGCGGTTCCACTGCCCAAGGTTCGGCCACTGGGCGGTGCCACCGCCCAGGTCATTTCAACACAATGGTTTGGGCCGAAAACTCGGTCGAAACCGGTCCAAATGAAGTTCGAATTGGCCCAAATTTGATCTATAGGATTAACACCTAATCCTAAATCAAATTATATGCTAACTACAAATTTTAAAGATATTTTCAAAGCTATTACAAAGTCCATAAGACAAGACTTCTTTCGGTGAGCTTTCGGTAAACTTCCGATGGTCTTCCAACGAACCCTCGGAAACCATTCTATGGACTCCCAGCAAGCTCCCGAACTACATGATGATCTTGGCGAGTTCCAACGAGCTTCATTGGCAAGCTCCGATCTTTCTTGGCAAGCTCTGTGAACTTCCAACAAACCTTCCGGTGAACTTCCGAAAACCCATCGGCAAGCTCCCTACTCGTTCTCGGACAGTTCCGGCAACACTCCCAATGAATCTTCGGACTTCTGTCAAACTCTCGAACTCCCAACGATCCATCCCACTTATCTTCCGATACTTTATTTCGCTTTATGTCTTCATTGTTATTGTAGTTAATCCTGCATACACACAAACAAAAACTCTACTTTAATCTAGACAATTATTACAATGCGAATTGACATTCAATTGCCCGGCACGTCATTGGTCGACGCTTCGTCCGATTCTTCGGCACATCGTCCTCTCTTATGGTTTGTTGCCCAATTGATGGTTGACCTCCGCAACCCCGATATCCATGGTATAACTCCGCTCTTCTTGGCCCGATGCCCGACGTCCGAAGCCTTCTGCCGATTGTCGACCAAACCTTGGCTCGACATCTAATATCCTGACGTGATCACCCAGCGCAACGTCAATTCCTACAGCATCAACTGTCTAATCTTGATCGATAGTAGACCTACGTAACTCAAAATGCAGTTAGACCATAAATCATAATCAATTAGTTTCATCATCAAAATCCGAGATTCAACAAAAAATTGCTAGCTTGCACATTGAAAAAGAAAGCAAAACTTGCAAGCTTGCTCTTCTCAAAAGAGAAGAAAGAAATTATAAAATTGCATGCATATCGCAAAGGAAGCAAAGAAAGTGCAACTTGCACATCCTTAAATACTATTTCCTTGCACTTCTCAAAGGAGAATAGAAAAACTTGAGATCATGAATACTATCACAACAAGTGTTATCTTAAATATCTTTAAACTTGTTATGATTGAATAGTATGATTGGATGTTGTATTGCAAAGCTATGCTTAAATGTTGTATGATGTGATTAATAGCTAGTGTGTTATAAAACTTGCATATCTTATAAACTAGCTATGATACAACTTCTCCTTTTTGTTGATGACATAGGGGGAGAAGTAGATTGATGACTTCATGCATTGAATTAAATATTTTATATATTTGCATGATGAATTTATGTTTCTCATAACTTGTGATGAATGTTACTTGGATTTAGGATAATCCAAGTGTTCTATCAATGACATTTTGATAGAGGGAGTTTGGTTAAACTCCGGGGAGTTATGGTTAACTCCGTTAGTCATCAATTAGTTATCATCATCAAAAAGGGGGAGATTGTTAAATCTTAGATTTTGATGATGAAACTAATTAATTATGTTTTATTGTCAAACTACATTTTGAGTTACGCAGGTTTACTATCGATCAGGATTAAACAGTTGACGCTGGAAGAATTGACGTTGCACTAGGTGATCACGTTAGGATATTGGATGCCGAGCTGGAGGTCCGATCGACAATCGGTAGAAGGCTTCGGACATCGAGCACCGGGCCAAGAAGAGTGGAGTTGCGCCAAGGATATTGGGGTTGCAGAGGTCAACCGTCGATTGGGCAACAAGCTGCAAGAGAGGATGATGCGTCGAAGAATCGGATGAAGCGTCGACCAATGATGTGCCGGGAAACTGAATGTCAATTCACATTATAATAACTATCTAGATTGAAGTAGAGTTTTTGTTTGTATGTGTTCAGGATTAACTACGATAATTTTTAAAAATGTAAAGTGAAATAAAGTGTCAGAAGACAAGTGCGATGGATCATTAGGAGTTCGAGAGTTCGACGGAAGTCCAAAGATTCATTGGGAGTACTGTCAGAACTAGCCGAGAATGAGTAGGGAGCTTGCTGAAGGGTTTTTGGAAGTTTGCCAAAAGATTCGTTGGAAGTTCGCGGAGCTTGCCAAGAAAGATCGAAGCTTGCCGGGAGTCCACAGAATGGTTTCCGAGGGTTCGTTGGAAGACCGCCGGAAGTTCGTCGAAAACTCGCCGGAAGAAGTCTTGACTTGTGGACTTTGTAATAGCTTAGTAAATATCTTTAAAATTTATAGTTAGCAGGTACTTTGGTTTAGGATTAGGTGTTAATCCTATAAACTAAGTAGGGGCTAATTGGGCTCAATAATGGACTAGTTTGGGCCAAGTTTAAGGCCCAACCAGTGAGCTGGAAGAGCCCGAGCGATGGCACCGCCCAGGACCCGAGAGCTGAGGCGATGGCACTGCCTGGCTGGGGCGGTGGCACAGCCCAGGACCCGAGAGCCCAAGCGATGGCACCGTCGGGTTGGGCGATGGTACTATCGCTGGATAGCAAGCCCAGGCGGTGGCATCGCCCAATACACTGTCAGTGTTTGACATTGACAGGTGGTGGCATCGCTAGCACTGGGAAAATTAAAAGTGATTCAAATTTGGGCTCCAAATTTGAATCCTCTTGAGGCCTATAAATGCCTCTCTCATTCATGGTTGAAAAGGGGTCTAGAACTGAGAAAGAAAAAGGAAAAACTCTTATCAAAATCTTCTCTCTAAGCTTTAAGTGTGTTCTAGTCCAAGAGAGGGGTAAGAGGCCTTGTAAGGGTTACCTCGTAAGCTTGTCAAAAGGAGAGAGCTGTAAGGGAGTTGATCCTCGCCCATTGGAAGGAAGATAGCTAGTGGAAAGCCGGTGGCCTCAAGTGAAGAGGAATTGGGGCTGGATGTAGGTCGGATGAATGAACCATTATAAAAATGGTTTGCGTTTATGTTCTTACATTTACCTTTCTACAAACTGTATTTTCTTCACTGCTCAACTTACTCATCACTGCCTTCTTCCTCTCTAAACACTCCCTACTTTAAGTACTTTCCATTACGCTTTAATCAAAATCGGTTTTAGTCAAAAACGTGATTTCTATCATATGAAGTTTTCAAACTTGTTTTAATTGCAGAAATTTATCATTCTTAACTGCTGCACTAATTCACCCCTCCCCCCCCCCTCTTAGTGCCACTCGATTCCTAACAGGGATAAGATTAGGTGAACCACTTGATTATTCTCTGGTCTTGATAAGGTAGGGCGGTTATTGCCAATCATTGATGTGGGGCACATTGAGATGCATTAGGCATCATTTTAAGGCTGATGACTTAGAGCCCTACTTAGGTCAGCCTCTATGGTAGATGAGCTAGCATGGGACGAAATCATCCCTATAACCATTGATATTGGAAAATAGCCTACTAACTAATAGGATACATTTATAAAAAAAGGGTTAATTATATATTATCCTCTATAATTAGCTATTTTTAGCATCTCAGTCTCTACATTTTTAAAGGTTATATTGAAATCTCTATACTTACAAAGTGAAACATTTAATCACATTTTTCCTCATGCTATCAACTCTACGAACAGAAATATCATGCGTGCTCAGTGGTAAACCAAAGTGAGGTAGAGCTAGTTTGTGCTTAATGGTAAACCCTACGATATTTCTTTCGGAGTTGATGACATGAAACGAAACGAATTAAATGTTTCAATTTCATAAGTATAGGGATCTTAATGTAATATTTGAGAGTACGGGGATCGAAATATTAAGGATAGTTAATTACATAGAGTAATATGTAATTAGCTTGAAAAAAAACTAAACTAAAGGCTTTCATGTGGGCATGAAGACTATAAATAACCTAGTGAACTATATATAACAATTTGTAAGACTGTAAACTTAATAAAATATATCATTTATTTTTTAAAAAATTAATTTAGTTTTTATTCTTCTTACTTTTCCTGCTTCCTTTCCTTTTCATTTCATTTTCTCTTCTCCTCCATCTTCCTCTATTCTCTTTTATCTCCTCTTTTCTATTTTCTTTCCTTTCTTTCTCTCCTCTTTTCTTTTTGTTTATCTTTGCAACTCTTTTCCTCTTTTTTTTTGCCTTTGGTTCCTCCTCCTTTCTCTCTTTCTTTTTTATTCCCTTTTTTATTTCATCTTTTTTTATTTCATCCTTGGTTCCTCCTCCTTTGTGCCCCCAATCCTTCTTTTTATTTCCTTTTATTGTTTGTCCTCTTCATCTTTTGATAATTAGAGTGGTGGGGAAGATGGTAGCAGCATGAGTTTTTCTTGACTTCTCCTTTCTCCTCTCTTCTCCTCTCATATTTTTCTTATTAAGAATTGATTCATAGTAGTTATCTAGGTAGTTGTCATGTTCTAGGTAGTTATAAGTATGTTCTAAAAAGTGACCCATGATCTAGAAGTTATAGGGTAGTTCCTACACCTAACTCAATCATGGGTGACATGATGGAGGGAGGTAGTTACTAATAGGTCCTATAAATTGGACCATAGTTCATAAAGCAAGGTAGAATATGTGCACTTGAAAAATCGTGTAAGTATTCTATATCGTTTCTTTTGTTTTTAATACTACATCGATTTCTTTCATTGAAAGCATTCTCTCTTGATTGCATCGTAGTATTCTATTTTTATCATTTCCTTGCTCCTCCATCCCTAACATTTGTGCTATCAGAGCTTTGTTTCAATTTAAATTAGGCATTATGGCTTTCAATAGTAATTCCATGTCTCAACCCCTTATTCCCATCTTCTTGGGTAAATGCTATAAATTTTGGAGTATCAAGATGAAGACTTATTTAAGTCTTAAGATCTTTAGGACTTAATAGAGAATGGATATGTAAATCCAGATGAAGAAACTAGGCTGAGGGAAAAAAAGAAAGAAGGACTCAAAGGCATTGTTCTTCATTCAACAAGCTGTATATGAGACAATCTTATCAAGAATTGCAACAGCGATAACCTCAAAGCAAGCTTGGTTGATACTTCAAAATAAATTTCAAGGCTCATCAAGGGTGACTACGGTAAAACTTCAAACCCTTCGTCATGAGTTTGAAATTTTGTTCATGAAAAGAAATAAATCGATGCAAGATTTTCTTTCTCGAGTGACTGAAATTATTAGTCAAATGAAATCTTATGGTGAACATCTTCATGATCATATAATTGTTGCAAAAGTTTTGAGAAGTTTAATTCTGAAATTTGATCATGTTGTTACCACAATTGAGGAGTCAAAAGATTTATCTATATATTCATTTGATGAACAAATGGGTTCCTTGCAAGCACATGAAGTAAGGTTGAACAGGTCATTTGAGAAAAGTGAAGAAAAAATATTTTAGATTAAGAGGGAGTTTTCTACTTCAAAATAAGATAAAAATTCAACAGGAAGAGGACGTAGCAGAGGAGGATTTCGTGGTAGAGAAAATGGAAGAGGAAAAGAAAGAGGACACTTTGATGGACATGATGAACAAAAAAACTACAAGAGTAGAATTCAATGTTATTATTATAAAAAGTTTGGTCACATAAAAGCAAATTGTTGGAAAAGAGAAAAGCAAGCAAGCTATGTGGAGAAAATGAAGAAAATAGTAAGTTGTTTATGACTCATTTACAAAATTAATAATATCTCAAATGATATTTGGTTTTTAGATAGTGGATGTTTTAATCATATGTCAAGCATAAGATCAATATTTAGAGATATTGATAAAACTCACAAGTTGAATGTTAGACTTGAAGATAACAAGCAAATCCAAGTGAAAGGAAAAGGAACAATTGAGATGGAGACAAGTCAAGGGAAGGTAAAACATCTTGATAATGTTTTCTTTGTTCCTAGTTTATGATATAACTTGTTGAATATTGGACAATTGATAGATGATGGATACTCAGTTATATTTGATGATGGTTCATGCACTATTAAAGATAAAAAATCTGATTTAATTATGGTAAATGTTTGCATGACGTAAAACAAGATGTTTCCACTTGATGTTTCAAATATTAAAAAGTATGCTCTTGTTGTAACTCAAAAGAATGAGTCTAATTTATAGCATTTAAGATATAGATACCTTTACATTAAGGGCTTAAGGCTATTAAAGTAAAAAATAATAATTTTTGGATTGTCCAAAATTAATACACTTGATGTATGTGGAGGATGCATTTATGGCAAACAAAGTAAAAAACCATTTCCTATTGGAAAAGCATGGAGAGCATCTAATTATCTTTAATTAATTCATGCTGACTTATGTGAACCTATGAATATAAAATTATTTGATGGAAGTCGATATTTTCTATTATTTACTGATGATTATAGCCGTATGAGTTGAGTATATTTTCTTGAATTGAAATCTGAAACATTTGATAATTTTTAAAAATTCAAGATACTTGTAGAAAGGCAAAGTGGTAGATACATAAAGATACTTTGGACAGATAAAGGTGGTGAATTTTTATCTAATGAGTTTAATTCTTTTTGTGAAGAAAATGATATTCGCAAGGAATTGACAACACCATATACCAGAACAAAATGATGTAGCTAAACGTAAAAATCAAACTGTCGTTGAAATAGCAAAAAGTTTGCTTAAAGAAAAACATCTTCCAAATCAGTTTTGGGTAAAAGCAGTTGCAACACCAGTTTATTTGTTGAATATTTCACCAACAAAGACTATAATGAATCGAACTCCTTTTGAGGCTTGGTATGGTATAAAACTAAGTGTAAGCCATCTAAGAATTTTTGGTTATATTGCTTATATTTTGGTAAATTCACAAAACCATCATAAGCTTGATGAAAAATCTGAAAAATGCATCTTAATTGGTTATTCCTTACAATCTAAAGCGATTGTATAATCCTGTTAGTGGCAAAGTTATTATTAACAAAAATGTTATGTTTGATGAAAGGGCAAGTTGGAATTAAGAGTCCAATGAAGGTGAATCATAAACTCAGATTCCAACAGAACTAGACACTCCAGAAAATCAAGTAACAGATCCTACTCCAACAAGTTCATCGTCAACCTCACCCAATAGCAGTTCAAATTCTGATTACTCAGATGAAACCCCTCTAGGAAAATTCAGATCACTAACAAAAATTTATGATTCAATATTTCATTTATTTATTTCAGATCCTATAACATTTGAGGAAGCAATTAAAAAAGAGGAATGACCAACAGCAATAAAGGAAGAAATCAAGTCAATTGAGAAGAATGAAACCTGGGAGCTAATGGATCTACCAAAGGAAAAGATAGCTATTGGATTGAAATGGGTATTCAAAATAAAATATAATGCAGATGGAAGTATCCAAAAGCATAAGGCTTGGCTCGTAGCAAAAGAATATTCATAGCAATAAGGTATTGATTTTGATGATACTTTTTCTCTAATTACTAGATTTGAAACCGTGAGAACTTTCTTGGCTTTAGCTGCTCACTTGAGTTGGCCTATTTATCAATTCGATATTAAATCTATGTTTTTAAGTGGGGATTTACATGAAGAAGTTTTTGTTACTAAACCTCAAGGTTTTCTGGTTACGGGACATGAAGAAAAGGTGTATAAGCTAAAGAAAGCTCTTTATGGGCTTTAACAAGTTCCAAGGGCATGGTATAATAAAATTAATTATTATATTCATCAAAATGGATTTAAAAGGAGCAATAATGAACCTACTCTTTATCTAAAGAAGGAAGGTAAATATAATATTCTAATGGTTTGCCTTTATGTTGATGATATTATATATATGGGTTCATCTAACTCTTTTGTGATAGAATTTAAAAAATCCATGATGAATAAGTTTGAAATGCCAGATCTAGAACTATTGCACTATTTTCTTGGATTGGAGATAAAGCAAGGATCAGATAAAATTTTTATTTAACAAAGAAAGTATACAATGGATCTACTCAAAAAATCTAACATGATTAATTACAAAGTTACAGCAACACCTATGAATGTAAATGAGAAACTAAAACTTAAAGATGGTATATATTTAAAAATGCAAGATAGCATAGAAGTTTGGTCGGAGGTTTGATTTATCTAACTCATACTCGACCAGATATTACCTTTTCTGTTGGTGTAGTATCCAAGTTTATGCATAGCCCCAACAAATATCATCTCGAAGCTATTAAAAGAATTCTACGTTATATTATGGGAACTACTGATTATGGCATTTGGTATTCTCATAATTTTAAATATAAATTATTTGGTTTCACTGATAGTGATTAGGCAGGAGATTTGGATGATAGAAAAAGTACTTCAAGCAATATTTTTAGCCTCGGATCAGATGCTATATCTTGGAGTTTAAAGAAGCAAATAACAATTGCATTATCGACATCGAAAGTAGAATATGTAGCTACAACATCAACAACTTGTCAAACAATATGGCTTAGAAAACTTCGTAAATATCTTCATTAAGAACAAAATGAAGCAATAGAAATATTTTGTGACAATAAAGCTACAATTGCAATGATGAAGAATCTAATATTTCATAGAAGATCGAAGCATATAGAGATATGCTATCATTTAATTCGGGATCTTGTAGTAAGTGGAGCCATAGCAATAATATATTGTGGTACAGATGAACAAGTTACAGATATACTCACCAAGTCGTTTCTAGTTTAGAAGCATATTTATTTTATGTCTCAAATTAGTGTAAGTAACTATGAATTAAGGAGGAGTGCTAAGAATTGATTCATAGTATTTATCTAGGTAGTTATCATATTCTAGATAGTTATAAGCATATTATAAGAAGTGACCTATGATCTAGAAGTTATAGGGTAATTTCTACACCTAACTCAATCATAGGTGACATGATGGAGGGAGGTAGTTACTATTAGGTCCTATAAATAGGACCATAGTTCATGAAGCAAGGTTGAAGATGTACACTTGAAAAATTTTGTAAATGTTCTATGTTATTCCTCTTATTTTTAATACTATATCGGTTTTCTTGATTGAAAGCATTCTCTTTTGATTGTATCGTAATATTTTATTTTTATCATTACCATGTTCCTTCATCCTCAATAATTTTTTTCCTTCACTCTTATTGCTTCCTCTTCTTTAACCTTTTTCTTTTGCACTTTTCTTCCTATTCCTTCTCTTATTTCTCCTCTTTGTCTCTTATTGATTGGATCGGACAGCATATTGAGGTTCGCAGCCGTGCAAGATAAGTGAGCGATGAGAAGATTGTAGGTTCTGTTTAATACTAATATTACTTAAATATGTTTAATTATTATTCATTTCATTTAGAAAGTAGTGATATTATTTTCTTTTGGATATGTCAAAAAATCGATCGACTCGTGCCAATCGGTCGACCAGTTCTTGTACTTCGTTAAAAAAACTATTTTGAAGAATATATATAATAATAAAACTCAAAAAATTCATAGTTACATGATCAAGTTCGGATATTTGAGATTCTTATTGTCATGAACATTAATCGAAAAAGAACAGAAAATAAAAAATAATCAACATCGTTAGTGGCAGATGCAGAGCTGAAACAAATTGCTGGTGGCGAAACAATAATAATCAATCTATGGCAAAACATCTACATCGTTTTTTGTTTTCCTTTTAACAATGATAAGATATTCATTGATTTTTTTCTCATTTTATTTTTTATGGGAATATGTACAATAAATTCATGAACGAAAAAATATATAATCATCTGCTATGTAAAATTCAGTACTTTGTTATACTTCAAATCAATCCAAATCGGATACGCTCGAACGAGTAACTGAGAGAGTAACAGTGTTGTGATGTAACGAAGACTCCTAAGCTTATTAGCTGAACAGTAACAAATCTTTAGAGAAAAGCCAATATGTTAAAGCTCATGTTATTATTAGAATTTTATCCTGCCTTGCATACACACACATAAAGACATATTTAATATAGCAACCTTCCTTCTCTTAATTTGGGACGGCTTATAATTTTATATATCATAATGGGCGTTCTACGTTGTATATACAACTAGGTTTTTCTAAAAATATATTAATTAATATTTTTAATTACAATGAGTAAACTCTCTAAGATAGAGACTCGAATTTGAGACCCAACTACTATCCAATAGTAATAGTACATCAACTACTAGGATGTCTCATTAACAAAGAAATAAATAATTTTTTTTACGTAACCAGTCCATTCAAGTATCATTTATCATAGCTATTAGGAAATGATCTAGCAAATATATAAATCTGAAACATTTTCAAAGTCATAATAAAATTTTATTTTTCAACATGTCATATCACTACGAATTGTGTAACATGCTTCACGTGGAATCTCCAAAACACCAAACCTCATTTGTAGAACATACTGATTACCTGCCCCCATCACATTTTAATCATGAAGATTATTATTTATAATTTTATTTTAAAATTTTTAAAATTTTAAAATTATTCTTTCATAAATGGATATAAATATTTTTTTCTTTTTCCTCCTAGCTTCTTTTTCTTTCTCCTTCTTTTCTTCTTTTTCTTTCTCTTATAGTATGGACACGACGACAAGTGGGGTTAGAGTGCTAGGGGTGGCCATCAATGCATGATTTGGGGGCGAGTTGTGAGATAGTGATCGATGAGGAACACAAATTAAGGGGTAAGCTTAGGGGTGATGATCGACGATAGGGAGCATTAACAATGGTAGGGTGCATAGGTGTCGATCCCTAAGATGTGGGAAATGAAAAAAAAAGAGAAAAGATAGAATTAGAATTAGAGGGATTATAAATATTAAATATTATTTTATTATTTTTTAAGGTGTTATGAACTGTAAAAGGATTATCAAAGAGAGACTCTAAATAATAAGCTCATTTAATCTTTTGTAATAGGAGAACTAACAAAAATTTACCAAAACCAACATAATGTTATTTGACTCTCATAGTTTAAATATGAACATCGTCCAATCCAAATCTCAATGATCGAAAAAGAATCCTGTGATTAATCCAAAATAGATAGGATATTATGTCTTGTTGCTATGTGCCAACATTTGCAAAATTTTCATCCTTTAGCGTCTTTCTTTTTTTTTTTTTTAAGGTCCGATTAACAATTTTATAGTGGAAATTAATATTAAATCAATTTTGCAATAACCTATACATAATATCTACAGTTAAATATAAATTAATAAAGGCGAGGAAAAATTTCAATTTGGCTGAGATCAGGACAGGGTTTTATAAAACTTTAGGATTGAAAGAGAAAACAGAAACGTATGTAAAAAGAATTATAGTTTGCGAAATAACATGTAAAGTAGCTATATTACTTGTAATCAAGCTCGTTGCAGTTAATTGATACGAAGTAATTCTTTCTTCTAGGTTCGATCTATCAAACAGCTTAGAATAATTGACTCATAATTCCTTTTCTGAAGCTTAAGTTGCAGCAGTACAGTTTGATGCCAGCATATATCCTTTGCATCCTCAGACCCCACAGCAAACCCACGGCCTTGTATAACATATCACATGATTCTTTTGTTTTCGGCCTCCCTGCTTAGCATGATCCAAACTCCATCTATAAACATCCCTCATTAGCATCCTCTCCGACACAACCAGCTGCAGCAGCATCACCTCTCTCTCTCTCTCTCTCTCTCTCTCTCTCTCTCTCTCTCTCTCTCTCTCTCTCTGACATAGAGCATATAGATGGCCGGTGTTTGGGTGTTCAGGAATGGTGTGGTTCGGCTTATCGAGAACCCTGCAAACGAGCAGCAGTCGACGGTCCGCCGCAAGGTGCTTCTCCACACTCCCACCAACGAGGTGATCACCTCCTACGCCTCGCTGGAGCGCAAGCTCATCGGCCTAGGATGGGAGCGCTACTACGAGGAACCTGATCTCTTCCAGTTCCACAAGCGCTCCTCCATCGACCTCATCTCCCTCCCCAAGGAGTTCAGCCGCTTCAAGTCCATGCACATGTACGACATCGTCGTCAAGAACCGCGAGTCGTTTAAGGTTGTCGACATGGCTGCGTAGAGATCGAGTTCGTCCTCCAGCCAATAGCTACAAACTTATCTGTGCTGCTTTGGATAGTGTGGAGTTCTCTCCCTTCTTTCCGGTTTCTAATCTTGACACGAGTTCTCGTCTATTGTAAGTTGTGGTGGGTGATGTGATACGTATGCGGTGGAAGAGTGATTCTTCTATTGTCCTATATTTAAATATATCTTGTTCCGTTGTTCCATGCACATTTAGTTTAGTCTTGTCCTATATTTAAATGTATCTTGTTCCGTTGTTCCATGCCCATTTAGAACAAACTAATGAAACATATATGGATGGCCTAATATATTCCATTATATACATTTTTATTGTGCCCTTCGATGCCAATTCCACATGCTATGCATGTTATTTGTTTCGTATATATATTTATCACACAAAATGAAGTCTTGGGGATCGACAATGGCATCCTTTCGTTACAGAGAAAAATACTCTACCGAAGAAGGCCCTAATTGGAAACAAGATAATCATAATAAAGATTAAGGAAGTTATTCATGATTCAACATTGTCCATTTGAGAGCAGACTTAGTTTGATAGCATCCGTCATTTTCACTGTGTAGAACAATAAGCTACAAAAAGTTGCACCTTCTTTATCCATTCCTTGTGTAGAACACACATACGTACCTCCGCAAAAGAACTGGGTGGCCTCAGTTGATGGAGAGCAGGAAGAGGAAGCAGATACGAGACAGGATGAGATGATTTGAAAGGAGATATGGGCGGGCAGACAAGGAGGAGGGAGGGTCACGTGGAGTAGTGATGGATACCTTATGGTGGGCAACAGCACGTGTGGTGGAGAAGAGCATCAAAATCCCAAAAGGATGTCATACCATGCACGCATGCACAAACTAGTGTGAGAAAAATAGATATGATCGGAAGAGAATCGATTCACGGATTTATGTCACTCTCGAAGATCTCGGCGAGCGTATATTTTGACTATTCGGTCAGTGGGCTAACCCAAATCAATACTTTTCAAAATTTCATACCTTTGTATGTATACAAGCATATGAATAAATACAAATGTTACACATTCTAAATGGTTAATGGTCGAATTAATTAGACCTAACTTTCACCAACTCGATGAGCAGATGAGACTTTTAGTCTAAAATATCCTATAATAGTATAATATTTTAGGTTCACTAATTTTATTATGCATAGTTGCATAGTGATACTTCCTACCGTGTGCATATTGAGGTTTAGAGTGCTAGGAAAATTCCATAAATCGTTTGGGCAGGACATTACTGTGGTTCCCGATAATAATGGGAATAGTCCCAGCCTCATTCACGGTGAAATTGGAAGTGTACTCATACCAGTATAAGTGAATCCAATTAGTTAGTCATATTGATGATCGCATGTTACATTAGTCCTTTTTATCACAAGAGATTATTAGGATGTATATGACTGATAACTGGTGACTTCGTTGCATGATCCATTAAAAAAATTTTATTATTAATAAATTTATAATAAATTGTATTATATGCTTGTTTTAATAATCATGAGGAATAGAGAAGGTAAATATCCTATGCTATATCGTCCTTGACTTGATTCAATTGTAAAGATAAAGATTTCACATGTCTTCCTTTAATGAGCATAACACGGTTAATTTTGTGTGTTCAGGTGGGATATGAAACTACTAGTTTAGCATCAGTGAGATTTATTTGGTTATGATGGTTTAGACGTGTTTGTTTTATCACTATTGTATATCATGGACATACATAGATTAAACTAAAACTCAGCAATTGTATGAGTTATATTCTTGACATTTGTGTCAACGGTAACTGGTGCATGAGATATATAATTGGGCAACCAAATAACGTTATCATGTGATATATCACCTTATTATGGTTTTGATAATTGAACATGTTTACCATCTAAGTTCTCTGAGATGTATATATGTTACATCTTCAAGCTTTTTTCAGACTTAGATCGCTTCAACATTTTTCAGATTAAGATTCTGACTATCCTTAGTAATTTTCTTTAGTTATCTATATATAGAGGATTGGAATGAACGATCTGAGACATCACCAAGTGTTCTTTATCCTCCCTTAAACCTAGAATTGCACCGATGTAGATATCAGCTAATTCTACTATAATAGAATTTGATTGCCCCAAATGACTATCTGAACAAATTACTCTTCTTTAAAGTTTGTTACTTGTGCTCTCGCACAAAAGGATATAAGAGAGCAAGAGACGCCTTCCATTCCGTCCATTCACAAGAAAAAGACGTGTTCATACTGGAGAAAGCCAAAAGTAGAGAGGGCTTATCCACATGCTGCTTGTCAATGCTCTCAGAATTCATATAAAGCAAGCCTACGGTTTCTATATAACAGCTAAAATGGGCTCGTCATTTTCATGCTTTTGGCGATACCCCGTTGCTTTGTTGCCGTCGACAAGCTGCTCAAATTCCCTAAAATTAGAGTAAGTGCAGCATTATTCGCTTAAAAGTTGCAGACAGTGAATACAAACATTGGATTACGGCCGCAGCGTACCCATCGTCATGAAAGCAGCAGCCAACGGAGCAGATTCTGATTCTGACGTCGAATTTTATTTTACTGTTTTGTAAATCTTTGTGATAACTATCACATTTATTTATTCTGCTAATCCCTTTCCCAGCACCTTTGAATTCTATGGATGTTTAAGTTGTTGTGAAGTTTGAGATCATTACAAGCATAAATATGTGAATAATTAACCAGAGCACCCCTATAAAACAAGCTTACGAATCCCCGAGAAATGAGACTTCTTCACTATTATAATTTCTCTTCTCTAATTATTTCCTATTTCTCTTTCATTCAATCTTTTGGTTTTGTGTGTCGTACCATTACTCTAAGCGATCTTTTGTATTCCAAATTACAAAGAAATATCTACAACTTTAATACTTAGCATTGTTACCTTGATGTCATTGAACGAGGAGTTGATACAGTTTGGTTTAGTCCTCAAGGTGCAAGCTCATCTAAGGCCTCGCGAGGGGTTGCATGGTCATGAGGTAGTATTTGTTCATCGGGGTGGATCCAGTGCCTTAATCTCACTGAGATGCATGTACAAGCGATTAACATCCGGGGGATGTTTCTCACTCGACCCCTCATGATTAAATTAATACAAAAATGAGAAATAGTCCAGGTGCCTCTTTTGAACATTAGAGGTTAACTTTTATACATGAGTCGTTGATGGTGTGAGGTCAGTGGTGGGTTGGGGTGCCCCTTACATCATCTCAGGGTTTATTAATATCAACAGCTACCAGGCGCACCTCTTTGTGGTTGGCATCAACGAAGGATGGTAATGAGAATGCCATTTATTAGGGTTAGGGCCTGTTTGAGACAAGCAAGAATGGCTCCTTGTGCTAGGTGTTCAGAAAGAGGGAAGGGAAATTGGGCCACGCAACTTGGCATTCATGCCTTCTACTGCTGGGTGTGAGAGCCTTCCTAAAATTATAGTTTGGTAGGGTATGTCAGGTTGCTCATGATGGATGACCCATCAAAGGAGAAAAGAGGGGATGAGCCTTACTACCATGGATTAATGTATCCTGTAGTAGGCTTGTGTGACCCTTATAAAGATTAAGTTGGGTAGGGGCCAATAGATCGTAGTCCTACTGACAGCTATAGGGGACAGGCACGTGCTCCGTTGACCATGTCATTACTGACAGCTATAGCATTATTACTTTCCCTATCATTCATCCCCTTTGGAAGGTGTGCTTTGGGGGTTCGAGACATATTGTTCAGCCATTTCATGGGGTTAGGTTTCATGGTTCTTATGTTTCGAGTGTGTTCCATTAGATGTGCCCTGATGATGAGCTGTGGGGCAAGGTTCATGGGTTTAGACTGCAATGGGTTTTGTTCATCTATCGTAGTAGGTTTTGTTCATCGATCATAGCGAGTTTTGTTATTCATCATACCAAGTTTTGTCCATCAACCGTGGTGGGTTTTGTTTGTCCATCGTAGTGGGTTTTCTGTCTGTCTGCCATGGTAGGTTTTATCTGTTCACCATGGTAGGTCTTAGGGCTCTACCATAGCGAGCTTCCACTGTAATGACTTCTACCATGGTGGGTCTTCGTCATTTGCTATAGTGGGTTTTAGGGCTCAGTAGTAGTGAGCTTCAACCATGGTAGGTCTTCGTGCTCTCCTTCCAGGGCGGATCCTGATGCCCAGTCTGGGCCTTGGGCAATCGTTTGGTCATGATGTGGCATGCTTTGGCAAGAGGGGAGGTGCTTGATGTGGCATGTCATATGCCCGCTTTACTCCGATCATAGTGGGATATTTCTCGCTCATGAGGTTGCACCCCCTTTTTAGGTTTTAGAGATTTCAACCCATTGAGATAGGGCTTAGATCCCATTGCCGCAGGTATTGATAAATCTCAGATTTTGATGATAAAATCAATTGATAAGTTTGTAATCTAATCTGAATTTTGAGAAAAGTGTTGTAGGACTATCTTCTATCATGAAAAGGCAAAATAATTAAAGTAGGAGAATCAAACGTTGGGTTAGAGTCAGAGATCGGGCATCACGTTGGAAGAATCGGACATTGCATCAAGATCGGAGACATTGTGAGAGTCAACATGCCAATGGATCGAGCAATACACTAAAGGAGAGTATGATACGCCGAGAGTTCGAATGAACCAATGACATGCTAGACAATATAAGATTTTATATTTTATAATCGTTCAAGTCATGATCATCGTAGGTAGGTCTTAAATTGAGTTAGTTTTAGGTATAATTTTACTAGCTCAATTAGAGCCAATTAAACCTACATTGAGACTGATTTAGATTCATTAGGAGGCTTATTTGGTGACCCACAGATTGGGCTAGGCGATGGTACCGTCAAACTAGCGGTGGAATCACCTATGAGCTGGAAAAGTCAAAAGTATACTTTTTCAGACTATCAGGTGATGGTACCACCCAAACTGAGTGGTAGTACCGCTAGCATTAAAGCTGGTGGGTGGTGGTACCACCCAAGCTAGTGGTAGTACCACCAGAGCCCCTTTCTTCGAGGCTCTACAAGTAGTAGTACTGTCCAGTGCAGGTAGTGGTACTGCCCATACTAGAAAGACCCAAAAATTTAAATTTTGACTCTATTTTTGAAGTCATTTGGGGTCTATAAATACATTACTTATCCCTACTTGGATTACATAAGAAAAGAGTGGACTAAAACACTAGTGAATCAAAGTTGTAATATTGAAAAGTATCGAGTGTTCTCCTCCTCTTTGAAAGTTTAGATTTCTGTCTAAGGGAGGTGTGAAACTTGTAAAAGGTTTTCTCCTAAATTTGTGAAAAGAAGAGATAGAGTTGTAAAAGGGAGGTTGATCTTCGCCCATTAAAAAAAGATCATTAGTGAATGCTGGTGACCTCGACAGAGGAGGAATCAGGAGTAGACATAGGTCGAAGTACCAAACCAATATAAATTAGGTTTGCTCTTTTCCCTTTATGCTTTTCATTCTTATTGTTTGCTAAGCTAGTTGCTCAATACTTTTACTTATATTCTAAATCAAAATGCATTTCTGATACGGTTTTATCGAATGAGTTTTTCTAAATCGTTAAAGTTTTACAAAAGCACTAATTCATTGTGCATAACCTAAGCCCCCCCCCTCTCTCATATCGATACGATCCTAATAGTTAGTATCAGAGCTAAGTTTTTCTTATTTTGTTTTAACACTCAAGAGAAATAGCTTTTTTTGGTAATCAAGAGGGTCATTCTATCACTCGTCCTCCTATATTCAATGAGATGGACTATAATTATTGAAAAACTCGTATACAGATTTTCTTGATTTCTATAGATTTTAATTTATGGAATGTGGTTGAAAGTGGTTTTCAAAAGTCTTCTAAACCAATGAATGAATGGAACAATTTAGAGAAGAAAACTTTTCTTTAAATACTAAAACGATGAACGCTTTATTTTGTACTTAAGACAAAAATAAATTTAATCATGTTTCTGCTAGTCATATGTGCCCTGCAAGCCAATCACATGAGTGATGGCACTTGTGACTTGATATGCACTTTTTCTCTTTGCTTATTATTAGGTATTTTATCACTTTATCTTGCATGTTGTATATATTGTGATGTCCTTGGATCTGTGCAATAGGAATCGAATCGTGATGAGATCATGATAATGAGACCGATTCACATTTAAACATAGACCCTGAATTATCCTAGTCACCGCCCATATGGACGGCAAGCGCTGCCACCCCGGTGCCCTCCCCGTATGCAGGGGCCATAGCCGGCAAGGTGGCGGCGGCCGCAGCCGCAACACAGGCAACTAGGGGTGAGGAGTTAGAGTTTTAGGGCAAAAGATGATTTTGCACCTCGGAATTTCAGAAATTTCAGATTCTGTCCCTTTTGATAAAATTATCAAAATACCCCTCAGAATTTTAGAAATTCCAGATTCTGTCCCATTTTGATAGAATTACCAAAATACTCTTTTGGCTGAATTACCAAAATACCCCTAGGAATTCAAAATTTTCCTTTTATGTCCTTGATTTCAAAAAAATAAATATGTTAATTAAATAGTTTAATTAACTATTATTTTTATCTAGTAGTCCTATAAAATAATATATATATGTGATGTGATTATTATTATTGGGGCCTGCAAGCCTCTATTCTTTTCTCATTTATTGTCGGGCCTACGTGCTTGTAATTATGTTATAATTACATGAGGAGGCGCAGCAGTAGCGTGACTCACGAGGCCGAGACGGACGATCCGACGCGTGGAGATGCGTTGAGATGCCGACGGATCCAACGAAGTGAGATGGACGATCACAGGGCATAGAGATGCGCCGAAGCACACATAGATCTTGATGTGAGTGATTGGGCCCACTGGCTCGGGCCTTATCACATTAGGATGTTGTCCATGATCATCTGGTGTGATTGCTCATGTGATGTGTGATTAGAGATACACCTACTAGATATGTATACATATATTTGCATACGATATAGATATATATATTAAATAGGTATGTGTGTGACACATTATGTTAGGAGACTAAATAAAAAATCCTCTCCATTAATAATATTAAGTCGGCAAACGTGAGGCAATTAGATTGACCTATGTGGCCTTCCATCGTTATAGCTAGGAATCGATTCTCGGTGTAGGTTGAGTTGGTCGAGTCCCTCGAAACTCACCTATATCACATTTCGCTATTTTATCTACGACATAGAGATGTCACCGGTGACCTGAGGACATGGTATGCTTGGTCGAATTCCTCGAGAGTATATCACCGAATCATACTCATCTTGTAACGATGGTGATGACTTAATCAAACATCATGGTTGGTCGAGTCTCTCGAGGCCATGGTGGTTCAAAGGCCGAACAGGACGGGAATCACAATGAGTTGTGATTGGCAAGAGTTGCCCACCTTTACGGGCTTAACGTGATTAGTCGAGTTCTTCGAGGTTACGTTAAGATGCCGATTGGATCCTGATCCCCACTAGAGATCCGTCGGGGGTCTCCGATTCACATACCGGAGGGTGTTATGTGTCTTGTAAAAAAATTAGTGGGAATACATTAAGATAGAAGTCCTTATCTTAATTGTTTAAATTTTTGCAAAGTTTACATGTTATTTATTTCTGTTACATCTTTTATTTCAGAAAAATATCGCTTTCAAATCCTTTACATGGCATACTTGATGCCAACTGCCTCACTAGTCCAAATTATATGGATTGGCATCGCAATCTGATAATTGTTCTCACGGTGGAGAAAATCACGTATATCCTTGATACAGTGATCCCTACGCTCGACGAAGGGGCAAGCGAGGATGAGATCGCTCATGATGATTCCACTCTTGCTTAGTGTTATATGTTGGCCTCTATGACTACTGAGTTACAGAGTCAGCATAAAAATATGGATGCTAATTTCATACTCCTACATCTCCATAAATTGTTTAAGGAATAGGGAAGAACTCAGTGATATGAGATATCAAAGAGTCTTTTCCATGCCAGGATAATTGAGGGGACACTGGTTCAGAACCATTCCTTAAAATGATTAAGTGGATCGAGAAACTCACAGGTCTAGGAATGATCCTAGAGGGTAACCTATGTACGGATCTTGTGCTTAAGTCCCTACCAGATTCCTTTTCTCAGTTCATAATGAATTTTAATATGAATAAACTTGAGGTGACCCTCCCAGAGCTCCCAATATATTGAGAGAAGCAAAGAGCACCATCAAGAAAGAGAAGCCGGTTCTCTACACTGGTGAGACTAGAAAGAAAAGGAAGGCTGAGAAGAGCCTTAAGAAGGGCAAGGGAAAGGGCAAAATTGGTAAGGCAAAGGTTGCAAGAAAGACCCAACAAAGGACAAAGGCCAGTGCTTCCACTATGGCAAAGATGGGTACTGGAAGAGGAATTGCAAAGAGTATCTTGCAGAGAGGGCGAAATAGAAGCTTATAGAAGCTTTAGGTACATTCATGATTAGTCTCCATTTGTCAGAATCTTTTGATAACACATGGGTATTGGACATCGGGAGTGCTTATCATATTTGCAATTTGTTGCTGGTTCTGGTAGGACCTAGGAGATTGAACAGAGGTGAGATGGACCTTAAGATGGGCAATGGAGCAAAGGTTACTACAGTGGCTGTTGGCAATGTCACCTTACATCTACCTGGTGGAGCTATTATTGCATTAGATACATGCTATTATGTTCCTTCTATTATCAAAAATATTATTTTTATTTTGTGTTTGACAGTTATTGGATATAAATTAGTTTTTGAGAACAATGGTTATTCAATAATATTAGATGATTAGATCATCACAAGAGGAACATTGTATAATGGTTTATTTATGCTAGATACAGCTCCATATATCATGAGTATAAGTGAGTCTAAGAGGAAATGAGAAGAGGTGAACAATGCATATCTTTGGCATTATAGGCTAGGTCACATCTATGAGGGAAGGATTCAAAAGTTGCTAAAAGATGGATATCTAGATCCATTTGACTATGTGTCATATGCGACATGTGAACCTTGCCTTCGGGGAAAGATGACCAACTCTCCATTTAGTGGAATTGTAGAGAGAGCCACTGAGTTACTAGAACTCATATATAGTGATGTATGTAATCCCATGTCGACTCATGCCATAGGTGGTTACTCCTACTTCATTACTTTTATTGATGATTTCTCAAGATATGAACATGTGTACTTGATGAAGTATAAGTTTGAAGCTTTTAAGAAATTCAAGGAATATAAAAATGAAGTGGAGAACCAAACAGGAAAGAGTATTAAAACCCTTCGATCAAATCGAGGAGGTGAGTACTTGAGTACAGAGTTCACCTAGTTCCTCAAAGACTATGGGATCTTATCCTAATAGACACCTCCTTATACACCACAGCTTAATGGTGTATCAAAAAGGAGGAATCGCACACTGTTAGACATGGTGCGTTCCATGATGTATTTCGTCGACCTACCCATCTCATTCTGGGGATATGCGCTAGAGATCGCAGCTTACCTTCTGAACAGAATTCCAACTAAGTCAGTGATGTTTACTCCATATGAGATATGGAATGGGAAGATACCTAATCTGAAGATTATTAAGATTTGGGGCTGTCCTGCCCATGTTAAGAGACACAACCCTGATAAGTTGGAATCCTGAACGAAATGATGCAAGTTCATGGGATACCCTAAGAAAACTTATGGGTATTATTTCTATCACCTTGAGGACCAATGGGAGCATGATAGAATTGAGTGAGTTTGGAGAACCTAGCTCAAGCACCATTCCACAACCAGAGTCTGTTTAGATACCTAACACACAAGTTTTAACTTTACATAGGTCCGATAGAGTATCCTATCCTCCTGAGAGATATGTGGGACATATCAAAGGAGAGAATATTGAGGATATTGATCCTCAGACTTACGAGGAGGCTATTATGAGCATAGACTTTGGGAAATGGCAAGAAGCCATGAATTCAGAAATGGATTCCATGTACTCTAACAAAGTTTAGAACTTAGTTAATGCACCCGAGGGTATTGTACCCATTGGTTGCAAGTGGATCTTCAAAAAGAAGATTGGAGTAGATGGAAAGGTAGAGACCTATAAAGCAAGGCTAGTGGCTAAGGGGTATTGTTAAAGGCAAGGTGTTGACTACGACGAAACTTTCTCACCTGTAGCCATGCTAAAAATCCATTCAAATTCTATTGGCTATTGCAGCACACTATGATTATGAGATCTGGTAGATGGACGTCAAAACCACATTCCTTAATAGTAACCTCGAGGAGGAGGTGTATATGATACAGCCTAAGGGATTCGTGTCCAGGGATAACCCAGATAAGGTGTGCAGGTTGCTTAGGTCCATTTATGGATTGAAGCAAGTTTCCCGAAGTTGGAACATAAGATTTGATGAGGCGATCAGATCTTATGACTTCGTTAAGAACGAAGATGAGCCTTGTGTATACAGGAAAGTAAGTGGGAGCACTATTACCTTTTTGGTATTATATGTGGATGACATCCTGATCATTAGGAATGATGTAGGAATGCTCTCCATAGTAAAGATTTGGTTATCTAGGCACTTCTCCATGAAGGACTTAGGGGAAGCATCCTGCATATTGGGGATATGGATATACAGAGATAGATCTAAGAGGATGCTTGTCTTGTCCCAGTCCAGGTACATAGACACCATTGTCAAAATGTTTTGCATGGAAAATTTCAAGAGAGGTCTCATACCAATGAGACATGGAATATCACTTTCTAGGAGAATGTCCCCAACGACTCCTAAAGAAAGGGCACATATGGATATGATACCATATGCATCAACGATAGGATCTATCATGTATGCTATGCTATGTACCAGGCCTGATATAATGCATGCTCTGAGTGTGACGAGCAGATATCAAGCAGATCCAGGCTTGGAGCACTTAAAAGCAGTAAAAAGTATCCTTAAGTACTTGAAAAGGACTAAGTGTCTTTTATTGGTATATGGAGGTAGTAACCTTAAGGTTGAGGGCTACACGGACTCGAGCTTCCTATCCGATGTCAATGATAGCAAGTCTAATTCAAGGTATGTGTTTGAAAGGATCAAAAGGCACTAAGAGGGGGGGGGGTGAATTAGTGTAGCGGATTAAACTCGTATTCTTGAAACCGATTTCTCAAAGAAACACAAGTTCGTAGGAAGATTTCGATTCGACGAAAGAGAACTTGAAAGTAATTGCTTGTGAAAAGGAACTAACTATGAACTTGCAGCCAAGAAATGAAATGATTCAGAAATATAAACACTCACACATTTAAGGACACAATGATGTATAGTGGTTCGGTCAAATGACCTACATCCACTCTTGAAGCCTTTGCGATGAGGCTCCGCTCTTCCACTAGCAAGTCCTTTGAAGGGGAAGGATCAAACACCCCTTTTTACAACCCTTTACAAGATGTTCACACTTGTACAAGATCTCTCAAGAAGAAGAAGATGGTGAACACTTAGCAAAGAAAACAACACTTTTCAAAACTCTTCAAAAGCTCAAGACTCAAACTTTTTCTTGCTCAAAAGGGTACCCTTTCAACTGAGAAAGGGGGGGTATTTATAGATCCAAAGTGGATTCAAAATTGGGCTCCAAATTCCAAGTGAATTTGGAGTTCCCATGTTCAGTGGTCAAAGGCGGTGCCACACTTGTCAGGCGGTGCCACACTTGTCGGCGGTGCCATCGCTGCATCGGGCGGTGCCACCACTGTGTCGATCTTTTGATCGACGTCGAAGCGGTGCCACCGCCCGACAGCGGTGCCACCGCTTCAGCGAAGCGGTGCTACCGCTCGATCCGGTGACTAGGCGGTGCCACCGCTTCACCAGCGGTTCCACCGCCGTCGATGTCTGGCGGTGCTACAGCTTTGACAGCGGTTCCACCGCTTTGTGTGTGTGTGCGGCGGTGCTACCGCTTCAGTAAGGGCGGTTCCACCGCCCAGTGGCGGTTCCACCGCTTCAGGCTTGATTCCACTGCTTGCCCCCATTCTGACGAGCCGAATGGGGCCTGCTTAGATCTCAACTTGACATAGTAGTGGCCCGTTGGCTCCTCTGAATTTTGGGCAGGATTTATTTCTTAAATCCTTGCTCTACTCATGTGCAAATTACGAACATAACTTAACGTGATTTGATCGGACACCCTTCAAGTCGACTTAGGCGAGTTCTACGGCGAGATTCCGGCAGGCCTCGATGCTTCCCTCGGATTGCTACCGGTGGTCTCCCAAAGATACTCCGTGAGCTCAACTAGTCTTGGTGGTTTCGAATCTTCCTAAGTTCCGCGAACCTTCGACGATCTTTGAAATGGACTTTCAAAACTTCGACAAGTCCCGATTTGATCTTGGATGGTTCCTAAACTCTTCCGAAAATCTCTCGGACTTCTGATGAACTCTTGAACCTCCGACGGACTTGGCCTCGGTAAATCACGTTATGTTTTCTTTCCATCATAGTTATTCCTGCACATTCATCTCAACAAAGAGATTAGTACAAATATTTCACCAATTGATTTCATCATCAAAATCCGAGATTTAATAGTGTTCACCCTGAATGGAGGAGCAATATGCTGGAAGAGTTTCAAGCAAGACACTACTGCTGACTCGACCATAGAGGCAGAATACATTACTGTGGCAGAGGCAATAAAGGAGGGAGTCTGATGAAAAAGTTCATCACAGATCTAAGAGTCATCCCGAGCAGCGAGGAGCTAATTTCTTTATATTGTGACAAATACGGGATGATTACTCAAATAAGGGAACCCGGGTCTCATCAGAAGTGTTTTGAGGAGGTTCCAACTTATTAAAGAGATCATGGCCCGAAGAGATGTAGTAGTGGAAAGAGTTCCATCCGAAGATAACATTGCAGATCTACTGACAAAGCCATTAAGTCAGATTATCTTTGAGCGTCACAGAGGTCTGATGGGGATCAGACATGTTGGTGATTAACTTTAGGTCAAGTGGGAGATTGCTAGTCATATGTGCCCTACAAGCCAATCACATGAGTGATGGCACTTGTGACTTGATATGCATTTTTTCTCTTTGCTTATTATTAGACGTTTTATCACTTTATCTTGTATGCTGCATATATTGTGATGTCCTTGGATCTATGCAATAGGAATCGGATCGTGCTGAGATCACGATAATGAGATCGATTCACCTTTAAACATAGACCCTGAATTATCCTGGTCATAGGTTACTCGAGAAGGACATCGAGATAACCGGATAGACTGGTGTGCTGTATACCCATCCATATGATGGAGATAACTGGTCTCATAGCTACTCGTGTGGGGACACTAAGGATACAATGTAGGTGCTCATTGGGGAATGAGTTCACTGATTGATCCACCTACGGAATGTTGGATGGTTATTGATACCTCACATCAAACAACGATTTCGTAGTCCTAGTAGTGTATCTGATCCTTAGACTTAAGACACCAAGGATGTCCTGTATGAGTACTCCACTCTTTGATACTGGACTTATAGGTTTGGAAAGTTCCAGATCTAGTACAGCCGGTTATTGGGAGTGGTAGCCAATCTTACGAGGGCTATTGAGTGTCAATAGAGGATCATCCGCTCTCGGTATCAAGAGAGGAATATCCCATATGTTCTTGCTCGAACAAATCCTTGGCCAAGGTTATTCTGATTGAGAGAGAAAGTGTTCTTTGGGAGAATCCGACAAGAGCAAGACTCGAGGAGAGACTGTACGGGCCTAACAGCACCATGCTCAGTATAGGATCTCTGGAATATTAGATGAATGAGAGACTATAAATACATGGTAACTGAGGAGAGATAGGTCCAAAGGATTGGATTCCCCTATATTATCTAGGGGCCGTGGCGTAGTGGCCTGGTACGTCCGCAGTCGATGAGTTAGGTGAATTATTATAGAGATAATAATTCACTAAGTCATAAGGTGTTCTGATAAGTATGACTCACGGCCAGCTCGATATTGGGCCTAGAGGGTCACACACATATGGTAGGTGTTGCGACGAGTAGAGGTTTGGATATGAGATATCCGCTGAACCCCCTATCTTATTGGATATCCATTAAGCCCCTGAATTATTGGATCTTGAGATGAGATCCAATAATTGCTAATAAGAGATTATTGGGTAGAGACCCACTAATCTAAGAGGCTTGGGTAATTGGATGGAGATCCAATACCCAATAGGGCAAAAGATCCATTAGGGTTTTCAGGGGGCCTCTATAAATAGGAGGGAACCAAAACTCTATAGGTTGAGGGTTTCTTTTGGTAGCCACCTCCTATTCTCCTCTCCCAAGAGAGAGAAGTGCATCGTTGCAATCCCTGCCGTGTGGATACTGCTAGAGAGGAGGATGCTTGACCTCCTTCATCATCTCCCATAGATTTGTAGGAATTCAGGGATATACGATCTCCCTAGGTATCTTCTTTTACACGTGTAGTTTTGCGGATTTGTTTTTGACGCACTGATCTTCGCATGACGATGGAAACTTTCTATGGGAAATCTGAAGTTTTCTTTTTTGTTCTTCCGCTGTTCATGTGATGTCGCTCCCCTTAAGGATTTCTCAACAGTTTCTATATACGAAACTACATATGATATTTGGCACACACTCGAAGTCACACATGAAGGCCCATGTAGAGTTAAGGAGCCTAAAATTAATCTTTTGATATACAGTTTGAGTTATTTCGAATGAAACCAAGCAAAACCATTAGAGATATGTACACCTGTTTTATGGATATCATCAATGGTTTAAAAGCACTTATTAAAAATTTTACTAATCTTGTACTTGTAAATAAAATACTAAGATCCCTTCTAAAAAGTTGGGATCTAAAAGTAATAGCAATACAAGAAGCAAAAGACTTAAATAATTTTTCACTTGAAGAACTTATCAAATTTTTAATGATCTATGAAATAACTTGTATGACACATGATGAACATGAAAACAATCTCCCAAAGAACAAGAAGGATATGACACTTAGAATTGAAGAAGACCACTCGAGCAAAAGCTCAAGTGATGATGAGGACTTGGCACTCATAATAAGAAAATTTTAAAAATTCATCATAAGAAATAAAATAAATCTTATAAAACAAGATACCAAGAATAAAAATGAACTAAAAAGGGATACAATTATCTGCTACGATTGTAAAAAGTTGGGACACTTCAAAAGTGAATATCCTCTACTGAAGAAGAAGAAGCTACCAAGAAGAAGAAAGCACTCAAGGTGACTTGGGACGAATCAAGTGTATCCAAAGACACGGAGCAAACCAATGAACGTGAGGTGGCAAACTATACATTGATAACTCTCAATGATGAGGTAAATGACTCAACCGAAACCCCTTTACCTTATAATGAATTACTTGATGCTTTTCACGACTTGTATGATGAATTTAAATTAATTGGTAAAATTTATAAATTGCTTAAAAAGGATCATGCTTCTCTCTCTAGTAGATTTAAAAATTTTAAAAATGAGTATGACAATTACATATTAACTTCTTGCACTAAATGTGAAGAGTTAGATTCACTTAAGAAGGAAAATGTACTACTAAATCAAACATTAGAAAATTTTAAAATTGATAACAAATCTTTAAAAATGATCCTAGCTAATAAAGGTCATATACATAGAAAAGTAGAAATCGATTTTGTAAGTAGCAATACTCAACAAAAATTAACTATATTTGTTAAAGGACCCACATTACATGTTTTACCTAAAAATAAATATATATTTTGTGAAAAATATGGTCATTATGCCTATAAATATGCATTTAAAAGATATAGCTCATACAAGTTAGTTTGGGTTCCTAAACGAACCATAAATAACTCAATGCCAATAGTCAAGATAGGTAGATCTATACATGAGAGACACAAAGTTAAATGAATACCAAAAAGGAAACTCTTTCTTTTAGATATGTCTATAATCAAAAGCTAGGAGCAAGAGATACTACCTTGATAGTGGATGCTTAAGGCACATGACTAGAGATTCAACACATTTCTTTAAGCTCACTAGCCAAGATGAAAGATACGTCACCTTTGAGATAACAATAAAGGAAAAATTATTGGCAAAGGAAATATAGGTAACAAATCAAACCTTTTAATTGAAGATATTTTGTTAGTAGATAGTTTAAAACATAATCTACTTAGCATTAGTCAATTATGTGATAAGAGTTATAATATCAAATTTGAATTTAATATTTGTATTAGAGAAATACTACACAAAAATAGATTAATGATTGCCTTAAGGACTAATAATGTGTATACTATTAATCTTGATGATTTTTGTAATGAAACTTATTTTTTGGCTTTAATCGATGATGTATGGCTTTGACATAGGAGACAAGGTCATACTAGCATAAAACTAATCTCACAAATTATAATTAAAGGACTCGTAAGAGAAATCCCTAACATTAAATTTGTCAAAGACAAAGTTTGTGATTTAAATCTAAAATAAATAAAAAAGTAGCTTTAAATCTAAAAATCAACTAAGTGCCTCTAGACCACTACAATTATTCCATATGAATTTATTATGTCACAAGCCTAGAAGGCAGTAAAAATGCTTTTGTAATTGTTGATGATTATGGTAGATACACTTGAACATACTTCTTGGCACGTAAAAGTGATTGCTTTAAATATTTTATAAAATTTTACAAATAAGTTTAAAATAAAAATGGTTTTATGATTTCCTCTATTCATAGTGATTATGGTGGTGAATTTAAAAACCATAATTTTTAAGATTTTTATGATTTAAATGAGTATAACCATCATTTCTCTACTCCAAGAAATCCACAACAAAATAGAGTTGTTCAGAGAAAAAATAGAAGTTTACAAGAGATGGCAAGAACCATGCTTAATGAATATAGTCTACTCAAATATTTTTGGACCGAAGCCATTAACACAACATGCTATGTCATTAACGGCGTTTTCATAAGACCTCTCCTATCTAAAACTTTCTATAAATTATGGAATAATAAAAGACCTAACATTTCATATTTTAAAGTTTTTAGTTATAAATATTTTATTTTAAATGAAAAAATACTGAAAATTTGATGTAAAATCCGCTGAAGGCATATTTCTTATATATTCCTCTATTTCTATAGCTTATCATGTTTTCAATGAAAGAACTATAGTTATTGAAGAATCCATCCATGTTATTTTTAATGAAGTTTCTAAATTTAAGAAAAATAATTTTGATGATTATTTTGATTTTGATACCTTGAATTTAAATGAAAATTCTCCTCTCCCTAGTAACTTGGATGCATATACTTTCAAAGAATCCTTACCCAAGGAATAGAAGTATGTAGATACTCATCCTAAGAAGCTAATCATTGGAGATACATCAAAAGGTATTCAAACTCATTTTTCTTTTAAAATTTTTTATGTGAATGAGGTATTTTTATCTCAAATTGAACTAAAATGCATTGACGATGCTCTAAAAGTTGATTCATGGGTTTTTACAATGCATGAGGAGTTAAATCAATATGAGAGAAATGAGGTATGGAAGCTTGTTCCTAGACCTAATGACCATATAGTAATTAACACTAAATTAGTCTTTAGAAACAAGCAAGAGGAACTCGATATTGTAGTTCGAAACAAGGCTAGTTTAGTGGCTAAAGGTTTCAACAAAGAAGAAGGTATCGATTATAAAAAAGCTTTCACTCTTATGTTAAGACTTGAAGCCATAAGGATATTCCTTGTCTATGCATGTTGTAATAATTTGAAGTTATTTTAAATAGATGTCAAAAGTACCTTTGTAAATGGCTTTATTTATGAAGAAGTTTATATTGAACAACCACCCAGATTTAAAAATACACTTTTTTCAAATCATGTTTATAAGTTATCTAAGGCTCTCTATGGTTTAAAGCAAGCCCTTAGGGCTTGGTATAAGAGGTTTAGTTCTTTCCTTATTCAAAATAATTTTTTAAAATATAAGGTCGATACCACATTGTTTATTAAATATTTTAAAAATAATTTTTTATTGTTCAAATTTATGTTGATGATATTATTTTTGGTTCTACGAATGAGTCTTTATGTAAATCTTTTGCTAAAAGTATAAGCCAAGATTTAAAATGAGTCTAATAGGTGAATTAACTTTTTTCTTAGAATTACAAATTAAGCAACTAAGTGATGAAACCTTTGTTAGTCAAACTATGTATGCTTTAGATCTATTAAAATAATTTAATATGGATAGTGCTAAGGCTATTAACACATCTATGAGCACTTATACAAAATTAGATATGGATAATGAAGGAGAGTGCTTTAATAAAAATATTTATAAAGGTATGATAGGTAGTTTACTATACCTTACTACAACTAGACCAAATATTATGTTTAGTGTTAGATTTTATGCTAGATTTCAATCTAACCCTAAACAATCTCATTATAAAGTAGATAAAAGGATTTTTAGATACTTGAAAGGAATTCCTAATCTAGGTTTATGGTATCCAAAATCTAAAAATTTTGATTTAATTGCATATGCTGATGCGGACTTTGCAGGATGTAGAATAGATAGAAAAAACACATATGGAACATGTCAACTTCTAGGCCATGCACTTGTTTCTTGGTCTTCTAAGAAACAAAATTATATTTCATTATCTATAACTGAAGCTGTATATATAATAGCAGTTGCATGTTGTGCACAAGTTATTTGGATGAAAAATACTTTAGAAGATTATGGAATTCACTTGAAAAATATGTTGAATCTTGGATTTTAATGATGAAATCAATTGATAAGTTTATTATCTAATTTATATTTTGAGAAAAGTGTTATAGGACTAATTTCAATCAGAAAAGGAAAATAATTAAAGCAAGATCAAACGTTCGGCCGGAGTCAGAAATTGTACATCGGGCCAAAAGAATCGGATGTTGCACTAAGATCGAAAGTTATTGGAGTCAACATGCCAAAGGATCAGGTGATACGCTGAAGATTCAGATGACATACCGAAAGTTTGGACAATGTTCAGATGAAATGACATGCTGATAATAAAGAATTCTTATCTTTAGTTGTTTATGTCTTAATTGTCAAAGGTTAGCTCAAAATTGAGTTAGATTCAAGTGTGGCCATGCTAACTCAATTAGGAGCCAAATGGGCCTAAATTGGGAATGATTTAGACTTATTGGGAGGCTCATTTAGTGACTCAAAGGTTGGGTCAAGTAGTGGCACCACCAAACAGGCTGTGGAATTGCCTATGAGTTAAAAAAATGAAAAAACATACTTGTCTAGGCTACACATAGTGGTACCACCTGTTAGGATCTAGAGTGACACTAAGAGGGGGGGGGGGGGTTGAATTAGTACAGCGGTTAAAAATATTGATTTGTGCGATTTCGAAAAACTTCATTCGAGAAGAATCACGTTTCGATGAAAACCAACTTTGATTGCATTTTAACTTAAAGAGATTTATAAGTGAAAGAGTAGGATTCGAGTGATTGCAATAAGCTAAAGGATTTGCAGAAATGTAAATTGTAAGAAAAGAAATGCAAACCAATTTTATAGTGGTTCGGTCCTCTGACCTACGTCCACTCCTAATTCCTCCTTTGTTGAGGTCACCAGCTTTCACTAATGATCTTCTTTCAATGGGTGAAGATCAACTACCCTTTTACAACTCTTTCTCCTTTTCAAAGGTTTAGGAAATAACCTCTACAAGTCTCACACCTCCCTTAGACAAAGTTCTAAATTTTTCAAGAGGAGGGAGAGAAAACTCAAGACTTTTTCTAGATTACAATTTGATTCAGTAGAGTTTTAGCTTACTTTTTCTTGTGTTATTCTTGCAGGGATGAGTGGGGTATTTATAAGCCCCAAATGCTCCAAAAATGAAGCCAAAATTCAAATTTCTGGGTCTTCTGGGTACGGGCGATACTACCGCCTACATTGGGCGATGCCACAGCCCGCAAAACCTTCAAAACAGAGGTTTTGGTGGTGCTACCGCCAGCCTGGAGTAGTACCACTGCTGTAGCTTTACTACTGGATGGTACCACCGCTTGTAGCCTAGAAAAGTATGCTTGTTTACTTTTCTAGCTCATAGGCGGTTCTACTGCCAATTTGGTGATGCCACCGCCTATAGCAATTTTTGGGCCATTGAATGGGCCTCTCAATGAGCCCAAATCAGTCCCAATTTAGGCCCAATTAGCCCCTAATTTAGTTAGTATGATTTCACCCAAAACCAACTCAATTTGACCTAACTTTCAATCATTAAGACATAAACAATTACAAGCTACGAATCTAAGTTATTCGACATGTCATTGGTTCTCCCGGTGAACTTTTGACGTCCTTCCGATGAACTTTAGATGCATCGTCTGAACCTTCGGTGTAGTTCCCGATCCACCGGCATGTTGACTCCTACAACATCCATTCTCGGCGCATTGTCTGATTCTTCTAACCTGATGCTCGAACTTTTACTCCGGCCTAACACTTGATTCTTCTTGCTTTAAATGTTTTGCCTCTTTTGATCAAGGTTAGTTTTACATCACTTATCTCAAAGCATAGATTAGATAACAAACTTATCAATTGATTTCATCATCAAAATGTGAGATTCAACAATCTCTCCCTTTTTGATGATGACAACCAATTGATGGAGTTCAACTCAACTCCCCCTATCATATGCCATATCGAAATAAGGTAAACTTGAATTCAAAAGAAATAATAACCTTTGAATTCAAGTGAAACAATTTTGATCATATATAACATATTGTATCAAGATTTCATACATTGTGCATCATAATTTCAAATCATCGAAGTACAATATGCACAATCACAATAAATCAACATCACTTTAGGTATAAATATATGATACCAAAACATTAAGATTATCAATCATTCATCATTACTTCTCTCCCTTTGTCATCAATAAAAAGGAGGTGAATTAAAAAAATAGTCATCATAAGGTATCATGATGCATATCATTTATCAAACATATAAAAAACATATGATACATAAGGCTAATATTTTCTTAGAAATCGAGTTGAACATAATGCAAAATATGTCATCCGAAGGATAAAAATGAGAGCTTCATTCAAAATATGATATCGAAAAGATGTCATCTAAAATTTGAAAATAATATCAAGTTGAGATTATGTAAATCGAGGTTGAAAAATATCAGAAAAATAATATCAGAAAAGGAACATACTACATCTTCATGCATTAGGATAATTTAGCATGCCTAATTCTCTTCTGATGAAGTCAAATTATTCTTTATTTAGGGGTTTTATGAAGATGTCCGCTAATTGATATTTTGTATCAATAAATTCTAGAATGACATCATTATTATTGACATGATCTCGTGTAAAGTGATATCTAATATTAATATATTTAGTTCTAGAGTGTTGAATAGGATTTTTGGTTAGACAAATAGCACTTGTGTTATCACATTTTATGAAAATATTCTTTAAATAAATTTCATAATCTTCTAATATATTTTTTATCAAATAACTTGTGCATAATATGCACTTGTGGCTATGTATTAGGTTTCAGACGTAGATAGTGTAATCGAATTTTGTTTCTTGGAAGACCAAGAAACAAGTGTATGTCCTAAAAATTGACATGTTTTGGATGTGATTTTTCTCTCTATTCTACATCCGTCAAAATCAGCATCCGCATAACCTATTAAATCAAAGTTATTAGATTTTGGATACCATAACCCTAGATTAGGAGTTCCTTTAAGATATTAAGGATTTTTTTAACGGCTATAAAATGAGACAACTTAGGATTAGCTTGAAATCTAGCACAAAGTCCTACACTAAACATGATATCCGGTCTAGTTGCGGTGAGGTAAATTAAACTACCTATCATTCCCCTATATATTTTTTGATCAAAATTTTCTCCACTTTCGTTCATGTCTAACTTAGTGGAGGTACTCATAGGAGTGTTGATGGCTTTTGAACCATCCATATTAAATTATTTTAATAATTCTAAAGCATATTTGGTTTGACTAGAAAATATGCCATCACTAAGTTATTTAATTTACAATCCTAAAAGGAAGGTTAGTTCACCCATTAGACTCATTTCAAACTCTTGGCTCATACACTTGGCAAATGATTCACATAACGATTCGTTTGTAGAACCAAAGATAATATCATCATCATAAATTTGAAGAATAAGAAAATTATTTTTAAAATATTTAATAAATAATATAGTATCGACCTTACCTTTAGTGAAATTATTTGAAATAAGAAAAGAACTAAGCCTCTCATACTAGGTCCTTGGGGCTTGTTTTAACCCATAGAGAGCCTTAGTCAATTTAAACACATGATTAGGAAAAAGAGAGTTTTAAAAATCGGGTGGTTGTTCAACAAACACTTCTTCGGAAATAAAATTATTTAAAAAAGTACTTTTAACATCTATTTGAAATAATTTAAAATTATTACTACTAGCATAGGCAAGGAGCATCCTAATGGCTTCTAATCTTGCCACAACAGCAAAGGTCTCTTCGTAATCGATACCTTCTTCTTAGTTGAAACCTTTAGCCACTAATCTAACCTTGTTTCTAACCACGATACCAAATTCATCTTGCTTGTTTCTAAATACCCATTTAGCACCTATAACTAAATGATCACTTGGTCTAGGAACAAGCTTCTACATCTCATTCCTCGCAAATTGGTTCAATTCCTCTTGCATTGTGATAACCAATGAATCATTTTTTAAGCCTTCGTTAATGCACTTTGGTTCAATTTGAGAAAGGAAAGCGACATTGACACAAAAATTCATAAAAGAAGAATGAGTTTGAACTCCTTTTGATGTGTCTCCTATAATTAGCTCCTTTAGATGGGCATCTACATACTTCCATTTCTTAGGTAAAAAAATTTGGGAAGAAGATGCATCCAAGTTGCTATTTTGAGGAGAGGATTCATTCAAATTTAAACTATCAAAACCAAGATCATCATCAAAATTATTTTTCTTAAATTTAGAAACTTCATTAAAAACTACATGAATAGACTTTTATATAACCAGGGTTCTTTTGTTGAAAATACGAAAGGCTTTAGAAATGGAAGAGTAACTAAGAAAGATGCCTTCATCGGATATAGCATCGAATTTTCCTAAGGCATCCTTTTCATTCAAAATGAAGCATTTGCAACCAAAAACTTTAAAATAAGAAACATTTGGTTTTTTTATTATTCCATAATTCATGAGGGGTTTTGGATAGAGATGGTCTTACTAGAACCCTATTCATGACATAGCAAGCCGTATTAATGGCTTCAGCCCAAAAGTATTTGTATAAGCTATGTTCATTTAACATAGTTCTTGCCATTTTTTTGTAAATTTCTATTCTTTCTTTCTACTACATTTTGTTGAGGATTCCTCAGAGTAGAGAAGTTGTGGTTATATCCATTAGATTCATAAAAAATTTAGAAGTTATGGTTTTGGAATTCACCACCATAATTACTCCGAATCGATGAAATCATGAAACCCTTTTCATTTTGAACAAGTTTACAAAATTTAGAAAAATATTTAAAATAATCACTTTTGTGAGTCAAGAAATAGGTCCAAGTATATCTACTATAGTCATCTACAATGACAAATGCATATTTGCTACCTCCTAAACTCATTGTATCAATTGGTCCAAATAAATCTATATGGATCAATTTTAATGGTCTAGAGGTGCTTATTTGATTCTTTGGTTTGAAGCTAGTTTTTATTTATTTTTCTAGTTGACAAGCATTACATACTTTGTCTTTAATGAACTTAACATTGGGAATGCCTCCTACAAGTCCTTTAGATGTGATTTGAGAAATTAGTTTCATACTAGCATGACCTAATCTCCTGTGCCAAAGCCAAGCATCATCATTCAAAATCAAAAAATATATTTTATTACTAAGATTATCAATATTTATGGTGTAGATATTATTTTGTTTTAGTGTAATCATAGATGTGTTGTTGTGTGGTTTTTCAATGATGCAAGCATTAGATTCAAATTTCACAATATATCCCTTATCACATAATTGACTAATGCTCAAAAGATTATGCTTTAAACCATCTATCAATAACACATTATCAATTGAAAAACTTGATTTGTTATCTATAGTTCCCTTGCTAATGATTTTACATGAAATTCGTCAAAGCCCAATTTATCTCTTCTTTACTTGATTCGCTCTTAGGTGCCTTCCTCTTCTTTGGCCTCTTCCTCCATTCAAATTTATTTTTTATTTCAGATTTTTATTTAATGAACTTATTAAAATTGATTAAAAGTTCAATGTCCTCTTCATTGTCCTCATCACTTGAGTCACTACTCAAGTGGTATTTTATAGTCTAGAGTTCCAAATCCTTCCTGTTCTTTGAAAGGTGGTTCAAGTGTTCATTGAGTTTAAAATGTTCTAAGAGTGTCATTTCATAGGTCATTAATGATCCGATTAGTTCTTCCAATGAAAAATCATTTAAATTTTAGTCTCTTGTATTGCAGTTACTTTAGGATCCCACCTTTTTGGAAGGGATCTTAAGATCTTATTAGTGAGTTCAAAATTTAAAAAATATTTACCAAGAATTTTCAAGCTATTGATGACATCCATGAAACGGGTGTACATGTCGTCGATAGACTCGCTTGGTGTCATTCGGAAGACCTCAAAATCATGCAATAAGAGGTTTACTTTTGAGTCTTTGACTCTACTAGTTCTATCATGCGTGATATCAAAAGCCATTTCACACGTAGAAATCTAATTAAACTCGTTCTTGTCTAAAGCACAAAATAAAGCATTCATAGCCTTTGCATTTAAAGAAAAAGATTTCTTCTCTAAATCCAACCATTCATTCGTCGGTTTAGAGGGAAGTTCAATGTCCTCTTCATTGTCCTCATCACTTGAGTCACAACTCAAGTGGTATTTTATAGTCTAGAGTTCCAAATCCTTCCTGTTCTTTGAAAGGTGGTTCAAGTGTTCATTGAGTTTAAAATGTTCTAAGAGTGTCATTTCATAGGTCATTAATGATCCGATTAGTTCTTCCAATGAAAAATCATTTAAATTTTAGTCTCTTGTATTGCAGTTACTTTAGGATCCCACCTTTTTGGAAGGGATCTTAAGATCTTATTAGTGAGTTCAAAATTTAAAAAATATTTACCAAGAATTTTTAAGCTATTGATGACATCCATGAAACGGGTGTACATGTCGTCGATAGACTCGCTTGGTGTCATTCGGAAGACCTCAAAATCATGCAATAAGAGGTTTACTTTTGAGTCTTTGACTCTACTAGTTCCATAATGCGTGATATCAAAAGCCATTTCACACGTAGAAATCTAATTAAACTCGTTCTTGTCTAAAGCACAAAATAAAGCATTCATAGCCTTTGCATTTAAAGAATAAGATTTCTTCTCTAAATCTAACCATTCATTCGTCGGTTTAGAGGGAAGTTGAAAACTATTTTCTATAATATTCTATTAGTTTAAATCTAGAAAAATAAAAAAAACTCTCATTCGAGTTTTTCAATATGTGTAGTCTGATCCGTTAAAGAATAGGGGATGAACAATCGAAAAACCCTCCTAAAAGCTGTGAAGAGTCATTTCTCGCGGGTGTGAATCCGAAAGAGAAACAACATAGCTTTGATACTAATTGTTAGGATCTGAGCGATACTAAGAGGGGGGGGGTGAATTATTGTAGCAGTTAAAAATGAGAAATTCGATGATTAAAAATGCTTTCAAAAACTTTATACGATAAAAATATGTTTCAATGAAAATTGATCTCGATTGCATGTATTGAAAGATGTAAAGCTTGAAGCCGTTTGTAAGAATGAGAAGAGGAGGTGGAGCAAGTAAAGTAAAGACTTGTAGCTATGTAAATGACAATAAGTAAATGTAAACCTAATTTTATTGTAGTTCGGTCATACGACCTACGTCCACTCTCGATTCATATTCTCTTGAGGCCATGGCTTTCCACTAGTTGTTCTCCTTCCAATGGGCGAGGACTAACTCACTTACAACTCTCTTCTTTTGACAGGCTTAGGAGGTAACCCTTACAAATCCTCTCACCCCTCTCTTGGACTAGATCATATTTAAAGTTTAGAGGGAAGATTTTGATACTATTACAATTAAGTTTTTCCTTTTTTCTTTCTCAGGTTTTGTGTGTGTTTCAACCATGGATGAGAGGGGTATTTATAGGCTTCAATGTGATTCAAATTTGGAGCCTAAATTTGAACCATCCCGGATTTTCAGGTGCTGGTGGTACCACCACTTGACACTAGCGATACCATCGCTAGTTTGACCCTGACACTGGCGGTACTACCGTTAGCCTGGGGTGGTACCACCACTGTAGCTTTAATTCTGGGCAGTACCATCGCCTGCAGTCTAAAAAAGTATACTTTTTCACTTTTCCAACTCATAGGAAGTTTCACCGCTAGTTTGGCGGTGCCACCACCTGCAGCAACCTTTGGGCCACTAAATGAGCCTCTCAAAAAGTCCAAATCAATCCCAATTTAGGCCCAATTGACCCCTAATTGAGTTGATATTATTTCACCTAAAACTAACTCAATTTTGATGTAATCCTACTTCAATCTAGATAATTATTATAATACGAATTGTAATTAGTTGCTCGGCATATCATTGGTCCATCGACGCTTCATCCGGCACTTTGATGCATTATCCTCTCTTACGGCTTGTTGCCCAATCAGCAATTGACTTCTGCAGCCCTGATCTCCTTGGTGCAACTCCACTCTTCTCTGCTCGATGCCCAAATCCTTTGTCCAAAGCCTTCTGCTGATACGTCGATTGATCCTTCGGTCAATATCCAATCTGTTGACATATTTTCCTCTAGTGCATCATCGATTTTTCCTGTGTTAATTATCTAATCTTGATTGAGAGTATACCTGCGTCACTCAAAACACATTTAAACAACTAAACATAATAAATTAGTTTCATCATCAAAATCCAAGACTCAATAGGCATGTCATTTCATAGGTCATTAAAGACCCAATGAGTTCTTCAAGAGGAAAAGTTTTAAGGTCCTTGGCCTCTTGAATGACTGTAACTTTTGGATCCCAACTCTTTGGAAGGGATTTTAAAATTTTATTTATAAGTTCGAAATTAGTTTTTTTAAAAACCTTTACTAAGTGCTATGAGTCCATTGACGATATCCGTGAAATGGGTATACATGTCTCCGATGGACTCACTTGGTTTCATTCGAAACAATTCGTAAGAATGCATCAAGAGATTGATTTTGGACTCTTTCACTTGGCTAGTACCTTCACAAGTGATTTCAAGAGTATGCCAAATATCAAAAGTCGATTAAAAAATTGAAACACAATTCAACTTATTTTTATCATGTGCACAAAACAAGGCATTCATAGCCTTTGCATTTAGAGTGAAAACCTTCTTCTCCGATTCATTCCATTTGTTCATCGAAAGAGAATTTTTTAAATCCATTTTCAACGATATACCAATGTTTGAAATCCTTGGAAATCAAAAAAATCTTGGGCATATCATATTAGAGGAAGGTGTGACGGTGGACCCCTCCAAAATTGAAGCAATGCAGAACTGATCAATCTCGAGGAACATAAAATTGTTGTGTGGCTTTCTCGGTTTAAGAGACTACTACCATAAGTTCATGAAAAACTATAGAAAGATCAATGCACCCCTTACTTCCTTGTTAAGAAAAGATATTTTTCAATGGTCGAACAAAGCCACCACCGCCATCGACGAACTTAAAGTCGCAATGTCGACAACGCCCGTACTAGCGCTACCCGACTTCGATAAGACTTTTATTATTGAAGTCGATGCCTCCAAAGTCAAAATTGGTGCTATACTAATGCAAGATGGCTACCCTCTCGCTTACACTAGTAAGGTGTTATCTCCTTCCCATCTCAAGATGACTATTTATAACAAGGAGATGCTCGCGATTGTGCATGCGGTGGCCAAATGGAGATCGTACTTGATCGGGCGACACTTTCAAATCAAGACCGACCATAAAAGCCTAAAATATTTTTTATAGTAGAAGATATCTTCCCCCGAGCAGCAAAAATGGGTAACAAAGCTTCTTGGATATGATTATGAAATAACTTATAAAATGGGAGAAAAAAATGTTGTTGCAGATGCGCTTTCGCAGCTACCCTAGCAAGTTGAATTTTCGACCATTTCTCTTATGACCAATGACTTCCTTGAGGATATTAGGAGGGAATGATAAGATGATCTAGAGACCAGTAAGATCATAAAAAAATTAGAGGAAGCAGCAAGCTCCGTGGCTCATTACAATTGGGACTCAAAAGACTTGCACTATAAGGGACGCATTGTGCTTGTGTCAAATTTTACTTGCATAAAGATCATCCTTCAAAAGATGCATTCCACGCCTATGGTCGGGCACTCCGGGTTCCTTAGAACCTATAAGAGAATTAAACAAAATTTTTATTGGGTAGGGATGAAAAATATTCTTGCTAAATTTATAGCACAATGTGATGTATGTCAACAACATAAAGGCGAGACAGTGGCTAGTCCCAGAAAACTACAACCTCTACCCATTCCGGACTCAATATGGACTGATATATCAATGGATTTCATCGAAGGGCTTCCCTCATTACAAGGAAAAACTTAAGCAAGGATGAAACAACAATATGATCAACACAAAGGCGAAAGAGAATTTTTAGTAGGAGATTGGGTCTTCCTACGGCTCTAGTCATACAAGCAAACATCAATCCAGACCGAGCATCCATGAATCTTTCACCTCAGTTTTATGGACCCTACTAGATTTTGGAGCACATCAGAGTAGTAGCATATAGATTAGACTTTTCTGCCAGCTCCTGAATCCATCCAGTCTTCCATGTGTCATGTTTGAAGCTCAAGTTGGGACAAAACGAGATAACCCAAAGCTACCTACCAAATATAACTACCTAAGGAGAGCTCTAGACCCAGCTGAGTGCTATTATTGATCGATGGATCATGACTCAATGACGATGACCCACTACCGAAGTACTAATACAATGGGCAAACCTGCCAGCAAAAGATGCCACTTGGGAAAACTATGATGACTTGAAGATCAAATTCCTATAATTTATGAAGCGTCAGCCTCGAGGACAAGGCTGATTTGAAGAGGACAGGTCTGTTAGGACTCTAGCTAGGAGAGTTCTAGTCTGTTAGAACTCTAGTTAAGAGAGTCCTAATTTAGTTTCATTAAAGGGGACAAATATGTAAATCCTAAGGGCATTCATATAAATCTTATCTAACCGACCCCTATTAAAGAGGTGAAGCAACTGGCTAGGTTAGGATTAGTTGGGAGGTTACTTCTTGAAGAAGCATTAGAAGTTGATTAGAAGTAGGAGTCTTGAGTAGGAGTCTTGAGTAGGAGTCCTATTAGGAGTTGGAGTCCTATTAGGAGTTGGGGTTTAGAAGCCCTATAAATAGCCATATATTCACTCTCTTTTCTTAATAAATAGATCAATCCTTTTAGTAGCTTTTGACTAGCAACTTGGAGGAAGAAACCCCTATAGAGTTTCAAGGAGGCAAATCCCCTATAGAGTTTCAAGCAGGCCGATCCCCTAAAGAGATCAACCCCAAGCTTATAATCTGCAAGGGTTCTAACAGCCCCAAGGGCTTGGTATAAGAGGTTTAGTTCTTTTCTTATTCAGAATAATTTCTCAAAAGGCAAGGTTGATACTACATTATTTATTAAAAATTTTAAAAATAATTTTTTAGTTATTCAAATTTATGTTGATAACATTGTTTTTGGTTCTATGAATGAGTCTTTATGTGAATGCTTTGCCAAAAGTATGAGCTAAGAGTTCGAAATGAGCTTAATGGATGAATTAACTTTTTTCTTAGGATTGTAAATTAAGCAACTAAGTGATGGAATCTTTATAAGTCAAACTAAATATGCTTTAGATCTATTAAAATGATTCAATATGGATAGTTTGAAGGCTATTAATATACCAATAAGTACTACCACAAAGTTAGATATGAATGATAATGGAGAAAACTTTGATAAAATAACCTATAGGGGTATGATAGATAGTTTATTAGACCTCACCATACTTGAAAGGAACTCCTAATTTAGGATTACGGTATCCAAAATCAAAGAACTTTAAATTAATTACTGATGCCAATGTTGATTTTTCTATATATAGAATAGATAGAAAAAGCACATCCGAAACATATCAACTCTTAGGTCATGCACTTGTCTCTTGGTGTTTCAAGAAACAAAATTCGGTTGCACTATTTACAACCAAAGTTGAGTATATAGCAGTAGGTGCATGTTACGCACAAGTTATATGGATGAAAAATATATTAGTAGATCATGAAATTCACTTAAAAAATATCTCTAAAAAATATGATAATACTAGTGCAATATATTTAATAAAAAATCTCATTCAATCCTCTATAACTAAATATATTGATATTAGGCATCATTTTATAAAAGATCATTTTAATAACCATAATATATCTTTAGAATTTATTGATATAAAACATCAATTAGTTGATATTTTTATAAAACCTTTAAATGAGGAATAATTTAATTTTATTAGAAGAGAATTAAGCATGTTAAATCTTCTGACTGCATGAGTTTCTCTTATATATCTTTTAGATTTATCAATTTTTGGAAATTGAGTTTTCTTTTTATCGAGATCATTTCCTATCTTCTTCTTGCAATTTTTATTCATGGTTTTTTGAGACACTTAGATCATTCATTTGATGATCTTTTCCTATGAATCCTTCCTCCCTCTACTTACAAAAGAAGAGTTTTTAGACTTTTGGTACACTTGATCTTTATTTAATGATCTTTTCCTATGAATCCTTCCTCTCTCTCTACTTACGAAAGATGAATTTTTTGACTTTTGGTACACTTGATCTTTCATTTGATGATCTTTTCCTATGAATCCTTTCTCTCTCTACTTACAAAAGAAGAGTTATTTTTTATGGACTTTTGGTATATCATTTCCTATGAATCTTTCTTCTTCCTATTTACAAGAATAGGGATTTGATTTATAAACTTTTAGTATGCACAACTTGATCTTTTATGTGATGAATCTTTTCTCCTTCTATTTATGAAAGTAGATATTTGATTCATGGACTTTCGGTTCTTATGACTTAATTTTCTTGTGATGCATGAATTCCTCCTTTTTATTCTTTTGACAAAGGGGAGAAAAAGACTTAGTAGCATCTCAAGAAAAGCAAAATTGCTAGCCATACATGTCTCAAGAAGAACCAAAAGTGCTTGCACATCTAAAAGAGAAGTGCTATCTTACCCATTGGTATCATGCCAAAGTTGCTATCTTGCAAGAAGAAAAAATTGCTATCTTATAAAAATATTACTTAACTTCACAAATTTGCTAGCTTGCATAAAGTGGGGTAATACTTGCTTGCATGGTTTAAATACTTGTTGCATGTTTCTTCTTTTTATTGATGACAAAGGGGGAGAAATAGTCAATAATGAATGCTTTAGTATCATGTATGATATGTCCAAAATAATTGAAAATTTGAATGCCTTTTGATACCATACATGAAGTGATGAAATTGTGCATGATATACTTTAATGAATTGAAACTATGATGATGCACAATGTATGAAATTTTGATATGGTCACTAAGATCGAAATTGTTTAACTTGAATTCAAAGGTTGTGATTCTTTTTGAATTCAAGTTTGTCTTATATCAATATGGCATATAGATAGGGGGAGTTAAGGTTAACTCCATTATCAATTGGTTATTATAATAAAAAGGGGGAGATTGTTAAATCTCAAATTTTGATGATAAAATCAATTGGTCAATTATTGATCTAATCCATGTGTTGAAAAAGGTGATACAGGATTAACTACGATCATGAAAAAAGGCATAAAGCAGAAAAATCAAACGTTGGGTCAGAGTCTAAGATCAGGAGTTCGCCAAAAGCTTGCCGGGAGTTCGCTAAAAGTTCATTAAGAGTTCACCGAAAGCTTGCTAGGAGTTCAGCGAGAGTTTGTCGAGTGTTCACTGAAAGTTTATCGAGAGTTCGCCGAGAGTTCATTGGGAGTTCGTTGAGAGTTCATCGGGAGTTTGCCGAAAGCTTGCCGGTGTTAGGATCAAGAGGGCACTAAGAGGGGGGGGGGTTTAAATTAGTGCAATGGTAAAATATGATAAATTCAGTGATTTCGGAAAACCCCGTATGATAAAAATCGATTTCAATTGAAAGCTTTTGGTGATTAAGTCCATGTTAGAAATGTTTTAAACTTGAAAGTGATTTGTAATGAATGTGTTAGGATTAGTTCGGCACTAAGAGGGAGGGGGGGGTGAATTAGTGCAGCGGTTAAAAATGATAAATTCGGATGATTTCGTAAAACCTCATACGATAAAAACCATATTTCGATTAAAACCATTTTCGATTGAAAGCATATCGGAAGTACTTAAACTTGAGAGTATTTAGAGAAGAAGTAGGGTAGTGAGTAAAGAAGGTTTACTGAAATGTAAATTATAAGAAAGTAAACGTAAATTGATTTTTATAGTGGTTCGGTCATCCGACCTACATCCACTCCTGATTCCTCTTCACTTGAGGCCACCGGCTTTCCACTAGTAGTCCTTCTTCCAACGGGAGAGGACTGACTCCCTTACAGTGCTTTCTCTTTTTGATGAGCTTAGGAGATAACCCTTACAAATACTCACACACTCCTCTCTTTTTGCTGAAAATAAATGAAAGCTAGAGGGTTGGCCCAATTACAACCTAATTAAGCTAATCATACTCTGATCTAGTCAGTTATTATAACGCAAATCATAATTAGTTGCTCGGTATGTCATTGGTCTATTGGCACTTCATCCGACACTTTGGTGCATCGTTGGTAGTTGACCTCTACAACCCTGATCTCCTTGGCGCAACTCTGCTCTTCTTGGCCCGATTCCTGATTTCTTTGTCCGAAGCCTTCTGCTGATCGTGGACCAGACTTCCGACTCGATGTCCAATCTCCTGACGTAATTTTTTCTGACACAACGTTGATTCATCCTGCATTAATTATTTAATCCTGATCGAGAGTAGACTTGCGTGACTCAAAACAGTTAGATTACCAAAACATAATCAATTAGTTTCATCATCAAAATATGAGATTCAACAGAATGAGGGCAGTAGAGTAGTGAGCAAAGATGGTTTGCAAAAAGGTAAATTACAAGAAGTAAATGTAAACTCAATTTTTATAATAGTTCGGTCATCCAACCTACGTCCACTCCCAATTCCTCTTCACTTAAGGCTACCAGCTTCCACTAGTAGTCTTCCTTCCAACGGGCAAAGACTAACTCCCTTATAACTTAATTCTCATTTTATAGGTTTAAGAGTTTGTTAGGGATCGAGCGGCACTAAGAGGGGGGGGGGGTGAATTAGTGCAGTGGTAAAGAACGATAGATTTTTGGCGATTAAGACAAGTTTCAGAAACTTCATACGATGAAAGCAACGTTTCATTTGAAATCGATTCGATTACGTTTTAACTTTAAAGCATACGTAAGAAGATGAAAAGGAAGTTGAGTAAGTAAGGCAGCAAATGAAGATGGTTTGCAGCAAAGTAAGTTGCAAGAAAGTAAATGCAAACCGATTTATAGTGGTTCGGTCATGCGACCTATGTCCATTCCCGATTCGTCTTCACTTGAGGCCACCGGCTTCTCCACTAGCTATCCTCCTTCCAACGGGTGAGGATGAACTCCCTTACATCACCTCTCCCTTACATCACTTCTCCACTAGCTATCCTCCTTCCAACCGGCTTCTCCACTAGCTATTCTCCACTAGCTATCCTCCTTCCAACGGGCTTAGGAGATAACCCTTACAAAGCCTTTCACCCCTCTCTTGGACTAGAATACTTTTAAAACTTAGATGGAAGATTTGATACACTTTCAAGAGAGTTTCCCCCTTCTTTTTCTAAGTTCTAGACCCCCCTAAACTCTGAATGAGTGGGGTATTTATAGGCCTCAAAGTGATTCAAATTTGGAGCCCAATCTGGGAGCCAAAATTTGAACCATTTTGAATTTTTCGGTGTTGGCAGTATTAGGCAGTGCCACCGCCCATCTAGTGGTGCTACCGCTGGTGCCCGTGGGTGCTGGGCGGTGCTACCACCCCAGCTCTTGGTCACTGGGCGGTACTACTGCCCAGGTCATTTCAACATAGTAGTTTCGACCGAAAACTCGATCGAAACCGGTCTAAATAAAGTCCGAATTGGCCCAAATTTGGTTTATAGGATTAACACCTAATCCTAAACCAAATTATATGCTAACTATAAATTTTAAAGATATTTTTTAAGCTATTACAAAGTCCACAAGACAAGACTTCTTTCGACGAGCTTTCGGTGAACTTCTGGCGGTCTTTCGACGAACCCTCAGAAACCATTTCGCGGACTCCCAGCAAGCTCCCGGACTTCACGATGATCTTGGCGAGTTCCACCGAGCTTCTTTAGCAAGCTCCGATCTTTCTTGCCAAGCTCCGCAAACTTTCGACAAACCTTCCGGCGAACTTTTGAAAACCCTTCGGCAAGCTCCATATTCGTTCTCGGCCAGTTCCGACAATACTCCCAACGAATCTTTGGACTTTCGTCAAACTCTTGAACTCCCAACGATCCATCCCACTTATCTTCCGGCACTTTGTTTCACTTTATGTCTTCATCATCATCATAGTTAATCCTGCACACAAACAAACAAACACTCTACTTCGATCTAGACAGTTATTACAATGCAAATTGACATTCAGTTGCTCGGCACGATAATAGTTAGCACTTCGTCCGATCCTTCGGCATATCGTCCTCTTTTACGGTCCGTTGTCCAATCGATAGTTAACCTCCGTAACCTCAATATCCTTAGTGCAACACGCTCTTCTAGGCCCGATGCCCGACGTACGAAGCCTTCCATCGATTGTCGACCAAACCTCCGACTTGACATCCAATATCTAGACGTAATCACCTGGCGCAATATCAATTCCTCCAACGTCAACTGTCTAATCCTGATCGATAGTAGACCTGCATAACTCAAAATGTAGTTAGACCACAAATCACAATCAATTAGTTTTATCATCAAAATTTGAGATTCAACAATCTCTCCCTTTTTGATGATGATAACTAATTGATGACTAACGGAGTTAACCATAATCCTCGAAGTTTAACCAAACTCCCCCTATCAATATGCCATTGATAGAACACTTGGATTATCCCAAATCCAAGCAACATTCATCACAATGTTATGAGAATACATTTAAACCATCATGCAAATATATAAAATATTCAATACAATACATGAAGCCATCAATCTACTTCTCCCCCTATCTCATCAACAAAAAGGAGAAGTTACATCATAGCTAGTTTTCAAGGATATGCAAGTTTATACTCGTACTAGCTATCAATCAAGATATTCAACATACATTATGGCAAAAAAAATTTTTTTAAAGATGCCCAAGCATAGCGAATGAACACTTGCTTCTTGTGCAAGTTTGCACTTTGATTTCCTTAAATTTGCAAGATAGCAATTTTTGATATTTCAAGATAGCAAGTTCTTTTCCTATTTTGTTGCAAGCAAGATAGCAATTTTCTTCCTCTTGAATGAGCTAGCAAATTTTTCATGCAAGCTAGTAATAAGCTTTCTCCCCCTTTATCAATGTCAAAAAGAAAGGGAAGATCAAGTAAATAATCTTGCATGAGATTCAACAATAATTTGTAACAAAAATGTAAGCAATTTTGTTGAAAAAGTGAAGTTGAGCAAGATTTTTGCCTCTCTTAAGATAGCAACTTTTTGCTTCTCAATGTTTAAGCTAGCAAATTTTTCTCTTTTGATGCACAAGTTAGCAATTTAACTCCCCCTTTTATCATTATCGAAAGAAAGGGAGAAACCAATGATCAATTATAAATTTGCATCAATCAATATATCAATCATCACATGATGCATACAAGATGGTATTGAAATATGAGAAATTATGTCATGAAGGATATCAATATGTAAATTCAACAAGAATCAAAACCAAAAGATATCATTCATGATTCATAACTTTTCATTTAAGCAAGATCAAGATCATGATTTTAAAACAAATTCGAAGCATATAGTTTTGAGAAATCAAAATCATAATTCACAAATATTTTCTTTAGCATCAAGTTCCAATTCATGATAAAGGGTATACAATCAAGAATCATGATGCATAAAAAAAAAGGTTCTCATAGATCAAGTCATGATTCGATGATTCATCATAAGGCAAATTTAATTTTCAATCATCACACAAGGCATGCAAGGCAAAGAAATATTATCATTTCTATATCATAAAATATATGACATCAAGGCTCATGATTCATTTGAAAAGATATAGCACAAAGAGCAACTTGATTCATGTATAAGAATTTCAAGTATCAAATATCAAGATAAATGTCATACAACCAAGAATCATGATATATAAAAGCATATCAATATCAAGGATCAAGTCATGATAAGTGCTAACATATTTTCTTTTCATTCATTTTTAAGCCATGATAAAAGAATAAATCAATGATTCAAATATTAAGCATATTTCTTTTTTATCAAATTTTCAATCATCACATAAGGCATTCAAGGAAGTATTGAAACAATAAAAAAAATCAATTTTAGCATATAATGTTTCAATCTTCGATCTTGAGTCATGAATCCAAAAGTCATAAATCAAAAGGTTCATGAATCATTTTGACAAGTCTCCTTTTTAGGAAATAACAAGTGGAAGTCTTAGGAGATCAAACACAAGATATTGATTCATACATAAGAATTTTTACCAAGATCACATTTCATAAGAATCAAGACACGAATTCATAAAAATTCAAGTATTGAATTCCGAGAAATCAAAAGACAAGTTACATTTCATTTAAAGAATTTTCTTTTAATAAAACGGAAGGAGCATGGTAAACGATCTTGACTTATAAAGAACTTCAAGTTATAGTTGTCAAGATCATGATTTCAATAAAATTTCTTTATAGCAAAATGAAATCTTTTAGAACTTGATTCAAGCATTAAATACGTCTTAACAAGTCATAATTCCAAAAGATTCAAGAATCATTAAAAGAAAAATCATTCAAGTTCAATTCATCAACTCAAGACTCATAATCAAATTATCATTTTTGAGATTCATAACATGAATAAAGTCATTACCGTATCATCAAAATCTCATTCATAATTCTAGTGATTTACAAAATATCATAAATGAATTTATCACTTGTCTTTCATCAAAAATTGAATACTTTAGAGATAGAAAGATTTCAAGAAACATGCATTTTCATTTTATGATTTATTTCATATGAGCATGCCTTTGTCTTTTAATGTCAAATAAAATAGGAATATCAACATTCAATATCGAAAGACAAACTTCATCATAAAATTCATCAAAATAAAAATATAACACATTATGAGATTCAATTTATCATGATAATATGTTTCATTTTGTTTCAAACAAGTGTGCTCATGTTTCAAAAGATGAGTATCAAATTTAAGACCAAAACATGAGTTTGTCATTAAGATATGATATCACAAAGTCATTAAGTATGATAACAAACTTTTAATATTTTCATTTCAATGATGATTTCATAATGTATGTTCAAACATTTATATAGAACCCATCATTGTATAAATTCAAAATACAAGTTTGTCGTTAAACCCATTAAGTTCAAATACATCAAAATCTTTCATTCGAAAATTTTAATAAGAGCAACATAAATTGATTACATGTGAGCATGTATCAACTTTTCAAAGCAAGACGTAAGTTTCGTCATAAAGACCGTTAAGATAAAACACATCAAAAGTAAAATATCATGATTAAAATATTTTTAACTTTCGTGTTTTATTTTATGTGGTTGATCTTATATATATGCATGTTCAAATTTTCATGTAAAAACAAAATTATCAATATGCTTGCTTCTATCTTTTAATCATATTTAGTGTGCAAGCATTATCTTGAAACATGCTATTAATTTTTTATGTCAAAAATCATGCATCTTGTTTGAAATCAAAAGCAATGTAAAATCATCAAGATTCATGAATTTATCATGATCATACGTATGGAGCATTTTCATTTATCAAGTAAGATTTCACATAAGCATGTCCAAAAACTTTTTGCATGAAAGATATGTATCAAGTTTAAAGCCAAAAAGTGATACAAAAATCATCAAAATTTATGGATTCATTATGAATATATTATTTCAAAATATGAGATTTCAAGTCATCAAGTATGATACCATCATTAAGCATGTTTTCATAATGCATCATCAAAATCATTTTAATTTTTTCTTTCATTTGTTATAACAAGATGATCAATGCTCAAACTTTTGCTAAAATCATACATCATTTTAAAAATTTAAAAAATAATTTTTATCATGAAAATCATCAAGTCCAAATATAATACAAGGCAACATCAAAACCATATTTCTTTCATTTGAAAAATTTGTGGGTTAGGTCTTTTAGTTTTGCAATTGATTTCATGAAGACATGCATTATCTAAAAACTTCATCATAAAAGGGATTAAGACACATTAATCCAAGATAGACATTTTTAAATTAACATTACTTCAAATCCTCATTGCATGAAAATCAAAGTACACAATCATGGATTAACCCTATTAAACATAATCATGCTAATTAACTTTTGTGTTAAACCATGCATCAAAATACGATATGGAAATCATAAACTAAGCAATCATCATTCATAATCATTCAAAGTTTTGAATCATAACATGCATGAAACTTTAACGATATAGTTTTTCATGATCATTTTTATAATTTTTCAAAAATTCTAGAAGGAAAAACATAGCATAATTTTTTTAAAACAATTTGTTTTAATTTCCAAACACATAAAAAAAAACTACTAACTAAGTTAAGTATTCATGAAAAGCATCATATAATTTCAAAATAAGGTAAAAGCAACTTGGGTGAGTTTCTTTCCTCATTGTCGAAAATCGTTACTTGATTTTTCTTTGCAAGCCTTCTTCTTCTTTGGCCTCATCCTCCATTCAAGTTCATTGTTTATTTTAGATTTTTGTTTAATGAACTTATTAAGATTCATTAAAAGTTCAATGTCCTCTTCATTGTCCTCATCACTTGAGTCATCACTCAAGTGGCATTTCATAGTTCGGAGTTCCAAAACCTTTTTGTTCTTTAGAAGGTGGTTCATATGTTTATCATGTTTAAGATGTTCTAGAAGGCTTATTTCATATGTCATTAGTGAGCCAATTCATTCTTCAATCGGAAGGTCATTTAGATTTCTAACTTCTTGTATTGCGGTTACTTTAGGATCCTACCTTTTTGGAAGGGATCTTAAGATCTTGCTTACGAGTTCAAAATCCGAAAAAGATTTACCAAGAGCTCTTAGACTATTGGCGACATCCGTGAACCGGGTGTACATGTCATCGATAGATTCACTTGGTGTCATTTGGAAGAGCTCAAAATCATGCAATAAGAGGTTTACTTTCTAGTCTTTAACTCTACTAGTTCCCTCGTATATGATTTCAAGTGTTTGCCAAATGTCAAAAGCTGTTTCGCACATAGAAATTTGATTGAACTCATTCTTGTCTAAAGCGCAAAATAAGGCATTCATTGCCTTTGCATTCAAAAAAAAGGATTTTTTCTCTAAGTCCGACCATTCGTTCGTCGGTTTAGAGGAAAGTTGAAATCCATTTTCAATGATGTTCCATAAGTTTAAATTGAGAGAAATCAAGAAAACTCTCATTCGAGTTTTCCAATATGTGTAGTCCGAACCATTAAAGAACGGTGGATAAAAAATCGAAAAGCCCTCTTGAAAGCCATGAAGAGCCATTTCTTACGGGTGTAAATCCGAATGAGAAATAACGTAGCTCTGATACCAATTGTTAGGGATCGAGCGGCACTAAGAGGGAGGGTGAATTAGTACAGCGGTAAAGAACGATAGATTTTCGACGATTAAGACAAGTTTCAGAAACTTCATACGATGAAAGCAACATTTCGTTTGAAACTGATTCGATTGTGTTTTAACTTTAAAGCATACGTAAGAAGATGAAGAGGAAGTTGAGTAAGTAAAGCAGCAAATGAAGGTGGTTTGCAGCAAAGTAAGTTGCAAGAAAGTAAATACAAACCGATTTATAGTGGTTCGGTCATATGAGCTACGTCCACTCCCGATTCCTCTTCACTTGAGGCCACCAGCTTCTTCACTAGCTATCCTCCTTCCAACGGGTGAGGATGAACTCCCTTACAGCACCTCTCCTTTTGACGGGCTTAGGAGATAACCCTTACAAAGCCTTTCACCCCTCTCTTAGACTAGAACACTCTTAAAACTTAGAGGGAAGATTTGACACACTTTCAAGAGAGTTTCCCCCTTCTTTTTCTAAGTTCTAGACATCCCTAAACTCTGAATGAGTGGGGTATTTATAGGCCTCAAAGTGATTCAAATTTGGAGTCCAAACTTGGAGCCAAAATTTGAACCATTTTGAATTACCCGGTGCTGGCAGTACTGGGCGGTGCCACCGCCCATCCAGCGGTGCTACCGCCCCAGCCAGGTGGTGCTACCACCTGGCTCTCAGTCACTGGGTGGTACTACCGCCCAGGTCATTTCAGCATAATAGTTTTGGTCGAAACCTTGGTCGAAACCAGTCCAAATGAGGTCTGAATTGGCCCAAATTTGGTTTATAGGATTAACACCTAATCCTAAACCAAATTATATGCTAACTATAAATTTTAAAGATATTTTTTAAGCTATTACAAAGTCCACAAGATAAGACTTCTTTTGGTGAGCTTTCGGCGAACTTCCGGTAGTCTTTCGACGAACCCTCGGAAACCATTTCGTGGACTCCCGGCAAGCTCCCGGACTTCACGATGATCTTGGCGAGTTCCACCGAGCTTCTTTGGCAAGCTCCGATCTTTCTTGGCAAGCTCCGCATACTTCCGATGAACTTCCGAAAACCCTTCGACAAGCTCCCTATTCGTTCTCGGTTGGTTCCGGCAATACTCCCAACGAATCTTCAGACTTCCGTCGAACTCTCAAACTCCCAACGATCCATCCCACTTGTCTTCCGGCACTTTGTTTCACTTTACGTCTTCATCATCATCGTAGTTAATCCTGTACACAAACAAACAAACACTCTACTTTGATCTAGACAGTTATTACAATGTGAATTGACATTCAGTTGCCTGGCACGTCATTAGTCAGCGTTTCGTCTGATCCTTCGGCACATCATCCTCTTTTACGATCCGTTGCCCAATCGGCAGTTAACCTCCGCAACCCCGATATCCTTGGTGCAACACGCTCTTCTAGGCCCGATGCTCGACGTACGAAGCCTTCAACCGATTGTCGACCAAACCTCTGACCCAACATCCAATATCTAGACGTGATCACCCAATGCAACGTCAATTCCTCCAGCGTCAACTATCTAATCCTGATCAATAGTAGACCTACGTAACTCAAAACGCAGTTAGACCACAAATCATAATCAATTAGTTTCATCATCAAATTCGAGATTCAACAGAGTTAACCTTTATAAGGCCTCTCACCCTTATCTTAGACTAGATCAACACTTAACAAGTAGGGGAGGATTTTGAGATTGTTAGAATAAAGTTTTTCCCTTTTTCTTTTTCAGTTTTTGTGTGTATTCTAACCATCGATGAGAGGGGTATTTATAGCCTTCAAGGTGATTCAAATTTGGAGCCCAAATTTGAATCATCTTAGATTTTCGGGGTACCGGCAGTACCATCACCCAGGCTTTCTGCCATTGTTAATGTACTGGGCAGTATCACCACCCAACCAATGGCACCATCGCCTAGGTACACTGGCATTGGGTGGTACCACTACCCAGACCACTTGGGAGATTAAACCCAGGCGATACCACTGCCCAAGTCTGGTGGTGCCACCACCAGATAAGGTTTGGCAACCTTGTTTGGGCCTTGAGTCTAGCCCAAACCTATTCGGGTACAGGCCCAATTGGCCCCTAATAGGATTGGCCCAATTACAACTCAATTAATTTAATTCTACTTTGATCTAGACAATTATTACAAAGCAAATTGACATTCTGTTGCCTGGCACGTCATTGGTCCATCGACGCTTCATCCGGTTCTTCAGCTCATCGTTCTCTCTTGCGGCCTGTTGCCCAATCAGCAGTTGATACCTGCAACCCTGATCTTCTTAGCATAACTCTGCTCTTCTTGGCTCGATGCCCGATTTCTTTGTCCGAAGCCTTCTGCTGATTGTCGACCGGACCTCCAGCTCGACGTCTAATCTCTTGACGTGTTCTCCTCCGACGCAACGTCGATTCTTCCTACTTCAATTATCTAATCCTGATTGAGAGTAAATCTGCATGACTCAAAACGTAGTTAGATATAAAATATAATCAATTAGTTTCATCATTAAAATATGAGATTTAACAATCTCCCCCTTTTTGATGATGACAACTAATTGATGACGGAGTTAACTTTAACTTCTGAAGTTTAAACAAACTCCCCCTATCAATATGCCATATTTGTTGAATCTCGGATTTTGATGATGAAACTAATTGAGTGTGATTTGTGGTCTAACTGCGTTTTGAGTTACGTAGGTCTACTATCGATCAGGATTAGACAGTTGACGCTGGAGGAATTGACGTTGTGCCAGAGGTGATCACGTCAGGATATTGGATGTCAAGCCGGAGGTTCAGTCGACTATCGGCAGGAGGCTTCGTACGTCGGGCATCGGGCCAAGAAGTGCGGAGTTGCGCCATGGATATCGAGGTTGCGGAGGTCAACCGTCGATTGGGCAACAAGCCGCTAGAGAGGGCGATGTGCCGAAGGATCGGACGAAGCGCTGACCAATGATGTGCCGGGCAACTGAATGTCAATTCGCATTGTAATAACTGTCTAGATCGAAGTAGAGTGTTTGGTGTTTGTTTGTGCAGGAGTAACTACGAAAGGGATGAAGGCGTAAAGCGAAACCAAGGGCCGAAGTCAAGTGCGATGGATTGTTGGGAGTTCGAGAGTTTGACGGAAGTCCGAAGATTCATTGGGAGTGCTGCCGGAACCAGCCGAGAACGAGTAGGGAGCTTGCCGAAGGGTTTTCGGAAGTTCATCGGGAGGTTCATCAGAAGTTCGCGGAGCTTGCTAAGAAAGATCGAAGCTTGCCAAAGAAGCTCGGGGGAACTAGCCAAAATCATCGTGGAGTCCGAGAGCTTGTCGGGAGTCCGTAGGATGGTTTCCGAGGGATCGTCGGAAGATCGCCGGAAGTTCGCCAGAAGCTCGAGGGAAGAAGACTTGACTTGCGGACTTTGTAATAGCTTAAGAATGTCTTTAATTTCGTAGTTAGCACATTAATTTGGGTTAGGATTAGGGGTTAATCCTCTAACCCAAGTATGGGCCCATTGGGCCTTGTTCGGAATCGGTTTGGGCTAAGTTTTCGGCCCAAACTAAATGTAGATTTGTGCTCGGCGGTGGAGCCCAGCAGCCAATGTGGCCAACAGCATGTGTGCATGCATGCATGCATGCTGGGCTACGTGCATGCTCTTGTATCAGCCCGGCTCTTCAGTAGCGCCTGACATACTATAGCACGCCCGATTCTTGTAGCGGCGGTAGCACCGCTGCTGCAAATTATAGCACCGCCTCTTTGTGTCGATCGACCTTGTGCAGGCCGTAGCACCGCCTCTGACAGGCGGTAGCACCGCCTGGCACCGGGAAACTTAAACAAATTCAAATTTGGAGCCCAAATTTGAATCCTCTTGAGCTCTATAAATTCCCCTCTCTTGCAGGTTCAAAGTGCAGCAAGAAGAGTGAAAATCTTGAGGGAAAATTCTTCTCAAATAGTGTCAAAAACTTCCCTCTTACTCTTAAGTGTTTTCTTGTTTAAGAGAGGGGTGAGAGCTTTGTAATGGTTATCTTCTAAGCTCGTCAAAAGAAGAGGTGTTGCAAGGGAGTTCTTTCTCGCACATTGGAAGGAGGAAAGCTTGTGGAAAGCCGGTGTTCTCAAGCGAAGAGGAATCGGAAGTGGATGTAGGTCGGATGACTGAACCACTATAAAAATCTGGTTTGCATTTACGTTCTTGCTATTTACTTTGCTGCAGACTATTTTACTTGCTGCCTTATTTACTCAACTTCGTTATCATCTTATTACGTATGCTTTAAAGTTAAAACATAATCTTTTCAGGTTCAAACGAAATGTTGCATTCATTCGTACGAAGTTTCCAAAGCTTATTTTAAATCACTGAAAATCTATCATTTTATCTGCTGCACTAATTCACCCCCTCTTAGTGCTGCTCGATCCCTAACAATATTGATAGAACCCTTGGATTTCAAAAAATCCAAGCAATATGTCATTAAAAACATCATGCAAATATATAAAAATATTCAATTCATCATACAATGCATGATCATCAATATACTTCTCCCTTTATCATCAACAAAAAGGAGAAGTTGCATCTAGCTAGTTTTAAGGATATGCAAGTTTTTTACAACATACTAGCAAGATTCACATCACAACATTCAATCATAGTAAGTTTAAAGTTCAAGCAAGTATATCAATTTTTCACTTTCTTCTTGAGATGTGCAAGTTTGCACTTTTCCTTCTAAAGATAGGCATGATAGTAATTTTTCTTCTCTTGAGATTATAAGATCTCTCTTCTCTTTTGAGAAGTGCAAGCTAGCAAGTTTTGCTTCCTTTGCATGCTAGCAATTTTGCCTTTTTTTTGCAATGAGCAAGCTAGCAAACTATCTCCCTCTTTGTTTTTGTCAAAAAGAAGGGAAGAGTATAATGCTGTAATTCTTTCCTTTACATGAATTTTGAAATCATGATAATTAACAAAAATAAATATTTATCAAAAGTGATCAATGGGGTATCAAAAATTTACATCCATGATTCAAATCATCAAAATCAATTTTATAGTTAAAGAGATTCATCAATAATGATATGAATTCATCACTTATCTTTTATTAAAAAATCAAAAACCTTAGAGATAGAAGGGTTTTCAAGAAACATGCAATTCTATTTTAATGATTTCAATTCATGCATTGATTTTATAGAAATATGCCTTTGTCTTTTTATGTCAAATAGAAACAAGCATAAACGTTCAAGACCGAAAGGTTAAATTCGTCATAAAGATTATTAGGTCAAAAAATATAACACATTAAACATGCGGCAACAAAAATTTGATTCAAGAGATTCATAACATGTATAGATAGACTTGGATAAAACCTATCATTAAATCATCAAAATCACTTTCATAGATTCACGAGATTCACAAAATAACATGGATTCATCATAATTATACACTTTCCTTTTTATATGATTCATTTTAAGTTGTTTGTTTCATACAAGCATATTCAAACTTTTCATATGAAAGCCATCATCATATAAATTCAAAATACAAAATTTCATCAAAACCATCAAGACCAAAAACACATTATTACAAAATATAGGATTTCAAATTATCATTACTTCAAATCCTCATGCATGATACCATAATATTAAATCATTAAGAATTATACAAATTTTTTTAAAATTTTTATTACATCATTATCAAGCATGATTTCATAAGGTATGTTCAAAATTTTTCATACAAAGACAAGTATCATGTTTAAAACTGAAATCATCACATACATTTAATATTATCATTATCAAGGATAATTACATATAGGCATGCCCAAGTTTTTATGCCAAAATCATGCATTCATGAAAAGCCATACGAAAATCATCAAGATAAAAATATTCATGGATTTAATCTTGTTAGGTGTACAAGCATTATCACAAATCATACAATCATCGTTCATAGTTTTTATATTTAAAAAATACTAGAAAGAAAAACATGATATATTTTTGTAAAATCTTTATTTCTTATAAACTAAATTGAGCAACTCATGAAAAACATCAAGTAATTTTATGGTAATGTAAAAATAATTCGGGTGAGTTACTTACCTCGTTGTTGAAGGTCGTCACAGTGTAGTTCGCAACTTCATCACTTGATACTTCTTTGCTCGCTTTCTTCTTCTTCACTTTAGTGCACTCATCTTTGGAACGTTTCAGCTTCTTGCATTCATAGCAAGAGTAGTTCTTTTTAAGTTCATTTGTATTTTTTAATTCTTGTTTAATGAACATTTTAAATTTTTAACATCAAAAGTTCAATGTCCTCTTCACCATCACTTGAGTTATCACGCAAGAGGTCTTCTTCCATTCTAAGTGCAATTACCTTCTTGTTCGTTGGAAGGTGGTTCTTATGTTCATTGTGTTCCAAGAGGCTCATTTCATATGTCATCAATGAGCCAATAAGTTCTTCAATGAGAAAATTATTTAAATCTTTAGTTTCTTGTATCGTTGTTACTTTCGGATCCCACCTTTTTGGAAGGGATCTTAAAATTTTGTTTACTAGTTTAAAACTTGAAAAAATTTTACCAAGACTTTTCAAACTATTGACGATATCCGTGAAATGGGTGTACATGTTACCAATAGTTTCGCTTGGTGCCATTCGAAAAATCTCAAAATCATGCATTAAAAGGTTTACTTTTGAGTCTTTGGCTCTACTAGTGCCCTCGTATGTAATTTCAAGTATGTGCCAAATATCAAAGACCGTTTCACAAGTCAAAATCTAATTAAACTCAGTTTTATCCAAGGCACAAAATAAGGCATTAATAGCCTTTACATTTAATGAAAAAGATTTTTTCTAAAAATTCATCCATTTGTTAATGGGTTTAGAGGGTGTTTGAAAACCATTTTCAATGATATTCTATAAATTCAAATTCAATGAAAGCAAGGAACTCTCATTCAAGTTTGAACATGGGAGGACGAACAATAGAAAAATGCTCTTGAAAGCCGTAAAGAGACATTTCTCATGGGTGTGAATCCAAAAGAAAAATAACATGGCTTAGATACCAACTATTGGGATCAAGCATGACAATAAGAGGGGGCAGTGGGTGAATTAGTGTAGCGGTAAAATATGATAAATTTGATAATTTTAGAAAACCCTACATGATAAAAAATTGATTTTGATTGAAAGCTTTTGGTGATTAAGTCCATGTCAGAAATGTTTTAAACTTGAAAGCAATTTGTAATAAATGAGGGCAGTAGAGCAGTGAGCAAAGATTGTTTGTAGAAAGATAAATTACAAGAAGTAAATGCAAACTCGATTTTTATAGCGGTTCGGTCATCCGACCTACTGTCACGGACAAAATTGTAAACGGCTTGTTCGGTGTAATGCTTATGCTTGTCCGTGTCCCTTTTGGGTTGTCATATAATGTAAAGCTTGTAAAGGGCTTGCCAAAGGCAAAATGCCCATATTTGAGTGAGTTTGACAACCATTGTAGGTTTGTACATAAAGTACGCATCGAGGGAATACTTGTAATAGAATTCGGTCTGTAGTGGACCAATTTTATGCCTTTGTTGTGCAACCGTTCTGAGCTTGTGATATCCATTGTTGGAATGTGCATTGGCTATAAAGTGTTTACTAAAAGAGTGGCTTGTGGATCCGTGTGAAGCGCTTTCTCTGTCCCGTCTTCTCTTTTGCAGGTCCTAAGGGATTGCAGGAGATTTCGGGTAGGCTGACCTTTGCGGTGATACGCATTGGTGCCGCACGGCTTAGGCAAAACCAGCTAAGTCCGTGACAGTTGGTATCAGAGCGGGACAAGCTCACTTAGAAACACTTAGCATGCAAACGTGGGGGACCTTGTCAGGCACCACGAGGACAAGCTAAGAAGAATTGCGGAGCGCACAAAGGTGGGGATGGCTGAGTTCGAGCAGTGGCTTGATATTGACACCCAAACTTGACGGTGCTCGAGGCAAGCGGGGTGCATGGCCAAGGATGAGACCGTGCAAGTTGCGTGGGTTGCTCATGATCGAAAGAGTTGTGCAAAGCTCACGAGAGGTGAGGAAAGTTGCAAACTCAAGGAATTCGATACTCATGCAAGGTCTTGCATGCGGACGATGGATCGTCCCGTAGCCATCCCAAGGCGGCTGAAGGTCCGTGCATTGGAGCATTGAAACTTTCTCTTCGGCATGTGCAGGATACTTTCGTATGAAGCTGAAATGTGCAACAGGTGCAGCATGTTGCTAGACCCAGAGGGGTGCAGTGCGAGCTGTATTGGTGAGGTGTCACAATCTAGCAAAGTGCATTTGCGGGCAGAATTGGGCACAGTTTGTTCAGCAAAGGCGGAGTAGTCCAAGGGGACGGTGGTCTCCAAAACTTCCAGAGGGAAGGATGCGAAGAGAGATGTTGCTCCGACGGGGCAGATATCCAGGAGGGATAAGTCCCGCTCTCCAGAATGTGAATCTGGTGCAATGAACTGCTTGAGGAGTACCTCAAGACAGAGCTCGAGGGATCGAGTGAGCGATGAGGAGTCATCGCATGATCTCGCAAGTGGCAATCGTTGGTGGGCGCATAGCGAGATCAAGTGGGGAGCAACCCAGGGGCAACACAAAGTGAAGGCACACTAAGAGCCGACAGTGAGTTCGGACTCAACAGAGGGCTGACCCGTGGAATGGTGGGCGTGAGGGCCACCATTAATCCAATGCTAATCGAGAAGCAAAGCAACTTGGGGGTAACTTGGTGAAGTACCCAAATCGCGTGAAGGGAGTTGGCTTTGAAGATGGAACAGGGAGCGGAGGCTTGGTGCTTTCCTTAGACAGAGGTCAAGGACATGGACTCTTGCCGAGGCAAGAATCGGATCATGTCGTTCCATGGGTTTCATATTCAGATGGAGCCGACTCATCTTGCATGGTGCCAAAGACAAAGGGAGCTTTGAGGCACATGCACCTTATCTCGATGATGCATTTGGTGGAGATTCTAAGGCGACGCAGTTTGCTGAGGCAAAGTTGGTGTCAAAAGGCCTTGACACGGGGCAAGAGGATGCAGAGACAGCTACTCTTGAAGAATATGCCACAGTGTTGCTATTCAAGTTGCCATGAGGAAAGTGGTGCACAGCAGAGATTGTGTTGGTAGGGGCAGAGACCCAGGATCCAGACAATAGTGCACTAATTCCAGCGAAGTCATGTGACTTCAAAGGAGCTGCTAGGCGATGGACTGTCCTAGAGCTAGGCTTCGTCCGAGTGTGACCCGAGAGTGGGTGGACGAAGGTCGATTGCCAAAGAAGCGAACATAATCGAAGCTGGCGAAGGCCCTGCGATGTGTTGGCGGAGTCCACACATTGAGATATCGCAGTTTGAGTTCATACCACAGGGATCAGAATGCAAGTCATCAGGAGACGACATGATGCAGGAGATCGTGGTGGAATGGTTCGTGGCAAGACGACACACACAGCATATCCCGTGAGGGACATGGTCATCTGGAGATATGACCGGGAGCGCGACAAGGAGCTCCACATCGGTGAACAACACGACGGCAAGAAGAGCTATGGATTCAAGCAGTGAATGCCATGGTACCGTAGAGGCGGGTCTTCCGTGCGTGCACCGAATGTTGCATTGAATGGAAGCCTTGGACATCAGCTTATGGGGGCTGTGCCCTGTCGAGGAAGAAGTTCAGATGCAAGTACCAGGAAGTCCCACAGGGGGACTGGATCATACAGAGGTATGATCGGAGCTGCTGAAGAGTGGAACTACTTCAGAGCTCACATTCGCTTAAGGGAGCCCGGCAAGTCAGAGGACAAGGCCGAGTAAGCGAACATTGCAGCCAACGAAGCTAAGGAGAACAGAAATGGTGCAAGTCCTTCAACATGTGTGGCGGTGGCCATACATGGGAGTTGCAGTCTGTATTTCCATCGACCAAGCGGGCTCGCTCGAGAACACAGAGGTGTTGAAGCAGGGGGTCGGAAAAGGGCGAGGAAGCAATGACGAGTCCAAGAGGGACTCAGCTACCCAATATCAGTCATCGAGTAGATTGAAGGTGAACTCAGAGGAGTGTCACAATGCCGCAGAGGCAGATCTACCGATCACGAAGAAGGGATGCAGATGCGAGACAACGGATAGTAGTGCCATTGGCGTCGCAGTGCCATGGTACCGGCGAGGCGGACTTCCGAGTCATCAATCCCTTGCTCTCATAGAGGGAGAGCACTTGGTCGTGATATGGGCCGTGGAGGAGGAGAATGCTTTGGCAAACTCCATGTACCAAGACAAGGCTGAAGGGCGAAGGCCAGAGAACTTCGTAAGACCAATGTCAACAGACTTTCCATCAAGATAGCCGTGAGTGAAGGACTTCGGGTCGATGCAAGAGTGCATGACCAAGGATCGGAGCGAGCGATGCAGACGCTGTCTTTGTACCTTTACTACTCAAAGGAGGAGTCGGCGACGAAATGATGGAGAAGGCGGTACAATCCCAAAGCGACCAAACCTATCGGAGACTTACTCCAAGTTGGAGTGATAACTTCTTGCATTCCAGAAGTTCAATGGCAATGAGAAGGTGAATCACAGTAGCTGACTCAGCGCAAGGATTGCAAACACTTCAAGTGCTTCGGAAGTGTGAGCGGAGAGCAGGCGAATTCCAGTAACCAGCTTGACGCACGAAGTACAACCTCGAGGAGGCGGGCGAAGTCAAGTAACCTTTGCCTTCTCAACTCCCAAGAGAATGGGCGGAACTCCAGTACCCCAACTCTCTTAGTTATCCAGCAGAGGAGCTCTGCACAGATGTGAAGACCCTTCGAAGACAACTAAGTGGAAGAAGATTCGATGGGCAAATTTTACGGAGGAAGGACCTGAAAACTTCAAAGGTTGCGAGGTGATGCTCGTTAAAGCTCCAACAAAGCATCTATCCAGTTCAAGAGACAAGAAGAATTTGAAGACTGGCGCATATCAAAGATGGTCTTTTCCCTTCATCAGATGAATCCGCAAGAACCAGCAAGGATCAGCACAACTTTGCCAACCCCACACCAAAGTCAGAGTCATTGGCGAGTTGAAGCAGCACGGCGGATTAAAGTTCGACGACTCAACAACAAGCGGAGAACAAATGGGAGCCAAGGGGCGCATCGCAGCAGGAGCAGAAGATCGAAGATCCAACAAAGAAAAGAAGTTGCAGCGTCAGCAAAGGCTTCGCGAGGACGTCGAAGGATTAAGTGGGGGAGAATGTCACGGACAAAATTGTAAACGGCTTGTTCGGTGTAATGCTTATGCTTGTCCGTGTCCCTTTTGGGTTGTCATATAATGTAAAGCTTGTAAAGGGCTTGCCAAAGGCAAAATGCCCATATTTGAGTGAGTTTGACAGCCATTGTAGGTTTGTACATAAAGTGCAGCGTCGAGGAATACTTGTAATAGAATTCGATGCCTGTAGTGGACCAATTTTATGCCTTTGTTGTGCAACCTGTTCTGAGCTTGTGATATCCATTGTTGGAATGTGCATTGGCTATAAAGTGTTTACTAAAAGAGTGGCTTGTGGATCCCGTGTGAAGCGCTTTCTCTGTCCCGTCTTCTCTTTTGCAGGTCCTAAGGGATTGCAGGAGATTTCGGGTAGGCTGACCTTTGCGGTGATACGCATTGGTGCCGCACGGCTTAGGCAAAACCAGCTAAGTCCGTGACACTACGTCCACTCTCGATTTCTCTTCACTTGAGGCCACTGGCTTCCATTAGTAGTCCTCCTTCTAATAGGCGAAGACTAACTCTCTTACAACTCAATTCTCCTTTTACATGTTTAGGAGTTAACCTTTACAAGGCCTCTCACCCCTCTCTTAGACTAGATCAACACTTAACAAGTAGGAGAGGATTTTGATACTATTATAGTAGAGTTTTTCTTTTATCTTTCTCAATTTTTGTGTGTATTCTAACTATGGATGAGAGGGGTATTTATAGCCCTAAAGGTGTTTCAAATTTGGAGCCCAAATTTGAATCATCCCGGATTTTCGAGGTATTGATGATACCACCGTCCAAGCTTTCTACCACTGTTAGTGTATTGAGCGGTACCACCGCCTAGCCAGCGGTACCACCACCCAAACCACCTAGGAGACAAAACCCAAGCGGTACCACCATACTAGTATGGCAGTGCCACCGCCAGACAGGGTTCTGCATGTTGGGAAATCGTATGGGGCAACATCTCATGTGCAGCGAAAGAACAAAAAATAAAACCACAAATTTCCCATAGAAAGGTTCCATTATCGTGCGAAGATCGATGTATCAAAACAAATCCGCGAAAATTGCATGTGTAAAAGAAAATACCTAGGGAGATCGTATATCCTTGAATCTTTGCAGATCTATAGGAAGAATGAAGGAGGTCAAGCATCCTCCTCTCTAGTGGTATCCACACAGCAAGGACTACGACGATGCACCTCTCTAGGGAGAGAAGAATATAAGGTGCCTACCAAAAGAACCCTCCAGCCTATAGAGCTTTGGTTCCTTCCTATTTATAGAGGCCCCTTGTAAACCCTAATGGATCTTGCCCTGTTGGGTATTAGATCTCCATCCAATTACCCAAGTCTCTTGGATTAGTGGGTCTTTACCCAATAATCTCTTATTAGCAATTATTAGATCTCATCTTAGGATCTAATAATTTAGGGGCTTAATAGATATCCAATAAGATAGGGGCTTCAACGGATATCTCATATCCGAACCTCTACTCGTCGCAACACCTACCATAAGTGTGTGACCCTCTAGGCCTAATTTCGAGCTGGCCATGAGTCATACTTGTGAGAACCCCTTCTGACTTAGTGAATTATTATCTCCATAATAATTCACCCAACTCATCGACTACGGACGTACTAGGCCACTACGCCGCAACCCCCAAACGATATAGGAGAATCTAATCCTTTGGACCTATCTATCCTCAGTTACCATGTATCTATAGTCCCTCATCTAACTAATATTCTAAAGATCCTATATCGAGCATGGTGCTGTCCGGCCTATACAATCTCTCCTCGAGTCTTGCTCTTGTCGGATTCTCTTGGAGAACTCTTTCTCTCTCAATCTAAATAACCTTGGCCAAGGATTTATTCGAGCAAGAATACATGAGATATTTCTCTCATAATACCGAGAGTGGATGATCCTCTATTGACACTTAATAGCCCTTGTAAGGTTAGCTACCACTCCCAATAACTGACTGTACTAGATCTGGAACTTTCCAAACCTATAAGTCCGATATCAAAGAGTCGAGTACTCATACAGGACATCCTTGATGTCTTAAGTCTAAGGACCAGATATACTACTGGGACTACAGAATCGTTGTTTGATGTGATGTATCAATAACCATCAAGCATTCCGTAGGTGGATCAATCAGTGAACTCATTCCCCAATGAGCACTTGCACTGTACCATTAGTGTCCCCACACGAGTAGCTATGAGACCAGTCACCTCCATCAGATGGATAGGTATATAGCACACCACTCTATCCGGTTGTCTCGATGTTCCTCTCGAGTAACCTATGACCAAGATTATTTAGGGTCTATGTTTAAAGGTGAATCGGTCTCATTATTGTGATCTCATCACGATCCGATTCTCATTGCACAGATCCAAGGACATCACAATATATGCAATACGCAAGATAAAGTGATAAAATACCTAATAATAAGTAAAAAAGAAAGAGTGCATATCAAGTCACAAGTGCCATCACTTATGTGATTGGCTTGCATGGCACATATGACTAGAAATCTCCCATTTAACCTAAAGCCAATCACCAACATGTCTGATCCCTATCAGACCTCTGTGATGTTCAAAGACAATCTGAGTTAATGGCTTTGTTAGTGGATCTGTAATGTTATCTTTGGATAGAACTCTTTCCACTACTATATCTCTTCGGGCCACGATCTCTCTAATAAGCTAGAACCTCCTCAGAACACTTCCGATGAGACCCGGGTTCCCTTATTTAAGTAATCGCCTCATATTTATCATAATTTAAGGGAATCAGCTCCTCGCTGCTCGACATGACTACCAAATTTGTGATGAACTTCTTCATCTAGACTTCCTCCTTGGCTGCCTCTGTCGCAGCAATGTATTCTGTCTCTATGGTCGAATCAGCAATAGTGTCTTGCTTGAAACTCTTCAAGCATACTGCTCCTCCATTCAGGGTGAACACATACCCTGAATTAGACTTGCTATCATCGACATCGGACTAGAAGCTCGAGTCCGTGTAGCCCTCAACCCTGAGGCTACTGCCTCCATATGCTAGTAAAAGATCCTTAGTCCTTCTTAAGTACTTAAGGATACATTTTACTATTTTCTAATGCTCCAAGCCTGGATCTGCTTGATACCTGCTCGTGACACTTAGAGCATGCGCTATATCAGGCCTGGTACATAATATAACATACATGATAGATCCTATCACTAAGGCATATGGTATCATATCCAAGTGTGCCCTTTCTTCAAGAGTCTTTGGGGACATACTCTTATAAAGTGATATTCCATGTCTTATTGGTATGAGACCTCTCTTGAAATTTTCTATGCTAAACCTTTTGACAATGGTGTCTATGTACCTAGACTAGGACAAGCTAAGCATCCTCTTGATAGGACCCTAGCAGGGTTAGGTCCTACTCAACCATGTAGCAGCTAATAAAAACCCTGTGAGAATGTAATAAACCCCACCTAGCCACCTCTATCCTATAAAGAAGAGAGGCTAGGGTTTATATTTGGCTCTTTGGGTTTCTTAGCCGCCGCCCCCCTTGTTATTGGGCCGGCTCGCTAAGGTTGAGGGTAAATTGGGTAGTTCACTTAGGAAGCAGCCCCTAGGGCTAGGGTTTGGAGTTCTATATAAGCTTGTAGCCTCCACCTCTTTGGAATAAGAAAGATCAATCTTCAATTGCAGCCACCAGGCTACTTGGAGGGTGGAACCCCTATAGCGTTCCAAGGGTTGATCCCCCTCAAAGATCAATCTCTATAGAATTCCTCTGGGGTTCTATCATCTGGTATCAGAGCAGCGATCTTGCTGTTTTTGCTGCCATCCCTGCCGCCCACCATTAGCCAAGCAATTCCCACAATTGCTCTTGACGTCGTCGTCTCCACCATCATCTCTTGACGTAGATCAAATCAATCTACAGTCGCCACCTCTAATTGCATCAGAGATCTGGTATTTTTCTATCACCAATACCTTTTGCTGCTGTAATTTTTCATCTAAAATATCAAAAAGAAGTTTTTCTATCGATCCCTTGCTGCGAATTCCTTGCGTCGCAAAAGTTACCATCTTTGCGAACATAGGATTGCTGCAGAAAATTTCAGCGGTGTGTTGCTGCCTTTAACCGATCTAATTGTTATCCTTTTTGAACGAAATTTTTTGTGCACCTCATAGATTATCTTGGCTCCCATCCGTGATTGATCTATTGTGGAATTCATCACAAAAACAAATTCGTGTGTTGCTGCAATCTCTCGTCACAAAGTGCTGAAATTTTTTTGACGAGAATTCTGCTATCGCAACTTGCACCGATTTCTTTACTACTTTGCTGCCGAAATTTCTTGATCCAATTTGTTATCCTTGTTGCTATCTAAACTAAGATTCTACCATCAAACCCCCTCCTAAAACCCCTGAGTTTTCGCTAGAAATTTCATCGAGAAACTGCTATTTCTTCGACGACAATTCTGCTCTTACGATACAGCGCATATAGGTAGCAATTTCTATTGATTTTTTGTCAAATCTTTGCTGCGAGCTACCACAAATCTAAAACCATCTTCCCTAACCTTCATCCACTACCATCTCAGCCCAAAACTCTATCAAATCACAGCCCCAAACAGCACCCAAAACAGCCACAAAACAAGCCTAAACCGCAGCCTACATCCACCAATCCACAAACCCTTTCGGCCACCACTTCCCTCAAATAATTCATGCCTTTAACCCGGCAACAAAAGAGAGATCTTAATATTATAGATTTGGAGACATATGCTATGGCATCCGAGGAGGCAATTGATGCTAAATTCAAAGCCTTCGAGACACGAATGGAGGAGAAGATTCGGACTCTCTTTGCCGAACTTAGTTTGGGTCGACCACCGAGCCCAAATAAATCACATCAAGGGGAGAGCTCTAATCGAAAAGATGACCTTCAAGAGAGGGGAGGCTCTATGACCGATCCTCACTATCCACGCATGAGGGTGGACTTCCCTAGATGGGAAGAAGGAGACCCGATTGGTTGGATCTCGCGCGCGGAGCGATATTTTCGGTACCACAAAACCGCAGATGCATCTATGGTAGAAATTGCAGCTATACATCTTGAAGGAGATGCCATACAATGGTTTGATTGGTTTGAACATACTCATGGAGTCCTCTCATGGCGACAATTCAAAGAAGGACTGCTGATCCGTTTCGGACCAACTGATTACGAGAACATCGACGGACAACTAGCAAAGATCCGACAAACCTCCACCATCCAAGAGTATCAAACTAGGTTTGAAAGGTTATCTAATCAAACTCGTGATTGGTCTGAAAAATAATTATTGGGGACATTTATTAAGGGCTTGAAGCCGGAGATCCGGGGAGAAGTTAAAGCGCGACAACCGTACACGCTTATGGCAGCCATCTCTTTCGCACGACTTCAGGAGGAGTGATTGAACCATGAAGCCCGGAGGACTAGGGTCACTCCCTAACCAGAAATATTGAAGCCCTCAGCCTCGCCTACGATCAGCCGAGCTCCTACACCAAAAAGGTTGATAAGAGAAGAGCTTCGAGACCGATCTGCTAAGGGGTTATGTTGGCATTGTGATGAGCCGTGGAGCCGCGAGCATCACTGTAAAAAGGGGAGACTTCTTGTGATTGAACTAGTGGAAGAAGAGATCAGTGAACAGCTAGAAGAGAGTCTTGAACATGAGGATGAAGGTGTGGAAGAAGAGCCACAATCGGTCGACTTTATGGTACATGCGCTAGCCGGCTACTCAAATCCGCAAACGATAAAAGTTGGAGGCCTGCTCAAACAACAACCGATCACCGTTCTCATCGATACAGGCAGCACTAATAACTTTCTAAACAGTAAGGTTGCTGCTCGGATGGCGCTCCATATCGAAGGTTGCAGCAAGTTCGACGTAAAAGTCGACGGCGGCGAATCCTAAAATGCGACCAAAGATGCCCGCAGGTGAAACTATTACTACAGGACCAAGAAATTGTTGTCGACTTCTTCCTCCTACCAATTGATGATTATGAGGCTGTGTTGGGCATAGAATGGCTGACGACACTAGGTGATGTATCTTGGAACTTTTCCAAATTGATTATGAAATTCTATTGCAAAGGTAAACAGGTCACCCTACGCGGGAAGCGCGGAAGCAACGTAACCACCGTTTCAACCCAACGAATGGAGAAAGTTTTACACAAGATAAATGGTGGCTTTCTTATGCATCTCCAGCAGCAACCATAGGGGAAAGAAAACGTTGTTGCAGATGCACTCTCACGGCTCCCTCAGCAAGCTGAATTTTTAGCTATCTCTCTTCCTACCACCGGCTTCCTCGAGGGCATTAGGGAAGAATGGAAGAAGGATCCAGAAACCAGCAACATCATCAAAAAATTAGAGGAGGATCCAAGTGCAATAGCTCACTATACTTGGGATTCGAGGGATCTACGCTATAAAGGTCGTATTATGCTTATACCAAACTCCCCTTGCATCAAAGTCATTCTGCATGAAATGCACTCCACACCTTCAAAGAGGGCACTCGGATTTCTAAGAACCTACAAAAGAGTGAAGCAAAACTTTTATTGGAAAGGGATGAAAAAAATTATTTCTGAATACGTAGCACAATGTGATGTATGTCAACAAAGAAAAGGGTGAAACAGTGGCAAGTCCAGGGAAACTACAACCACTACCCATACCAGACTCGGTGTGGACTGACATCTCCATGGACTTCATCGAAGGGCTGCCACCTTCAAAGGTAAAAGCACAATCCTTGTGGTGGTTGATCGACTTACGAAATATGCTCATTTTTGTCTTGTGCGCAATCCCTACACTTCTTTGTTAGTATTGCTCAGATTTTCATAAAAATATTGTTAAACTGCATGGGATGCCAAGGTCCATTGTAAGTGATCGTGACAGGATCTTCACTAGTAAATTTTGGACCGAGTTATTTCATTCTGAGGCACCAAACTCAAGATGAGCAATGCATACCATCCACAAACCGACGGCCAAACAGTGGTGAGCAGATGTTTAGAGACATACCTTCGGTGTTTCACTAGTGATCGACCAAAGGAGTGGGCGAAATGGCTCCCTGGGCCGAATGGTGGTACAATACTACATATCATTCATCTACAAAATGTACCCCATATGAAGCATTATATGGTCGGCCGGCTCCTGTGATTCCAAAGTATGTAATTGGCTCACTAAGGTAGATCAGTTGACCAAGATTTAATTGATAGGGACAAACTCCTACAATTGCTAAAGGATAATCTCTCTCTTGCTCAAGCTAGAATGAAGCGACAAGCTGACACACGAAGAAGTGAAAGAGAATTTTTAGTAGGAGATTGGGTTTATCTTCGCCTACAACCATACAAGCAACTATCCATCAACACACGAGCCTCCATGAAGCTATCTCTACGTTTTTATGGGCCCTATCAGATCATAGAGCGTATTGGAGCTGTGGCGTACAGACTTAAATTACCCGAAGATGCCAAAATTCACCCTATCTTTCATGTGTCATGCTTGAAGCCTAAGTTGGGAGAACACGAGACACCCCAGATCCAACTGCCCAACACCACTGATGATGGAAATATTCAAGCCCAACCACAAGCCATCCTCGACCGCAGAGTCGTGATACGTCGTCGACGTCCCTCTACTGAAGTACTAGTACATTGGACTAATTTACCACTTGAAGATGCCACATGGGAATCATATGAGGAGCTGAAGTCCCGGTTCCCTGAGTTCATGGAACCCCAGCCTTGAGGACAAGGCTGATTTGAAGAGGGCGGGCTTGATAGGACCCTAGCAGGGTTAGGTCCTACTCAACCATGTAGCAGCTAATAAAAACCCTGTGAGAATGTAATAAACCCCACCTAGCCACCTCTATCCTATAAAGAAGAGAGGCTAGGGTTTATATTTGGCTCTTTGGGTTTCTTAGCCGCCGCCCCCCTTGTTACTGGGCCAGCTCGCTAAGGTTGAGGGTAAATTGGGTAGTTCACTTAGGAAGCAGCCCCTAGGGCTAGGGTTTGGAGTTCTATATAAGCTTGTAGCCTCCACCTCTTTGGAATAAGAAAGATCAATCTTCAATTGCAGCCACCAAGCTACTTGGAGGGTGGAACCCCTATAGCGTTCCAAGGGTTGATCCCCCTCAAAGATCAATCTCTATAAAATTCCTCTGGGGTTCTATCACCTCTTGAATCTATCTCTATAGATTCATATCCCCAATATGTAAGATGCTTCCCCTAAGTCCTTCATGGAGAAGTACCTAGATAGCCAAGCCTTTACTATGGAGAGCATTCCTACATCATTCCCAATGATTAGGATGTCATCCACATATAATATCAAAAAGGTGATAGTGCTCCCACTTACCTTCCTATACACACAAGGCTCACTTCGTTCTTCATGACGTCATAAGATTTGATCGCCTCATCAAATCTTAGGTTCCAACTTCGGGAAGCTTGCTTCATTCCATAAATAGACCTAAGCAACTTGCACACCTTATCTAGGTTATCCCTGAACATGAATCTCTCAAGCTGTATCATATATACCTCCTCCTCGAGGTTGCCATTGAGAAATATGGTTTTGACGTCCATCTGCCAGATCTCATAATCATAGTGTGCTGTAATAGCCAATAGAATTCGAATGGATTTTAGCATAGCTATAGGTGAGAAAGTTTCATCATAGTCAACACCTTACCTTTGACGATACCCCTTAGCTACTAGCCTTACTTTATAGGTCTCTACCTTTCCATCTACTCCAATCTTCTTTTTGAAGATCTACTTACAGCCAATGGGTACAATACCCTCGGGTGCATCAACTACGTTCTAAACCTTGTTGGAATACATGGAATCCATTTTTGAATTCATGGTTTCTTACCATTTCCCAGAGTCTATGCTCATAATAGCCTCCTCATAGGTCTAAGAATCAATATCCTCAACATCCTCTCTGCTGATATATCTCACATATCTCTCAGGAGGATGGGATACTCTATCAGACCTACGTAAAGTTGAAACTTGTGTGCTAGGTATCTGAACAGATTCTGGCTGTGGAATGGCACTTGAGCTAGATTCTCCAACCTTACTCAACTCTATCATGCTCCCACTATCTCCACCAAGAATGTGTTCCTTCTCAAGGAGGAACATTGCTCTCTTAGCTACAAAGACCTTTTGGTCCTCAGGGTGATAGAAATAATACCCACAAGTTTCCTTGGGGTATCCTACGAACTTACACCATTCCGTCCTGGATTCCAACTTATCGGGGTTGTCTCTTAACGTGGGCAGGGTAGCCCCAAATCTTAACAACCTTAAGATCGAGTTTCTTCCCATTCCATATCTCATATGGAGTAGACATTACTGACTTAGTTGGAATTCTATTCAGAAGGTAAGCTACGGTCTCTAGGGCATATCCCTAGAATGAGATGGGTAGGTCGGCGAAACTCATCATGGAACGTACCATGTCTAATAGTGTATGATTCCTCCTTTCTGATACACCATTAAGCTGTGGTGTATAAGGAGGTGTCTATTAGGATAAAATCCCATGGTCTTTGAGGAACTGTGTGAACTCTGTACTCAAGCACTCACCTCCTCGATCTAATCGAAGGGTTTTAATACTCTTTCCTGTCTGGTTCTCCACTTCATTCTTATATTCCCTAAATTTCTCAAAAGCCTCAGACTTGTACTTTATCAAGTACACATAAATTATCTTGAGAAATTATCAATGAAAGTAATGAAATAGGAGTAACCACCTATGGCATTAGTCGACATGGGACCACATACATCACTATGTATGAGTTCTAGTAACTCAATGGCTCTCTCTCCAATTCTACTAAATAGAGAGTTGGTCATCTTTCCCCGAAGGCAAGGTTCACAAGTCGCATATGACTCATAGTTAAATGGATCTAGATATCCATTCTTCAGCAACTTTTGAATCCTTCCCTCATGGATGTGACCTAGCCTACAATGTCATAGATATGCATTGTTCACCTCTTCTTATTTCCTCTTAGACTCACTGACACTCATAATATATAGAGCTATATCTAGCATAAATAAACTATTATGCAATGTTCCTCTCATGATGATCTCATCATCTAATATTATTGAACAACCATTGTTCTCAAAAACTAATTTATATCCACTAACTATTAAACATAAAATAGAAATAAGGGAACTCGGGTCTCATCAGAAGTGTTCTGAGGAGGTTCCAACTTATTAGAGAGATCATGACCCGAAGAGATATTGTAATGGAAAGAGTTCCATCCGAAGATAACATTGCAGATCCACTGATAAAGCCACTGACTCAGATTGTCTTTGAGTATCATAGAGGTTTGATAGGGATCAGACATGTTGGTGATTGGCTTTAGGTCAAGTGGGAGATTGCTAGTTATAAGTGCCCTACAAGCCAATCATATGAGTGATTGCACTTGTAACACGATGCATCAATCTCTTTGCTTATGATTATTGATATTATATTACTTTATCTTGCATGCTACATATATTGTGATGTTCTTAAATCTGTGCAATGGAATTCGGATCGTAATGAGATCATGATAATGAGACCGATTCACCTTTAAACACAGACCTTAAATTATCCTAGTCAAAGGTTACTCGAGAAGGACATCGAGATAACCAGATAGACTGGTGTGCTGTATACCCATTCATATGATGGAGGTAGCTGGTCTCATAGCTACTCGTGTGGGGACACTAAGGGTACAGTGTAGGTGCTCATTGGAGAATGAGTTCACTGATTGATCCGCCTATGAAATGCTGGATGGTTATTGATACCTCACGTTAGACAACAATTTCGTAGTCCCAGTAGTGTATCTGGTCCTTAGACTTGAGACACCAAGGATATCCTGTATGAGTACTCTACTCTTTGATACCAAACTTATAGGTTTGGAAAGCTCCAAATCTAGTACAATCGGTCAATGGGAGTGGTAGCTAACCTTACGAGGGCTATTGAGTGTAAATAGAGGATCATCCGCTCTCGGTATCATGAGAGGAATATCTTATGTGTTCTTGCTCGAACAAATCCTTAGCCAAGGTTATTCGAATTGAGAGAGAGAGTTTTTTGGGAGAATCCGATAAGAGCAAGACTCGAGGAGAGACCATATGGGTCTGACAGCACCATGCCCGGCATAGGATCTCTGGGATATTAGATGGATGAGAGATTATAGATACATGGTAATTGAGGATAGATAGGTCCAAAGGATTGGATTCCCCTATATCGTCTGGGGGTTGTGGCATAGTGGCCTGGTACATCCGTAGTCGATGAGTTGAGTGAATTATTATAGAGATAATAATTCACTAAATCAGAAGGAGTTCTGATAAGTATAACTCACGACCAGCTCGATATTGGGCCTAGAGGGTTACACACATATGGTAGGTGTTACGACGAGTAGAGATTCGGATATGAGATATTCGCTGAACCCCCTATCTTATTGGATATCCATTAAGCCCCTGAATTATTGGATCTTGAGATAAGATCCAATAATTGCTAATCAGAGATTATTGGGTAGAAACCCACTAATCTAAGAGGCTTAGGTGATTGGATGGAGATCCAATACCCAATAGGGCAAAAAGATCGGTTTCAGGGGGCCTCTATAAATAGGTAGAAACCAAAACTCTATAGGCTGGGGATTTTTGGTAGCCACCTCCTATTTGCCTCTCCCCAGAGAGAGAGGTGCATCGTCGCAATCCCTGCCGTGTGGATAATGCTAGAGAGGAGGACGCTTGACCTCCTTCATCCTCTCACACATATCTATAGGAATTCAAGGATATACGATCTCCCTAGGTATCTTCTTTTACACATGTAGTTTTGTGGATTTGTTTTTGACGCACCGATCTTCGTACGATGACGGAAACTTTCTATAGGAAATCTAGGGTGTTTTGTTTTCTATTCTTCTGCTGTGCATGAGATGTCGCTCCCCTTGTGGATTTCCTAACAGTTCATATATGAGATATCTATTGGAGCCCCTATCTTATTAGATATCCATTAAGCTTCTGAATTATTGGATCCTATAGATGAGATCCAATGAGAGCTAATAAGAGATTATTAGGTAGAGACCAATTAATCTAAGAGGCTTGGGTAATTGGATGGAGATCTAATACCCAATAGGGTGGGATCCATTAGGGTTGACAAGGGGCCTCTATAAATAGGAGGGAACCAAAGGCCCATAGACTAGGGTTTTTTTGGTAGCCACCTCATATTCTCCTCTCCCTAGAGAGGAGCATCTTCATAGTACCTACCATGTGGATCACCACTAGAGAGGAGGACGCTTGACCTCCTTTATCCTCCCCACAGATTTGTAAGAATTCAAGGATATACGATCTCCCTAGGTAGTATCTTTCTTATATATGCAATTTCTGATTCACGGATTTTGTTTTACACACCGGTCTTTACATGATGATGAAACCTTTCTGTGGAAATCTAGGATTTTGTGTTTTCTATGCTTCCACTATGCATGTGATGTCGCCCTTGGATTTTTCAATAGTACCACCTAGACTAAGTGATGGTACCACTTGTGCAGGGTGTGTCAAGCGGTAGTACCGCCCAGAATTGGTAGTGGTACTGCCAGTACCCCAAGAACCTAGGATGAGGTATTTTTTTGCTCTATCTTTTGAAGCTATTTGGGGTCTATAAATACCCTTCTCATCCCTGATCAGCACACACATGATCTTGAACAAAAATTTGTGTGAAACGCTATTATAATCCTTTGAGAGATCCCTTCCTCTTCTCTAAGTGTAAATTCTATTTAAGGGAGGGCTGAGAGAACTGTAAAGGAGATCTCCTAAACTTGTGAAAAGGAGAATAGAGCTATAAGAGGGTGGTTGATCTTCACCTATTGAAAGAAGATCGATAGTAGAAACCGATGACCTCGACGGAGGAGGAATTGAGAGTGGACATAGGTCACGATGACCGAACCACTATAAATCAGTTTACTTATGTTTCTTTATTGTTTACCTTTACTGCAAACCACTTTACTTGATCACTACTCTTACAAATATTTTCAAGTTAAGCATCTTTCTGATAGGAGTTTTGATAGAATGAATCTTCGAATTATCGAAAGTTTTTCAAACCGATGTTTTTACGAATGCACTAATTAATCTCTCCCCCCCACTCTTAGTATCAATTCTGGTTGTAACAAAGCTCCCTTTCAAAAAGTTGAGATCTTAAAGTAATGGCAATACAAGAAGTAAAGAACTTGAACAATTTTTTACTCAAAAAACTTATCAGGGTCTTTGACGACCTGGGAAATGACATGTACTGCACATGATGAACTTGAGAACAACCTTTCAAAGAATTGGAAGGACTTGGTACTTAGAACCAAAGAAAACCATTTGGGAGAAAACTCAAGTGATGATGATAATGATGATGACTTGGCATCTTACAAGAAAGTTCAAAAAATTCTTAAAAAGAAACAAAACAAAATAAGATACTGAGAATAAAAGTGAACTAAAAAAGGACTCAATAATATGCTATGAATGCAAAAAGCTGGGACACTTAAAAAATGAATGTCCCCAAGTGAAGAAAAAGCTATTAAAGAAAAAGAAAGTACTTAAAACTACTTGAGATGACTCAAGTGTATCCGAAGATGAGGAGCCTACCAACAAAGAAGAAGTTACAAATTATGCATTAATGGCATTTGGCAACGAGGTATGTAACTCAAATGCATCTTCCTTATCTTACGATAAATTATTCAATGCATTTAATGATTTGTTTGATGATTTTAAATTAGTTAGTAAAAAGTATAAATTGTTAAAAAAGGATCATGCTTCTTTTGCTAGTGAATTTGATAAATTAAAAAATGAGCATGATGATTGTATGTTAGCTCCTTGCACTAAGTGTGAAGAGATAGATTCATTTAAAAAAGAAAATGTTCTTCTATAAGAAATATTAGAAAATTTTAAAATAAGCAATAAATTTCTAAACATGATCCTTGCAAATAAGGGTCATTGTTAGGACTCTAGCTAGGAGAGTCCTAATGTAGTTTCATTGAAGGGGGTAAACATATAAATCCTATGGGCATTCATGTAAATCCTATATAGCCAACCCCTATTAAAGAGATGAAGAGGCCGGCTAGGTTAGGATTAGTTTGGAGATTGCTTCTTAGAGAAACATTAGGAGTTAATTAGAAGTAGGGGTCTTGAGAAGGAGGAGTTGATTAGAAGTAGGAGTCTTGAGTAGGAAGAGTTGATTAGAAGTAGGAGTCTTGAGCAGGAGTCCTATTATGAGTTGAGGTTTAGAAATCCTATAAATAGTTATGTATTCACCCTCTTTTCATAATAAATAAATCAATCCTTTTAGCAGCCTTTGGGCAGCAACTTGGAGGAAGGAACCCCTATAGAGTTCCAAGGAGGTTGATCCCCTAAAGAGATCAACCCCAAGCTTAGAATCCATAAGGTTTCAAACACTTGATATTAGAGCAACATTCTTGGAATCTCACTGCCCTTCCACAGCCATCCATCAGCCCTCCATATCCATCCAAACCAACTCGCACAATTGCTTAAAAATCATCACCGAATTCCGCCATCATCTCCACCACCACAGATCATCCTTTGATCTCCTCATGAATTGCAATAGATTCTGGTTTTCTACCTTACTACTACTGCAATTTAGTTATCCTTATTCAAAAAATCTAAAAAAATTATTCCTAGATTATTGCATAAACTTTTCATTATAAAGTTTTTGTCTCTATGATGAAAGATGCACTGTAGAATTTCAGCCTCATAGCACTATTTGTTTGATCTTACTACAATATTTTTTTTGTCCAAATCTCTACGAAAGTTTTATAATGGTTTTGACACTTCCTAACAGTAGATTTCCCTTTAGTTTCGTCAAAAAATTTTCAATATAAACTATTGATCTTTTACATCAAAATTACTATACTTTAGATGTAAAAATCTATTACAGTACCTTTAAGTGATCCTCAATTTTGCCAAACTTCTTGCTGTCGTTTCCTTCTACGAAATTTTTAACAATATTACATCTCCCTTACCAGTAGATTGCCTTATTGTTTTACTTGAATCTCTATTGAGAATTGCTGAAAATAATTACATCTTTACTGCTGGAATTTTTTTGGCGAAAAATCTGGTGTTGCACCTTGTCCTTTTTCTTCTCTGTAACCTACTAGTCCACAGAGCCCAAGGACTCTGTTAGGCGATAGTACCGCTAGACTAGACAGTGGTACCACCTAGTATACTGATAGAATAAGGTCAGCTAGTGGTGGTACTGCTAGTGCCAAGCGATGGTATTGCTAATACTCGAAAATCTGGGATGTGACTCTTTTTGGCTCTATTTTTTAAGTCAATTGAGTCTATAAATACCTCTCTCTTCTCAACTAGTAAAGTATCTTTTAAGAAGTGATAAAAACTAAGTCAAAGCTATAGCAAAATTGTATTCGATAGCTCGAGTGTTTACCTCCCAGTTTTTCTTTGTCAAAATTCTATAAGAGTGTGAACCACTTGTAAGAGTTTGTAAGAGGGGTGCTTGGTCCTTCTCCTTCAAGAAGATTTGATAGTGGAAGTTGGAAACCTCATCGGAGAAGATTTCGGAAGTAGACATAAGTCATTTGACCAAACCACTATATATCGCTGTGTACTACTCTAGATGTATGAGTTTTAATTTCTATATCTTATCTTTTCTTAGTTGTAAATCTTTTGATCTCCTTCTCACTACTCTCAATCGCATTCACTCAAATCACTTTACTCAAGTCTCTTTCGTCGGACCAAAATTTCCAAACAAACAACTCTTTCTGAAATCATTTTAAATTTATAGGTTTTATCCGCTGCACTAATTCATACCCCCCTGTTAGTGCCGCTCAGATCCTAACACATGTATGTTCGTTGTTTCGCATGTGCTTCTGATATATACCAATTTTATTACTTACATATCCTTTTATAATTTGGTGTTTATAGGATAATGTAAACCTTTGCCAGAAATAGAAAAGGGAGTTTTGCTTAGAGCCTGCGATGCTTTGCCAGCCCCTTTTGACTTCACCCAGACATGGGTGGATGGAACTCCCAAAGGTGGGAGACTTCTGTTTGGTGGTCATCTAGAAATGGATGGACTATATTCTGTCTATAGTCCCATTGCACCCTTTGTGTTTTTGATATAATATTTAAAGTATTGCTTATGTGTTTATATGTGCGCTTTGGATTAGAATGAGATGAATGTAATGTCAAATATAGCATTTAAACTTCTACTTCTTATATTTTATATTGATATGCTTTGAAATAGTTCATATGCTATTGATATGTTTTAAAATATTTCATTTTTATTGATATGCTTCAAAACATTTTGTATGCCATTGATATGCTCCAAAATATCCTATACGCCATTGATATACTCTGAAATATCCTATGCGCTATTGAAATGCTCGAAAATATCCTATGCACCATTAATATACTTCGAAATATTTCATACATTCTTAAAATGCTCTGAAACATTTCATACATCCTTGATATGCAGCAACACATTTTATACGTCATTGATATGCTCCATAATATTTTATATGTCATTGATATATTCTAAAACATTTCATATGCCATTGATATGCTTCGAATTATTTCATATGTCATTGATATGCTCCGAAATATTTTATACACAATTGATATGCTCGAAATGCTTCTTACATCATTGATATGCTCTAGTTACTCTTTACTCCATTCGTTATGAACCAAATATATTTTAATTGAAATGACATTTGCAATTCTGTATCTAATGAGATAATATCTATGAACTCTTATATTTCTACCTTGCATTGTGATACCAAGTTTGCTTTTAGCTATGCTCCCTCTTGTTATGAAAATATTTGCCACTTACTGAGCTTTGCAGCTCACTTCTTTACTATATAACCTTTTTTTCATGTTAGCTTATCACACACTAAAATGTTAGAATTAGATTGAGGTAGTAGAAAGCTATTCAGATTATGGCAAGTCCTTGTGGGTTGTTATGTTATTGTTGTATAAATATATTTTATATATAATAAAATATTATCGATAGATTTGAATTGATGTATCATGTAAAAGCTTTAAAAGACCTCTAACATTTAAAATTTTAGAATATTAAGTTTAGTTTATGATGATATAAATTTATAGTAAATGGTTGGAGTTTTGTTGTATAAATTCATACACTTGAGGACTTGTAAGTGTGGTTAATATTTTGTTTAGTTGGCTTGGGTTTTCATAAATGTTTGAGTGATATGATATATGATTATAAACTGCATAAGTTTTATGGATATGAATTCTATCTTGAATATTTTTTAGTATCCTCAAATGTTAGTTTGGATCTTGGATTGATTGTAGATGAATTATAATGTTAGCAATTTAAGGTAGGGTCACACCTCCTGAATGGGATAATTCAAGGGGGGCGTGACAGTTGTAAACTCTTGAAGAGTGTTGAGTATTGCCCTCCTCTTTAAAGTTTAGAATTCATTCTTAAGGAGGTATGAGATTTGTAAAGGTTCTTTCTGAAACCTATAAAAAGAAGAAAGACTTGTAATAAGGGAAGCTGATCTTCATCCATTAAAAAGAAGATCATTAGTGAAAGTAGACGGCCTCGAGAAATGATGAATCGGGAGTGGATATAGGTCACGATAACCAAACCACTATAAATATAGTGTGCATTTCCTTTCATGCTTTTTATTACTATTGCTTACTAATTTAATTGTTCACTACACTTTACTCAATTGCCAAGTTAAAATGCCTCTCCGATATGGTTTCATCGAATGAATTTTCGAAACAATTCTTCTTCTCGATAACACTAATTCACCCCCCACCCTCTTAGTGCCATTTATAATCCTAACAGTTTGTATTAAATCCCAATTCTCTCAATTGGTTAAACACTCAAGAGATATTAAATGGATTTTACTAGCAATCAAGAAGGTCACTATATCACTTGTCCTCATATATTTAATGGGATGGATTACACATATTGAAAAACTCGAATGTGAATTTTCTTACTTTCAATGGATTTTGATCTATCAAATATTGATGAGTTTAGCTTTCAAAAACCTTTTAAATTAATAAATTAATGGAATGATTTAGAAAAAAATATTTTCTTTAAATACAAAAGCTATGAACGCTTTGTTTTGTACTATAGACAAAAATAAATTTAATCATGTTTCTATTTATGAAACAATACTTGATATTTGGCACACACTTGAAGTAACTCATGAAGGAACAAATAGAGTTAAAGAATCTAAGATTAATCTCTTAATGTATAATTATGAATTATTTATAATGAAGCCAAGCAAAATAATTGGTGACATATACACCCATTTTACGGATGTTGTCAATGGTATGAAAGCTCTTGGTAAAAGTTATACTAATCTTAAACTTCTTAATAAAATATGAAGATCTCTTCCAAAAAGTTGAGATCCAAAAGTGACTGCAATTTAAGAAGTAAATAACTTGAATAACTTTCCTCTTGAAGAATTTATAGGGTCATTAATGACCTACGAAATGACCTACAAGGTATATGAACAAAATGAGAATAACTCTCTAAAGAACAAGAAGGATATTGCACTAAGAACCAAAGAAGACCACTTGAGTGAAAGCTCGAGTGATGATGATGACTTTGTACTCCTTACAAGAAAACTTAAAAAGTTTACGAGAAGGAAAAAAATAATCTTGTAAAATAAGACTCTAAAAATAAAAATGAACTAAAAATGTATACAATCATTTGCTATGAATGTAAGAAGCCAGGGCATTTCAAAAATGAGTGTCCACAACTGAAGAAGAAGCTACTAGCACAAAAGAAAAAGAAAGCACTCAAAGTGACTTGGGACGAATCAAGTGCATTAGAAGATGAAGAGCAAACTAATGAAGACGAAGTGGTGAACTACACATTTATGGTTTTCAGTAATGACGAATGTGACTCAACTGAAACATTTTTACCTTATAATGAATTACTTGATGCATTTTATGATTTATATGATAAACTTAAATTACTAAAAAAGAATAATATTTTTCTTTCTAATAAATTAAAAAATTAAAAAATGAGTACGACAATTGCATGTTAACTTCTTGTACTAAATATGAAGAGTTAGACTCAGTCAGAAAGGAAAAAATGTTATTACAACAAATATTAAAAAAATCTAAAATTGATAACAAATCATTAAACATGATTCTTGTCAATAAGACATGTACATAGAAAGAAAGAAATTGGCTTCGTGAGTAGTAATACTCAACAAAAGCCAATTACATTTATTAAAGGACCTACATTACATGTTTCCCTTAAATTTAAATATAATTTTTGTATAAATATAGTCATTATGCTTATAAATATGTATTTTAAAAATATAGCTCGTATAAATTAGTTTGGGTTCCTAAAGAAACCATAAATGATTTAATACCAAAAGTCAAGATAGGTAGATCTAATCATAAGGGACCTAAAGTTAAATGAAAACCTAAAAAAAACCCCATTCTGGTAGATATGTCTACAATCGAAAGCTAGGAGCAAGCGATAATATCTTGATAGTGGATGCTCAAGGCATATGATCGGAGATCTAACATATTTCTCTAAGCTCACTAGCCAAGTTGAAGGATATGTCACCTTCGAAGACAACAACAACAAAGAAAATATTATTGGCAAAAGAAATATAGATAACAAATCAAACCTCTAGATTGAAGATATTCTATTGGTAGATGGTTTAAAATATAACTTACTAATCATTAGTCAATTGTGTGATAAGAGATATAATATTAAATTTAAATCTAATGCTTGTATTATAGAGATACTATGCAAAAATAAATCTATGATTGCTCTAAGGAATAATAATGTGTATACATTGATCTTGATAATTTTTATGATGAAACTTGTTTCTCAGTTTTAAACAATGATACATGGCTTTGGCATAGAAGATTAGATCATGCAAGTATGAAATTTATCTCACAAATTATAAATAAGGACTCGTAAGAGGAATGCCTAGCATTAAATTTGTCAAAGATAGAATTTGTGATACATGCCAACTAGGTAAACAAATAAAGAGTATCTTTAAATCTAAAAATCAAGTAAGTACCTTTAGACCAATTGATATCACAAGTCTAGAAGGTAGTAAATATGCTTTAGTGATTGTTGATGATTTTAGTAGATATACTTGGATATACTTCTTAATATATAAAACTGATTGTTTTAAATATTTTACGAAGTTTTACAAACAAGTTTAAAATGAAAAAGATTTTATGATTTCTTCTATTCATAGTAAAACAAATCCGCGAATCCAAAAACTATATATGTAAAAAGATAGTACCTAGGGAGATCGTATATCCTTGAGATTCCTACAAATCTATGGGAAGGATGAAGGAGGTAAAGCTTCCTTCTCTCTAGTGGTGATCCACATGGCAAGGACTGCGAAGATGCTCCTCTTTGGTGAGAGGAGAATAGGAGGTGGCCACCAAGAAACCCTAGCCTATTAGCCTTTGGTTCTCTCCTATTTATAGAGACCTCCTGTAAACCTTAATGGATCCTGCCCTATTGGGTATGGGATCCCCATCTAATTACCCAACCCTCTTAGATTAATGAGTCTCTACCCAATAATCTAGCTCTTATTAGATCTCATCCATAGGGTCCAATAATACAAGGGCTTATTAGATATCCAACAAGATAGGGGTTCCAGCGGATATCTCATATCCGAACCTCTACTCATCGCAACACCTACCATTTGTGTGTGACCCTTTAGGCCTAATATCGAGCTGGTCCTGAGTCATACCTATCAGAATTCCTTCTGACTTAGTGAATTATTATCTCTATAATAATTCACTCAGCTCATCGACTACGGACATACTAGGCCACTACATCGTAATCCCTAGATGATATAGGGGAATCTAATCCTTTGAACCTATTTGTCCTTAGTTACCATGTACATGTAGTCCTTTATCTACTCTAATATGCCAGAGATCATATATTGGGCATGGTGCTATCAGGCCCATACAGTTTCCAATCAGTCTCACTCCAATCGAATTCTCCCAAAGAACTCTTTCTCTCTCAATCTGAATGACCCTGACTAGGATTTGCTTGAGCAAGAACACATGGGATATTCCTCTCATGATACTGAGAGTTGATGATCCTTTATTGATAATCAATTATTTTTGTAAGGTTGACTACCATTCCCGAGAACCAACTATACTAGATTTAGAACTTTCCAAACCTATAAGTCTGGTGTCAAAGAATGGAATACTCATACAAGTTATCTTTGGTGTTTTAAGTCTAAGGACCAGATACACTACTAGAACTACTGAATCATTATCTGATGTCAGGTATCAATAACCATCTAGCATTCCATAAGCAGATCAATCAGTGAACTCATTCCCCAATGAGCACCTGTACTATACCCTTAGTGTCCCCACATAAGTAGCTATGAGACCAGCCACCTCCATCATATTGATGGATATACAACATACTAGTCTATCTAGTTATCTCGATATCCCTCTCGAGTAACCTATGACCAAGATTATTAAGGGTCTGTGTTTAAAGGTGAATCGATCTCATTATCGTGATCTCATCATGATCCTATTCCCAATGCACAGATCGAAGGACATTACAATATAGATACAGATAATGTGAGAAAATGTCAATAATCATAAGCAAAAAGATTGACGTAGTATGTTACAGGTGCTATCACTTACATGATTGGCTTGTAGGGCACCTATAACTAGTAATCTCCCACTTGACCTAAAGCCAATCACCTACGTGTCTGATCCCTATTAGACCTCTATGACACTCAAAGACAATATGAGACAATGGCTATGTTAGTGGATTTGTAATGTTATCTTCGGATAGAACACTTTCCATTGCTATATCTCTATAATAAGTTAGAACCTCCTCAGAACACTTCTGATGAGACCCGGGTTTCCTTATTTGAGTAATCACCAAGTAGTTGTCACAATCTAAGGGAATTAGCTCCTCGCTGCTTGACATGACTTTTAGATCTATGATGAACTGCTTCATCTAGACTCCCTCCTTTGATACCTCCTATCACAGCAATGTACTCTGCCTCTATGGTCGAGTCAGTAGTAGTATCTTGCTTGGAACTCTTCTAGCATACTACTTATCTATTCAGGGCGAATACAATACCCTGAATTAGACTTACTTTCATTGATATTGGATTGGAAGCTCGAGTCAACTCTGAGGCTACTTTCTCCAAATACTAGTAAAAGATCCTTAGTCCTTCTCAAGTACTTAATGATACACTTTATTGCTTTCCAGTGCTCTAAGTCTAGATATGCCTGATACCTACTCGTGACACTCAGAGTATGCGCTATATCAGGCCTAGTACATAGCATAGCATACATGATAGACCCTATCACTAAGGCATAGGGTATCCTATCCATGTGCATCCTTTCTTTAAGAGTCTTTAGGGATATTCTCCTGGAAAGTGATGGCCTATTTCTCATCAGTATGAGACATCTCCTGAAATTTTTCATGATAAACCTTTTGATAATGATGTCTATATACCTGGACTAGGACAAGCTAAGCATCCACTTGGATCTATTCCTAAGTCCTTCATGGAGAAGTGTCTAGATAGCCAAGCATTTACTATGGAGAGTATTCCTACATCACTCCCAATAATTAGGATATTATCCACATAAAACACCAAGAAGTTGATAGTGCTCCCACTTACCTTCTTGCACATACAAGGCTCATCTTTGTTCTTAATGAAGTCATAAGGTCTGATCGCCTCATCAAATCTTATGTTCCAACTTTAAGAAGCTTGCTTCAATCCATAGATGGACCTAAACAACCTACACACTTTATTTAGACTGTCCTTAGATATAAATTCCTCAAGCTATATCATATACACCTCCTCCTCGAGGTTGTCATTGAGGAATGTAATTTTCATATTCATCTGCTAAATCTCATAATTAAGGTATGCTACAATAGCAAATAGAATTTAGATAGATTTTAGCATGACTATGGGTGAGAAGGTTTCATCATAGTCAACATCTTGGCTTTGATGATACCACTTAGCTACTTGCCTCACTTTATAAGTCTTTACCCTTCAATCTACTCTGATCTTCTTCTTGAAGATCCACTTCCAAACCTTGTTGGAGTACATAGAATCTATCTTTGAATTCATGGCTTCTTGCCACTTCTTGGAGTCTATACTCGTAATAGGCTCCTCGTAGATTTGAGGATCAATATTTTCAGCATCCTCTCCTCTAATATGTCCAACATGTCTCTCAAGAGGATGGGATACTTTATCGACCCTACGTAAAGTCGGAACTTATGTGCCAGGTACTTGAACAGACTATGGCTGTGGAATGGTACTTGAGCTAGGTTTTTCAACCTTACTCAACTCTATCATGCTCCCACTATCTCCACCAAAAATATATTCCTTCTCAAGAAACACTACTCTCTTAGCTACAAAGACCTTTTGGTTCTTAGGATGATAAAAATAATACACATAAATTTCCTTGGGGTGTCCCACGAACTTGCACCATTTTGTCTTGGATTCCAACTTATCGGGCTTCTGTCTCTTAACGTGGGCAGGGTAGCCCCAAATCTTAATAACCTTAAGATCGAGCTTTCCTTTCTATATCTTATATGATATAGACACTACCGACTTAGTTGGAACTCTGTTCAGAAGATAAGCTACGGACTCTAGGGCATATCCCCAGAATGAGATGGGTAGGTCGACGAAACTCATCATAGATGACACCATGTCTAACAGTGTGTGATTCCTTCTTTCGAATATACCATTGAGCTAGGGTGTATAAAGAGGTGTCCATTGGGATAGAATCCCATGATCCTTAAGGGACTGGGTGAACTCTATACTCAAGTACTCACCTCCTCAATCTGATTGAAGAGTCTTGATACTCTTTCCAATCTGAACCTCTGCTTCATTCTTATACTCCCTGAATTTCTCAAAGGCTTCAGACTTGTACTTCATCAAGTACTTTATTAGTGAAAATAATAAAGTAGGAATAACCACCAATATCCTGAGTTGATATAGGACCACATACATTACTATGTATGAGTTCTAATAACTTAGTGGCTCTCTCTCCAGTTCTACTAAATGGAGAGTTGATCATCTTTCCACGAAGGCAATGTTCGTAAGTCACATATGACTCATAGTCAAATGGATCTAGTGCTAGTCATATGTGCCTTGTAAGCCAATCACATGAGTGATGACACTTGTGACTTGATATGCACTCTTTCTCTTTACTTATTATTACGTATTTTATCACTTTATCTTGCATGTTACATATATTGTGATGTCCTTGGATCTGTGCAATGGGAATCGAATCATGATGAGATCACAATAATAAGACCGATTCACCTTTAAACACAGACCCTAAATAATTCTGGTTATAGGTTACTTGAGAGGGACATTGAGATAACTAGATAGACTAGTGTGTTGTATATCCATCTATATGATAGAGGTGGCTGGTCTCATAGCTACTCGTGTGGGGACACTAAGGGTACAATGCAGGTGCTCATTGAGGAATGAGTTCACTGATTGATCTACCTACAGAATGCTGGATGGTTATTGATACCTCATGTCAGATAGCGATTCCATAGTCCTAATAGTGTATTTGGTCCTTAGACTTGAGACACCAAGGATATCCTGTATGAGTACTCTACTCTTTGATACCAGACTTATAGGTTTGGAAAGTTTCAGATCTAGTACAATTGGTTATTGGGAGTGGTAGCCAACCTTATGAGAGCTATTAAGTATCAATAGAGGATTATCCGCTCTCGATATCATGAGAGGGATATCCCATGTATTCTTGCTAGAACAAATCCTTGGCCAAGGTTATTCGGATTGAGAGAGAAAGAGTTCTCTAGGAGAATCCGATAAGAGTAAGACTCGAGGAGAGACCGTATGGGCCTGATAGCACCATGCCCGGTATAGGGTCTCTAGGTTATTAGTTGAATGAGGAACTATAGTTACATAGTAACTAAGGACAGATAGGTCCAAAGGATTAGATTCCCCTGTATCATCTGGGGGCTGTGGCGTAGTGGCCTAGTACGTCCGTAGTCGATAAGTTAGGTGAATTATTATAGAGATAATAATTCACTAAGTCAGGAGTTCTAACAAGTATGACTCACGGCCAGCTCGATATTGGGCCTAGAGTGTCATACACATATGGTAGGCGTTGCGACGAATAGAGGTTCGGATATGAGATATCCGCTAGACCCCTATCTTATTGGATATCCATTAAGCCCTTGAATTATTGAATCCTAAGATGAGATCCAATAATTGCTAATAAGAGATTATTGGGTAAAGACCCACTAATCCAAGAGGTGTGGGTAATTAGATGGAGATCCAATACCCAATAGGGTAAGATCCATTAGGGTCTATAGGGGGTCTCTATTAATAGAAGGGAACCAAAGCTCTATAGGCTGGGGGTTCTTTTGGTAGCCACCTTCTGTTCTCCTCTCTCTAGAGAGGTGCATCGTCGTAGTCCCTATTGTGTGGATACCGCTAGAGAGGAGGATTCTTGATCTCCTTCATCCTTTCTACAGATCTATAGGTATTCAGGGATATATGATCTCCGTAGGTATTTTCTTTTACACATGTAGTTTTCGTGGATTTGTTTTCACGCATCGGTCTTCGCACGATGACGGAACCTTTCTACGAAAAATTTAGGTTTTATTTTTTGTTCTTCTGCTACACATGAGATGTTGCCCCATAAGATTTCCCAATAGTGGCATCATAGCCAAGTTGTTCGTGCGAAGATCGGATCTTAAACTACATGTGTTGTGACTTAAAACAGTTTTTGTCATCATAATCATTGATGCAAATGGTGAGGAAGGGCAGCAAGTGTTACTACCTTTGCTGCGCTCACACAGCGGCGGCCTGCTTCCTGCAATGGTAGTGGCGGCCTATTGCCTACCTGCAAGGTGTGGGCAAAGACACCCGTGGGGAGCAGCGGCAGCTACGGGCGCTACCTCGCAGCCCGCGGGCAAAGGCACCTGCAGCAACAGCACTGCCTGGTGGGCAACGATGCCCACGAGGTCCCTGCCAATGGCACCCATTGTGGCAACACTGCTTGTGGGGCAGCGGCGCTCGCCCGCGAGCAGAAGCGCAACCGCGGGCAAGGGCGGTGCGCCCGCAGGTAGTGGCCGCCACCAGCAGGGTGGCAGCGGCCACAATGCAGCAATGTAGCAGAGGGATTAGGGTTTTCGAGTAAAAGATAGTTTTGCCCATTGGAATTTTAGAAATTTTGGTTTGTCCCTTTTGATAGAATGACCAAAATACCCCTCAACATTCAAAAAATTCTTTGAATATCCTTATTTTCAAAAAAATATTAGTTAATTAAATAGTTTAATTTACTATTATTATTTATCTAGTAATCCTATAAAATAACATATATATATGATTTATGATGTTGACAGATGATCATGGACTTGTGATGTGATGTGTATACATGTGATTATTATTATTATTGGGGCCTGCGAGCCTCTATTTTTCTCATTTATTGTCGGGCCTGCGTGCCTGTAATTATGTTATAATTACATGAGGAGGCACAGCGGTAGCAGGACCCACGAGGTCGAGATGGATGATCCGACGCATGGAGATACATTGAGATGTCGACGGAACTGACGAAGCGAGAAGGATGATCATAGGGTATGGAGATGCACCGAACCACACATAGATCTTATTGTGAGTGATTAGGTCCATTGGCTTGGGCCTAATCATATTAGGATGTGGTCTATGATCATCTGGTGTGATTGCTCATGTGATGTGTGATTGGTTATACACCTACTAGATATGTATATATATTTGCATGCGATGTAGATATATATTAAATATGTATATGTATGACACATTATGTTAGGAGACCAAATCAAAAATCTACTCTATTAATAATATTAAGTCGGTAAAAGTAAGACAATTAGATTGAACCACGTGGCCTTCCATCGTTATAGGTAGGAACCGATTCCCGGAGTAGGTTGAGTTAGTCAAGTCTCTCGAGACTCACTGATATCACGTTTCGCTATCTTATCTATGACATAGAGATGTCACCGGTGACCTGAGGATATGGTATGCTTGGTCGAGTCCCTCGAGAGTATATCATCGAATCAGACTCATCCTTGTAACGATGGTGATGACTTAACCGAACATCATGGTTGGTCGAGTCCCTCGAGGCCATGGTGGTTCGGAGGCTAAACAGGATAGAAATCATAAGGAGTTATGATTGGCAAGAGTTGCTTACCTTTACGGGCTTAACATGATTGGTCGAGTCCCTCGAGGTTATGTTTAAACGCTAATTGGATCCCGATCCCTACTAGAGATCCATTAGGGGTCTCCGATTCACATACCGGAGGGTGTTGTGTCTCACGAAAAATTAGTGGGAGTACATTAAGATAAAAGTCCTTATCTTAACTGTTTAATTTTTGCAAAGTCTGCATGTTATTTATTTCTACTACATCTTTAATTTCAGAAAATGTCACTTTCAAATCCATTACGTGGCATACTTGATGCCAACTACCTCATTGGTCCAAATTATACGGATTGGCTTTGCAATCAGAGAATCATTCTCACGGCAGAAAAAATCATATATGTCCTTGATATAGTGATCCCTACGCCCGACAAAGGGGCAAGTGAGGATAAGATCGCTCATTATGTGAAGTACATAAATGATTCCGCTCCTGCTCAGTATTATATGTTAGCCTCTATGACTACTGGGTTATAGAGACAGCATGAAAATATAGATGCTAATTTCATACTCCTACATCTCCGTAAACTGTTTGAGGAACAGAGAAGAACTCAATGATATGAGATATCGAAGAGTCTTTTCCGTGCTAGGATGACTGAGGGGACATCAGTTCAGAACCATGTCCTTAAGATAATTGAGTGGATCGAGAAACTCACAGGTCTAGGAATGGTCCTAGAGGATAACCTGTGTGTGGATCTTGTGCTTCATTCCCTACCATATTTCTTTTCTCAATTCATAATGAATTTTAATATGAACAAATTTGAGGTGACCCTCCTAGAGCTCCTCAATATGTTGAAAGACGTAGAGAGCACCATCAAGAAAGAGAAGCCAGTTCTCTATGTTGGTGAGACTAGAAAGAAAAGAAAGGCTGAGAAGTCCCTTAAGAAGGGCAAGGGTAAGAGCAAAATGGGTAAAGCAAAGGTTGCCAAGAAAAACCTAACAAATAACAAAGGTTAGTGCTTCCACTGCGGCAAAGATGGGTACTGGAAGAGGAACAACAAAGAGTACCTTGCAGAGAGGGCAAAACAGAAGCTTGGAGAAGCTTCAAGTATATTCATGATCAGTCTCCATTTGTTAAAATTTTATGATAACACATGGGTATTGGATATAAGGAGTACTTATCATATCTGCAATTCGTTGTAGTTTTTGGCAGGACCTAGGAGATTGAATAGAGGCGAGATGGATCTTAAGATGGGCAATAGAGCAAAGGTTGCTACAGTGGTTGTTGGCAAGGTCACCTTACATCTGCTTGATAGAGCTATTATTGCATTAGATGCATGCTATTATGTTCCTTCTATCATCAAAAATATTATTTCCATTTCATGTTTGATAGTTAATGGATATAAATTAGTTTTTGAGAACAATGGTTATTCATTAATATTAGATGATGAGATCATCACGAGAGGAACATTGCATAATGGTTTATTTATGCTAGATACAGCTCCATATATCATGAGTGTAAGTGAGTCTAAGAGGAAACGAGAAGAGGTGAACAATACATATCTGTGGCATTGTAGGCTAAGTCACATCCATGAGGGAAGGATTTAATAGTTGCTGAAGAATGAATATCTAGATCCATTTGACTATGAATCATATGTGACTTGTGAACCTTGCCTTCGGGGAAAGATGACTAACTCTCCATTTAGTGGAATTGGAGAGAGAGCCACTGAGTTATTAGAACTCATACATAGTGATGTATATGGTCCTATGTCGACTCATGCCATAGGTGGTTACTCCTACTTCATTACTTTCATTAATGACTTCTCAAGATACGGACATGTGTACTTGATGAAGTAGAAGTCTGAGGCTTTTGAGAAATTCAAGGAATATAAAAATGAAGTGGAGAACCAGACAGGAAAGAGTATTAAAACCCTTTGATCAGATCGAGGAGGTATAGAGTTCACCCAGTTCCTCAAAGACCATAGGATTTTATCCCAATGGAGACATCCTTATATACCGCAGCTTAATAGTGTATCAGAAAAGTGGAATTGCACACTGTTAGACATTATGCGTTCCATGATGAGTTTCGTTGACCTATCCATCTCATTCTAGGGATATGCCATAGAGACCACAGCTTATCTTCTAAACAAAATTCCAACTAAGTCAGTAATATCTACTCTGTCATGCCCCTTGAATTTTTAATCTCGTTTAGGAGGTGTGACCTTGTCTTAAAAATCCATAACATTAAAATTTTAAGAACAATTCAATCCAGGATCCATTCTAACAATTTGAGGATACTAAGAACTATTCAGATCAATATTTAAATATTTAAATTCACAATTCATAAACCTGTACAGTTTCATAAATCATACTCCACTTCATTCATTGATTTATAAAATCTAAAACTAGCTCAACTAAACAACATCCACATTATAAATCCATAAGTGTGGGAAATCCATACAATCTCAAAACCAACCTTTACCACTAGTTCATATCGTTATACAAATTAAACTTAACATTCCAAATCCTAAACAAGAGAGGTCCCTTAACTTTTACAACACACTTAAGTTTAGATTTACCATCAACATGTCATTAAACACAAAATGTACCTATACAACAAAAACATATCAACTATTAAGGCTCAAGCCAAAATCTTCTAGCATTTTCTTCCTCAACCCAATTTAAACATTCCAAAGACTGATAAGCTAACCTAAAAAAAAAGGTTATAGCAATCGAAGTGAGCATAATAGAGCTCAGCAAGTGACTAACATATCCATGGTGAAAAATAATAGTTTAAAAAAAATATATGGTAATCAAAATACAAAACAAGATATAAGAAAACGTATTTATCATATTATCGGATACTGAATCGAAAATACCCTCTTATTCAAACCTATTTGGTTTAATAACAATTATAGTAAAGAGTAATTGAAACATATTGAAAGGTGTACATAGTATTTCAGAGCATATCAAATGACATATAGGACATTACGGAGCATATCAATAGCATATGAAATATTTCGGAGCAAATGAAGAACAGATGAAATATTTCTAAACATATCAAATAGCATATGAAATGGTTTTAGAATATATTTTGAAGGATAATAATGGCATATGAGATATCTCAGAGCATATCAGAAGAACAAATCAGAAATAGAAGCTAAAATGTCATATCTGACGTTCATTCATTTCATTCTCATCCAAAGCACACATATAAACATATAAGCAAGGCTTTGGATATCATATCAAAAATACAGAGGGTGTAGTAGGATCTCAAACAAAATCTTCCACATCTGGGAGTATCATACATCCACGTCTGGATGAAGCTAGAGGGGGCCGGCAGAGTATTGCGAGCTCTAAGTATACACCCTTTACCATTTCTGGCAAAGGTCCAAATAATCCCTTTACCATTTCTGGCAAAGGTCCAAATAATCCCTTTACCATTTCTGGCAAAGGTCCAAATCATCCCACAAGATACTAGAGTACAAAAGGATAGTATGAACAATAACATTAGCATATATCAGAAGTATATGCAGAACAACGAAAATATACTTGTGCCTTTACGAAACAAGGTAGTGCCAACATGAACATTACATAATAGATTTTAGGTATACAAACAAATTTTAGGATGAACAATACAAGAATTTCAAAGGAACAATATAAAGCTCAATTGAAGAAGAATTTAGCAGAAATCAAATTTCCAATAGGATGAAACTTGAATAGGCAAAGCTCAACAAAATTTCAATTCTAGCAGAATTTGAGTGGTAAATTTCCTGAATTGTTTGAGTAACCAATTATGCTCTAATTTGCTCAAAATAATTATTGTTAGAAATCTGTATCAATCTATTTTCAGATAAACTTAGATTTGTAAATTTTTGAGTTCCTAACAGCAAGTTACAACTAATAGAGTAAAGCAGGGTCAGAATTTATCATCTCTGTTTTGCAGAATTGGTAGAATCAATTTAAATAGATGTTTCAGTAGGCAAATATACTTCAAAATTTCCAAATCTAGTGTCAAAAGAAAGATATCGAATCTAGTTTCTAAAGAATTAATTTTACATAATTCAGAATGTTCACCAGAGAGTTATGAATAATTTAGTAACAGAAGGTCAGAAGTTATAGTATCTATTTTACTGAATTTGTGAGATCTATTCATTCAAATATTTCGATAGGAAAACTAACTCTGAATCTTCCAATTTTTATATCAAATGAAATCCCTATAAGTCTACTTTCGTGTGAAAGAGGTTTTTCATAAATCAGAATTTAGTGCAAAAAATTATAGCCACAAGAGTACTAAAAGGTCAAAATAAAAAAAATTTTAGATTCAACATTTGATGTATAAACGGCATAGATATCTAACATGAAACCACAATCTTCTAATTTTCTCAGAATCAAGATGAAAAAAGGAATCAAAATTTTTCCTAGGATGGGGTTAGAATACTTGCCTTACAAAAGTTTGATTCCCAACAATGGAGAGTTGATGCAAAACTTCAAGCCAATGCAAAAAAACTTCTTCTCTTACTTCAATTTCCTTTTCCTTTCTCTTCTCAAATCCACATTGGTTGCAGTAAGTTTTCTCCTCTAATTACTTAGGTTTGGCTCATGCAAAGATTTACAAGATGGCAAGAATGCATGAGGGAAGCTTAGGTGTCATCCATTGAATAAACACATGTGACCCTTCAGTAGGTTAGCTAATGACACATGTCTTTCTCTTTTTTTTTTTTTTTTTTAACTTAATATGAATCTTTCACAAATCACCTCCAATTACTAAGATTCACATTTTGGTCCTAAGCAATAACTTTCAATATAAAACTATTTAGTGCTATAGAATTGTTAAACATTTCTCATATTTACAAATAGGTCCTTAGAATTTTACAAATAAGTCCTCATATTTTATAAATAGGTTTTAAGGTTTATTTGGGCTCATCTACAGAATTTAAGATAGGTAGTAATATTATAATTAAACTCTTATACGAAATTTGGAAACGAGAAAATGCGAGGGATGTTACATACTCCATATGAGATATGGAATGGGAAGAAGCCCGATCTTAAGGTTGTTAAGATTTAGGGCTACCTTACCCACATCTAGAGACACAACCCCGACAAGTTGGAATCCAGGACAGAATAGGGCAACTTCGTGGGATACCTAAAGGAAACTTATGGGTATTATTTCTATAACCCATAGGACCAAAAGGTCGTTGAAACCAAGAGAGCAGTGTTTCTTGAGAAGGAACACATTCTTAGTGGAGATAGTGAGAGCGTGATAGAGTTGAGCAAGATTGGAGAACCTAGCTCAAGCACCATTCCACAACCATAATCTGTTTAGATACCTAGCATACAAGTTCTAACTTTACGTAGGTCCGGTAGAGTATCCCATCCTCTTGAGAGATATGTGGGATATATCAGAGGAGAGGATGTTAACGATATTGATCCTCAAACCTACGGGGAGGCTATTATGAGCATAGACTCTGGGAAATGACAAGAAGCCATGAATTTAGAAATGGATTCCATGTACTCCAATAAGGTTTGGAACCTAGTTAATGCACCCGAGGGTATTATACCCATTGGCTGTAAGTAGATCTTCAAAAAGAAGATTGGAGTAGATGGAAAGGTAGAGACCTATAAAGTAATGCTAGTGGCTAAGGGGTATCGTCAAAGGCAAGGTGTTGACTATGACAAAACTTTTTCACTTGTAGCAATGCTAAAATCCATTCGAATTCTATTGGCTATTGCAGCACACTATGGTTATGAGATCTGGCAGATGGACGTCAAAACCGCATTCCTTAATGGCAACATCAAAAAGGTGGTGTATATGATACAGCTTGAGGGATTCGTGTCTAGAGATAACCCAGATAAGTTGTGCAAGTTGCTTAGGTCCATCTATGGACTGAAGCAAGCTTTCCGAAATTGGAACATAAGATTTGATGAGGCGATCAGATCTTATGACTTCGTTAAGAACGAAGATGAGCCTTGTGTGTACAGGAAGGTAAGTGGGAGCACTATCACCTTTTTGGTATTATATAGGGATGACATCTTGATCATTGGGAATGATGTAGGAATGCTCGTTACAGTAAAGACTTGGCTATCTAGGCACTTCTTCATGAAGGACTTAAGGCAAGCATCCTGCATATTGGGGATACGGATCTATAGAGATAGATCCAAAAGGATGCTTGGCTTGTCCCAATCCAAGTATATCGATACCATTGTCAAAAGGTTTGGCATGGAAAATTCCAAGAGTGGTCTCATACCAATGAGACATGGAATATCACTTTCTAAGAGTATTTCCCCAAAGACTCCTAAAGAAAGGGCACACATGGTATGATACCATATGCCTCAGCGATAAGATCTATCATGTATGCTATGCTATGTACCAGGCTTGATATAGCACATGCTTTGAGTGCCACGAGCAGGTATCAAGCAGATCCAAGCTTAGAGCACTGGAAAATAGTAAAATTTATCCTTAAGTACTTAAGCAGTGTTGGGAAATCCTTCAAGGGAGCGACATCACACGTGTAGCAGAAGAACAAAAAATAAAACCCTAGATTTCCCATATAAAGTTTTCATCGTCGTGCGAAGATTGGTGCATCAAAACAAATCCACGAAAAACTGCATGTGCAAAAGAAAATACCTAGAGAGATCATATATCTCTGAATCCCTACAGATCTATAGGAGAGGATGAAGGAGGTCAAGCGTCCTCCTCTCTAGCGGTATCCACACGACAAGGACTATGATGATGCATCTCTCTAGGGAGAGGAGAACAGATGGTGGCTACTAAAAGAAACCCTCAGCCTATAGAGCTTTGGTTCCCTCCTATTTATAGAGGCCCCTTGTAAACCCTAATGGATCTTGCCCTATTGGGTATTGGATCTCTATCCAATTACCCAAGCCTCTTGGATTAGTGGGTCTCTACCCAATAATCTCTTATTAGCAATTATTGGATCTCATCTTAGAATCCAATAGTTCAAGGGCTTAATGGATATCTAATAAGATAGGAGGTTCAACGGATATCTCATATCTGAACCTCTACTCATCGCAACACCTACTCTATGTGTGTGACCCTCTAGGCCCAATATCGAGCTGACCGTGAATCATACTTGTCAGAACTTCTTCTGACTTAGTGAATTATTATCTTTATAATAATTCACCCAACTCATCGATTGTGGACGTACTAGGCCACTACGCCACAGCCCCAAACGATATAGGAGAATCCAATCCTTTGGACCTATTTATCCTTAGTTACCATGTATCTATAGTCCCTCCTCCATCTAATATCCTAGAGACCCTATACCGGGCATGGTACTGTCAGGCCCATACGGTCTCTCATCGAGTCTTACTCTTGTCGGATTCTCCCAAAGAACTCTTTCTCTCCCAATCTGAATAACCTTGGCCAAGGATTTGTTCGAGCAAGAATATATAGGATATTCATCTCATGATACCGAGAGTGGATGATCCTCTATTGACACTCAGTAGCCCTCATAAGGTTGGCTACCACTCCCAATAACCGACTGTACTAGATCTGGAACTTTCTAAACCTCTAAGTCCGAAATCAAAGAGTGGAGTACTCATACAGGACATCCTTGGTGTCTCAAGTCTAAGGACCAGATACACTACTGGAACTACGGAATTGTTGTCTGACATGAGGTATCAATAACCATCCAGTATTCTATAGCCGGATCAATCAATGAACTCATTCCCCAATGAGCACCTGTACTATACCCTTAGTGTCCCCACATGAGTAGCTATGAGACCAGCCACTTTCATCATATGGATGGGTATACAGTACACTAGTCTATCCGGTTATCTCAATATCTCTCTCGAGTAACCTATGACCAAGATAATTTAGAGTCTGTATTTTAAGATGAATCGATCTCATTATCGTGATCTCATCATGATCCGATTACCATTGCACAGATCCAAGGACATCACAATATACATCTAGATAACATAAGATAATGCCAATAATCGTAAGTAAAGAGATTGACGCAGCGTGTTATAAGTGCAATCACTCATGTGATTGGCTTGTAGGGCACCTATAACTAGCAATCTCATACTTGACCTAAAGCCAATCACTAACATGTCTGATCCCCATCTGACCTTTGTGATGCTCAAAAATAATTTGAGTTAAAGGCTTTGTCAGTGAATCTGCAATGTTATCTTCGGATGAAACTCTTTCCACTACTACATCTTTTCAGACTACGATCTCTCTAATAAGCTAGAACCTCCTCAGAACACTTTTGATGAGACCCGGGTTCCCTTATTTGAGTAATCACCCCATATTTGTCACAATATAAGGGAATCGGCTCCTTGCTACTTGAGATGACTCCTAGGTCTGTGATGAACTTCTTCATCCAGACTCCCTCCTTTGTTGCCTCTATCACAGCAATGTATTCCACCTTTGTGGTCGAGTCAGCAGTAGTGTCTTGCTTGGAACTCTTCTAGCATACTGCTCCTCCATTTAGGGTGAACACATACCCTGAATTAGGCTTGCTATCATCGATATTAGACTAGAAGCTCGAGTCCGTGTAGCACTCAACCGTGAGGCTACTACCTCCATATACCAGTTAAAGATCCTTTGTCCTTCTCAAGTACTTAACAATACATTTTACTACTTTCCAGTGCTCTAAGCCTGGATCTACCTGATATCTGCTCGTGACACTCAGAGCATGCGCTATATCAGGCCTGGTACATAGCATAGCATACATGATAGATCCTATCGCTGAGGCATATGGTATCATATTCATGTGTGTCCTTTCTTCAGGAGTTTTTGAGGACATACTCCTAGAAAGTGATATTCCATGTCTCATTGGTATGAGACATCTTTTGGAATTTTTTATGCCAAACCTTTTGACAATGGTGTCTATGTACCTGGACTGGGACAAGCCAAGCATCCTCTTGGATCTATCTCTATAGATCTGTATCCCCAATATACAGGATGCTTCCCCTAAGTCCTTCATAGAGAAGTGCCTAGATAACAAAGTCTTTATTGTGGAGAGCATTCCTACATCATTCCCAATGATTAGGATGTTATCCACATATAATACCAAAAAGGTGATAGTGCTCCCACTTACTTTTTTGTACACACAAGGCTCATCTTCGTTCTTAATGAAGTCATAAGATCTGATTATCTCATCAAATCTTATGTTCCAACTTCGGGAAGCTTCCTTCAGTCCATAAATGGACCTAAGCAACCTACACACCTTATCTAGATTATCCCTGGACACGAATCCCTCAGGCTGTATCATATACACCTCCTCCTCGAGGTTATCATTGAGGAATGCGGTTTTGACGTCCATCTGCTTGATCTCATAATCATAGTGTGCTGCAGTAGCCAATAGAATTCGAATGGATTTTAGCATGGCTATAGGTGAGAAAGTTTCGTCATAGTCAATATCTTGCCTCTGACGATATCCCTTAGCCACTAGCCTTGTTTTATAGGTCTCTACCTTTCCATCTACTCCAATCTTCTTTTTGAAGATCCACTTGCAGCCAATGGGTACAATACCCTCGGGTGCATCAACTAGGTTCCAAACCTTATTGGAGTACATGGAATCCATTTCTAAATTCATGGCTTCTTGCCATTTTTCAGGGTCTATGCTCATAATAGCCTCCTCGTAGGTTTGAGGATCAATATCCTCAACATCCCCTCCTCTGATATGTCCCACATATATCTCAAGAGGATGGGATACTCTATCGGACCTATGTAAAGTTGAAACTTGTGTGCTAGGTATCTGAATAGATTCTGGTTATGGAATGATGCTTGAGCTAGGTTCTCCAACCTCACTCAACTCTATCATGCTCCCACTATCTCCAGCAAGAATGTGTTCCTTCTCAAGGAACACTACTCTCTTAGCTACAAAGTCCTTTTAGTCCTCAGGGTGATAGAAATAATACCCACAAGTTTCCTTGGGGTATCTCACGAACTTACACCGATCCGTCTTGGATTCCAACTTATCGGGGTTTTGTCTCTTGACGTGGTCAGGGCAACCCCAAATCTTAATAATCTTAAGATTGGGCTTCTTCCCATTCCATATCTCATATGGAGTAGACATCATTGACTTAGTTGGAATTCTGTTTAGAAGGTAAGCTGCGGTCTCTAGGGCATATCCCCAGAATGAGATGGGTAGGTCAGCGAAACATATCATGGAATGCACCATGTCTAATAATGTGCGATTTCTCCTTTCTGATACACCATTAGCTATGGTGTATAAGGAGGTGTCCATTAGGATAAAATTCCATAGTCTTTGAGGTACTGGGTGAACTTTGTACTCAAGTACTCACCTCTTCGATCTGATCGAAGGGTTTTAATACTCTTTCCTGTTTGGTTCTCCTCTTCTCGTTTCCTCTTAGACTTACTTACACTCATGATATATGGAGCTATATCTAGTATAAATAAACTATTATGCAATGTTCCTCTCGTGATGATCTAATCATCTAATATCATTGAACAACCATTGTTCTTAAAAACTAATTTATATCCATTAACTGTCAAACTTGAAATGAAAATAATATTTTTGATAATAGGAGGAACATAATAGCATGCATCTAATATAATAATAGCTCCACCAAGCAGATGTAAGGTGACCTTGCCAATAGCTACTACAGCAACCTTTGCTCCATTACCTATCTTAAGGTCTATCTCACCTCTGTTCAATCTCCTAGGTCCTGCCAGAACCTACAATGAATTACAAATATGATAAGCACTCCCGGTATCTAATACCCATGTGTTATCATAAGATTCTAACAAATGGAGACTGATCTTGAATGTACCTGAAGCTTCTCTAAGCTTCTGTTTCGCCCTCTCTGCAAGGTACTCTTTGCAGTTTCTCTTCTAGTGCCCATCTTTGTCGCAATGGAAGCACTAGCCTTTATCCTTTGTTGGGTCTTTCTTGGCAACCTTTGCCTTACCCATTTTGCCCTTGCCCTTGTTGAGGGTCTTCTCAGCCATCCTTTTCTTTCTGGTGTCACCTGCATAGAGAACCGGCTTCTCTTTCTTGATGGTGCTCTCTGCTTCTCTCAACATATTGAGGAGTTCTAGGAGGGTCACCTCAAGTTTGTTCATATTAAAATTCATTATAAATTGAGAAAAGGAATCTGGTAGGGACTGAAGCATAAGATCCGCACACAGGTTATTCTCTAGGATCATTCCTAGACCTGTGAGTTTCTTGATCCACTGAATCTTCTTAAGGACATGGTTCTAAACCGGTGTCCCCACCGTCATCCTAGCATGGAAAAGACTCTTTGATATCTCATATCACTGAGTTCTTCCCTGTTCCTCAAACAGTTTGCGGAGATACAGGAGTATGGAATTAGCATCCATATTTTCATGCTGTCTTTGTAACTCAGTAGTCATAGAGGCTAATATATAATACTGAGCAAGAGTGGAATCATCTATGTACTTCACATAATGAGCGATCTCATCCTCGCTTGCCCCTTCATCCGACATAGGGATCAATGTATCAAGGACATACGTGATTTTCTTTGTCGTGAGAATGATACTCAGATTGCGAAGCCAATCCGTATAATTTGGACCAGTGAGGTGGTTGGCATCAAGTATGCCACGTAAAGGATTTGAAAGCGACATGTTTCTGAAATTAAAGATGTAGTAGAAATAAATAACATGCAGAGTTTGTAAGAATTAAATAATTAAGATAAGGACTTCTATCTTAATGCATTCCTACTAATTTTTTACGAGACACACAACACCCTCCGGTATATGAGTCGGAGACCCCCGGTGGATCTCTAGTAGGGATCAGGATCCAATCGGCATCTTAACGTAACCTCAAAGGACTCGACCAATCACGTTAAACCCATAAAGTTAGGCAACTCTTGTCAATTACAACTCCTTGTGATTCCCATCCTATTCGGCCTCTGAACCATCATGGCCTCGAAGGACTCAACCAACCATGATGTTCAGTTAAGTCATCAACATCGTTACAATATGAGTTTGATTCGGTGATATACTCTTGAGGGACTCGACCAAGCATACCATCTCCTCAGGTCACCGGTGACGTCTGTATGTCATAGATAAGATAGCAAAATGCGATACAGGTGAGTCTCGAGGGACTCGACCAACTCAACCTATACCGAGAATCGGTTCCTAGCTATAACGATAGAAGGCCACGTGGGTCAATCTAATTGTCTCACGTTTACCGACTTAATATTATTAATAGTGAGAATTTTTGATTTGGTCTCCTAACAAAATGTGTCACACATATACATATTTAATATATATATCTATCTTGCATGTAAATATATATATATATATATATCTAGTATGTGTATAACCAATCGTACATCACGTGAGCAATCACATCAGATGATCATAGACAACATCCTAATGTGATCAGGCCTAAGCTAGTAGGCTCAATCACTCACATCAAGATCTATGTATACTTAGGCACATCTCCATGCCCTGTGATCATCCTTCTCGCTTCGTCGATTTCGTTGACATCTCCATACATCGGATCGTTTATCTCGGCCTCGTGAGTCCCGCTACCGCTTTGCCTCCTCATGTAATTACAACATAATTATAAGCACGTAGGCCCGATAATAAACAAGAAAAAATAGAGGCTCACAGATCCCAATAATAATAATCACATGTATACACATCAGATCACAAGTCCATGATCATTTGTCCGCATCATACATCACATGTATATATTATTTTATAGGACTACTAGATAAAAAATAATAGTTAATTAAACTATTTAATTAATATATTTATTTTTTTGAAATCAGGGACATAGAGAGAATTTTTTGAATTACCAAGGGCATTTTAGTCATTCGACCAAAAGGACAAAATTAGCATTTTGAAATTGAGAGGGGTATTTTGGTAATTCTATCAAAAAGGACAAAAATTAATATTTTGGAAATTTTGAGGGATAAAAATATCTTTTGTTCAAAAACCCTAACTCCTCTCCCTCTCTTGAGGGGCAAAAATGTCTTTTGCCACCTTATCGGCGACGGCGCCGCGGGCGGCTCGGCCACAGCAGGTGAGCGCAATGCCCATAGGTGCTGCCCCTGCTGCGGGTGGGCGCCGCTCATGCAAGCGCCACCCATGGGGTAGCGCCCGCAAGCGCCGCTCATGCGGGGCAACCGCCCACGGGCGGCGTCGAGCCTTGCTGACGGGCCACCTGCAAGCGGGCACCGCCTACCCCATGCGGGCATTCCGCAGGCCGCCGTGTACACAGCCATAGCTGCAAGTAGCCTTGGCCGTGACCATTCTATGAGCGCAACAAGGGCAGCAACAGTTGCTGCCCTTCCTCGCCTTTTGCATCAACGATTTTGACGACAAGACCTGTTCTAGATCACAACACATGCAGTTTAAGATTCGATCTTTGTATGAATAACCTGGCTCTGATACCATTGTTGAGAAATCCTTCAGGGAAGCGACATCACATGCGCAGTGGAAGAACATAAAACAAAACCCTAGATTTCCCATAGAAAGTTTTTGTCATCGTATGAAGATTGATGCATCAAAACAAATCCGATATCAAAGAGTGGAGTACTCATACAGGATATCCTTGGTGTCTCAAGTCTAAGGACCAGATATACTACTGGGACTATGGAATTACTGTCTGACTTGAGGTATCAATAACCATCCAGCATTCTATAGGCTGATCAATCAGTGAACTCATTCTCCAATGAGCACCTGTACTGTACCCTTAGTGTACCCACACGAGTAGCTATGAGACCAGCCACCTCCATCATATGGATGGGTATACAGTACACCAGTCTATCCAGTTATCTTGATGTTCCTCTCGAGTAACCTATGACCAGGATAATTTAGGGTCTGTGTTTAAAGGTGAATCGATCTCATTATCATGATCTCATCATGATCCGATTCCCATTGCAGAGATCGAAGGACATCACAATATACATATGGATAATGTGAGATAATGCCAATAATCATAAGCAAAGAGATTGACGTTGTATGTTACAGGTGTAATCACTCATGTGATTGGCTTGTAGGGCACCTATAACTAGCAAGAAGGACTAAGGATCTATCACTGGTATATGGAGGTAGTAGCCTCAGTGTTGAGGGCTACACGGACTCGAGCTTCTAGTCTCATATCGATGATAGCAAGTCTAATTCAGGGTATGTGTTCACCCTGAATGGAGGAGCAGTATGTTAGAAGAGTTCCAAGCAAGACACTATTGCTAACTCGACCATAGAGGCGGAATACATTGCTGCGGCAGAGGCAATAAAGGAGGGAGTCTAGATAAAGAAGTTCATCACAAACTTGGGAGTCATGTCGAGTAGCGAGGATCTGATTCCTTTATATTGTGACAACTATGGGGTGATTACTCAAATAAGGGAACCCAGGTCTCATCAGTAGTGTTCTGAGGAGGTTCTAGCTTATTAGAGAGATCATGGCCCGAAGAGATGTAGTAGTGGAAAGAGTTCCATTCGAAGATAACATTGCAGATCCACTAATAAAGCCATAGACTCATATTGTCTTTGAGCGTCATAGAGGTCTGATAGGGATCAGACATGTTGGTGATTGGCTTTAGGTTAAGTGGGAGATTGCTAGTCATATGTGCCTTGCAAGCCAATCACATGAGTGATGGCACTTGTGACTTGATATGCACTCTTTCTCTTTGCTTATTATTAGGCATTTTATCACTTTATCTTGCTTGTTGCATATATTGTGATATCCTTGGATCTGTGCAATGGGAATCGGATCGTGATGAGATCATGATAATGAGACCGATTCACCTTTAAATACAGACCCTAAATAATCCTAGTCATAGGTTACTCGAGAGAGACATCGAGACAACCAGATAGACTGGTGTGCTATATACCCATCCATATGATGGAGGTGGCTGGTCTCATAGCTACTCGTGTGGGGACACTAAGGGTACAGTGCAGGTGCTCATTGGGGAATGAGTTCACTGATTAATCCGCCTATGGAATGTTGGATGGTTATTGATACCTCACGTCAAACAACGATTTCATAGTCCTAGTAATGTATCGGGTCCTTAGACTTAAGACACCAAGGATATTCTGTATGAGTACTCTACTTTTTTATACCAGACTTATAGATTTAGAAAGTTCTAGATCTAGTATAGTCGGTTATTGGGATTGGTAGCTAACTTTACGAGGGCTATTGAGTGTCAATAGAGGATCATCTACTCTCGGTATCATAAGAGGAATATCTCATGTATTTTGGCTAGAACAAATCCTTGGTCAAGGTTATTCGGATTTAGAGAGAAAGAGCTCTCCAGGAGAAACCGACAAGAGCAAGACTCGTGGAGAGACCGTATGGGCTTGACAGTACCATGCCCGGTATAGGGTCTTTGGGATATTAGTTAGATGAGGGACTATAGATACATGGTAACTGAGGACAGATAGGTCCAAAGGATTGGATTCCCTTGTATCATCTAGGGGCTGCGATGTAGTGGCCTAGTACGTTCGCAATCGATGAATTGGGTGAATTATTATAGAGATAATAATTCACTAAGTCAGAAGGAGTTCTAACAAGTATGACTCATGGCCAGCTCGTTATTGGGCCTAGAGGGTCACACACATATGGCAGGTGTTGAGATGAGTAGGGGTTCGGATATGAGATATCCACTAGAGCCCCTATCTTATTGGATATCCATTAAGCATCTGAATTATTAGATCCTAAGATGAGATCCAATAATTGCTAATAAGAGATTATTAGGTAGAGACCCACTAATCCAAGAGGCTTGGGCAATTGGATGAAGATCCAATACCCAACATGGCAAGATCCATTAGGGTTTACAGGGGGCCTCTATAAATAGGAGGGAACCAAAGCTCTACAGGCTGGGGGTTCTTTTGGTAGTCACCTTATGTTCTCCTCTCCCTAGAGAGGTGCATCGTCGCAATCCCTGCCGTGTGGATACCGCTAGAGAGGAGGACACTTGACCTCCTTCATCCTTCCTACAGATCTATAGGGATTTAGAGATTTACGATCTCGCTAGGTATTTTCTTTTACACATGTAGTCTTCGCAGATTTGTTTTGATGCACCGATCTTCACACCATGACAAAACCTTTGTATGGGAAATCTGTGGTTTTGTTTTTTGTTCTTCCACTACATATGAGATGTCACCCCATAGGATTTCCCAACATCTAGGTATCCATCTGTTAGTAACTTTTGAATCCTTCCCTCATAGATATGACTTAGCCTACAATGCCATAGGTATACACTGTTCACCTCATCTCATTTCCTCTTGGACACAATTACATTCATGATATGTGGAGTAGTGTCTAGCTTAATCAAGCCATTATGTAATGTTCCTCTCGTGATGATCTCATCATCCTTAATAATTGAATAGCTATTGTTCTAAAAAACTACTTTATAACCATTTAATGTCAAACGTGAAATAAAAATAATATTTTTGATAATAGAGGGACAAAATAACATGCATCTAATACAACAGTAACTTCACCAAGCATATGTAGGGTGACCTCGCCAACAATAATAGCAACTCTTGCTTCATTGTCTATCTTGAGGTCCATCTTACCTCTCATCAATCTCCTAGGTCTTACCAGAACCTACAACGAATTGCAAATATGATAAGCACTGCCGATATCCAATACCCATATGTTATCATATGAGTTTGACAAATGGAGACTAATTATGAATGTACTCAAGCTCCTCCAAGCTTTTGTTTCTACTTTTCTACAAGATACTCCTTGTAGTTCCTCTTCTAGTGCCTGCCCATCTTTGCCATAGTGGAAGTATTGGCTTGTTCTTTATCGGGTCCTTCTTAGCAATTTTTGCTTTACTAGGTCTGCCCTTGCCCTTGCCCTTCTTAAGGGACTTCTCTGCCTTCTTGTTCTTTACGGTCTTACCATCATAGAGAACTATGAAAAGAAATCTAGTAGGGACTAAAGCATAAGATCCACACAAGTTATCCTCTAGGACCATTCCTAGACTTGTGAGTTTCTCTATCTACTCAATCATCTTAAGGACACGGTTTTGAACCAGTGTCCCTCTAGTCATCCTGCTATGGAAGAGACTCTTCGATATCTCATATTGTTGAGTTCTTCCCTGTTTCTCAAATAATTTATGGAGATGCAAGAATATGGATCTATCATCCTTTTTTTTATATTATCTCTATAACTTGAGAGTCATGTGTTAGAACCCTCTGCGGATTCTAAGCTTGGGGTTGATCTCTATAGGGGATCGGCCTCCTTGGAACTCTATAGGGGTTCCTTCCTCCAAGTTGCTGCACAAAGGCTGCAAAAATATTGATCTATTCATTGATTAAAGAGGATGAATACATGGCTATTTATAGGGCTTCTAAGCCCCAACTCCTAATAGGACTCTTACTTAAGACTCCTACTTCTAACCAACTTCTAATTAGGACTCCTTCTCTAGTTGGACTTCTACTTCTAATAGGACTCTCTTCCAAATAGGACTTCTACTTCTAATAGGACTCTCTTCCTAATAGGACTTCTACTTCTAATAGGACTCTTTTCCTAATAAAACTCTTACTTATAATAGGACTCCTTTCCTAATAGGACTTCTACTTCTAATAGGACTCTTTTCCTAATAGAACTCCTACTTATAATAGGACTCCTTTCCTAAAAAGCAACCTAACCCTAACCTAGCCGGCCTCTTCACCTCTTTAATAAGGGGCGGCTAGATAGGATTTACATGAATGCCCTTATCAATGAAACTAAATTAGGACTCTCATAGGTAGAGTCCTATGCACCGCCCTCTTCAAATCACCTTGTCCTCGAGGTGGACGTTCCATGAATTCAGGGAATTTGATTTTCAAGTCGTCGTAGTTCTCCCAAGTGGCATCTTTTGCTGGTAGGTTTGCCCACTCAGTATTAACACTTCAAGAGCAGTGTCATCGCTGCGATCAATAATGGCACTTGGTTGGGTCTGGAGCTCTCCTTGGGTAGTTATATTTGGTAGATGGCTTTGGGCTGTCTCGTGTTGTCCCAACTTGAGCTTCAAACATGATACATAGAAGACTGGATGGATTCGGGAGCTGGCGGGTAAGTCCAATCTGTATGCTACTGCTCCGATGCGCTCCAAGAAATATTTTAGGCTTTTATGGTCGGTCTTGATGTGAAAGCGTCGCCCAATTAAGTACGATCTCCATTTGGACATCGCATGCACAATCGCGAGCATCTCCTTGTCGTAAATAGTCATCTTGAGGTGGGAAGGAGATAACGCCTTACTAGTATAAGCGAGGGGTCGGCCATCTTGCATTAGTACAACACCAATTCCTGCTCCGGAGGCATCAGCTTCAATAATAAAAGTCTCATCGAAGTCGGGTAATGCTAGTATTGGTGTTGTTATCATTGCGACTTTAAGTTCGTCGAAGGCGGTGGTGGCTTTGTCCGACCACCGAAAGCATCTTTTTCAGCAAGGAAGTGGGTGCACTGATCTTTCCATAGTCTTTCACGAACTTACGATAGTAACCTGTTAAACCAAGAAAGCCGTGCAGTGATTTTATGTTCCTCGGGGTTGGCCAATTCTGCATTGCTTCAATTTTGGAGGGGTCCACTGTCACCCATTCCTCTGATATGATATGCCCAAGATATTCTATCTTTTGTTGAAGAAAGCAGAAATTCATAGTGACCGTTAATGCGTTCGAAAGGCGCTTTTAGGTATGTCTTCTTCGCACACTCGTATTTGATGATACCCGGATCGAAGGTCCAACTTTGTGAAGACTCGTGCTCCTTTAATTCATCAAGCAATTCATCTACTACTGGAATAGGATACTTGTCCTTGATGGTTATGTCGTTGAGAGCTTGGTAATCAACGCACATTCGCCATGTTCCGTCTTTCTTTCGTACGAGAAGCACTGGTGAAGAGTAGGGGCTGCAACTTGGCCGAATAATTCCTGTTTCAAGCATCTCTTTTACAATCCTTTCTATTTCATCTTTTTGGAGATGTGGATACCAATATGGTCGAGTATTTGCCGGAGGTTTCCCTGGAAGAATCGGTATACGATGATCGTGTCGTGATTAGGAGGTAGGCTGTGTGGTTCGTCAAATATATCTGAAAATTCAGCAAGCAAGGGAAGTAGGTTTGGATCTTCAAATTTGGTTGGCTCTCCCTTAGGTTGCTGCTCAAGTTGTACCAAAAAGCCGCTGCATGCTTTGTGCAAAACTTTCTCCATTCGTTGTGTGCAAATTGTCATTACGTCGCCCCCACGTTTCCCGTACAGTATCACCTGTTTCCCCTTGCTGTAAAATTTCATAATTAGTTTCAAAAAATTCCAAGAAACATCACCTAATGTCATCAACCATTCGATGCCAAGCACGGCCTCATAATCATCGAGAGAGAGGAAAAAAATCTGCAATTATCTCTTGGTCCTGCAGAAGAACAGTTTCACCCGTGGGTACTTACGATCACACTTCAAAATTCATCAATCTGCGACTTTAACATCGAACCTGCTGCAATTCTCAATAGGTAAGGCCATCCGGACAGCAACCTTGCTGTTCATAAAATTATTAGTGCTCCCAGTGTCAATAAGAACGGTGATTGGTTGTTGCTTGTAAATCCTCCCACTTTCATTGTTTGCGGGTTCGCATAACCGGCAAGGGCATGCATCGTATTATCAATTGGCTGTTGTTCTTCATCCGTGACCTCTTCCTCATGCTTCTGGATCTCCTCCTCCATGTCTTCAAGAGGTTCAATCAATAGGAGGTGGCCCCTTTTGCAGCGATGATCACGGTTCCATGGCTCGTCGCAATGCCAACAAAGACCCTTTGCTGATCGGTCACGTAGTTCTTCTCTTGTCAATTTTGTGGATAGCGAACAATGGTTGGGAGCAGAAGGAGGTTTATATGTTGAGGTTCCAGGAGTGGTTCTCATCCTCCGAGCATCTTGGTTAAGTCGTTCTTCTTGTATTCGGGCAAAAGAAATCGCAGCCATCACGGTACGGGGCTGTCGCGCCTTAACTTCCCCTTTTATCTCTGGCTTGAGTCCTTCGATAAATGTTCCTAACAATTGACGGTCAGTCCAATCACGAGCAAGGTAAGATAGCTTCTCAAACCTGGTTTGGTACTCTTGAATCATAGAGGTTTGTCGAATCTTTGCGAGTTGGCCATCGATATTTTCATACTCCGTAGGTCCGAAACGGTTCAGCAGTGCATTCTTAAATTGATTCCATGTCGGAGCCCCATGATTATATTCCAGCCAATTGTACCATTGAATAGCATCTCCTTCAAGGTGGATGACAGCAATCTCCACCATAGCATTATCCGACGTTCGGTAGTAGCGAAAGTAACGTTCACACAAATCCACCCCGCCGGGTCTCCTTCTTCCCATCGTGGGAAGTCCACCCTCATGCATGGCTGTAGCATGTCCGAGGGCTGTCCCTCCTTCTCTGGGGTCCTTTCTAAATTCTCTCCTTGCTGTAGTTTGGTTGGACTCGATGGTTGTCCAATTCTGAATTCTGCAAACAAAGCGCAAATTTGTCTTCCAAGCGCGATTCAAGCCGTGATTCAATCCGAGATTCCATGCTTCAAATTTGGCATCAATTGGATCTTGGGAAGCCATAGCATATGTATGTAGATCAGAGATGCCCTTGTCTTTTTTCTGTTGACGGGTTAATGGCATGGGTGGTGGAAGGTTCGGACAATGGATTGGTGATTGAAGGGTTCAGCTGTAATGGTTTACTGTTTTGGGTTGTGGTTTTTTATACTGTTAGGGTTATAAAACTAGGTTATGATGGCTGCATCTTGAGGCTAGCGGGATGCCCTAAAGACGTCTTGGTTTGTGGCAGCAAGGTGGCTAGGGTTTGGTAGGTTACAGAGAAAGAAAAAAAGGACAAAGGTGCAATACCAGATTTTTGCGAAAAATTCCAGCAGTAAAGATGTAATTTTTTCCAGAAATTTTCAAAAGAGATTAAAGTAAAACTCAAAGGGGATCTACTGATAAGGAAGAGGTAATACTGTAAAAAATTTCATAGGAAGAAACGACAACAAGAGGTTTGGCAAAATTGAGAATCACGGAGAGGTATTATAGCAGATTTTTACGTCTAAAGTGCAGCAGATTGGACATAAAAGATAAGTGGTTTTATTGAGAATTTTCGACAAAACCAAAGGAAAACCACTATTAGGAAGTGTCAAAGCCGTCGTAAAAATTTCATAGAGATTTGGATAGAAAAAATGCAGTAGCAAGATCAAAAAGGCATTGCTATGCGGCTGAAATTCTGCAGTGCGACTTTCGTTGTAGAGATGAAAACTTTACGATGAAAAGTTTTATGCAGCAATTATAGGAACGAATTTTTTGGAGTTTTTGAATAAGGATAACTAAATTGCAGCAGCAGTAGGGTAGATAACCAGAACTGTTGCAATTCACGGAAGATCCAAGGATGATCTACGGTGGTGGAGATGACGGTGGAATTCAGCGATGATCTTCTAAGCAATTGTGGGAATTGCTTTGCGCGGTTGTGGAGGGCTGGTGGATGGCTGTGGAAGGGCAGCGAGACGCCAAGAACGCTGCTCTGATACCAAGTGTTAGAACCCTCCGCGATTCTAAGCTTGGGGTTGATCTCTATAGGGGATCGGCCTCCTTGGAACTCTATAGGGGTTCCTTCCTCCAAGTTGCTGCACAAAGGCTGCAAAAATATTGATCTATTCATTGATTAAAGAGGATGAATACATGGCTATTTATAGGGCTTCTAAGCCCCAACTCATAATAGGACTCTTACTTAAGACTCCTACTTCTAACCAACTTCTAATTAGGACTCCTTCTCTAGTTGGACTTCTACTTCTAATAGGACTCTTCCAAATAGGACTTCTACTTCTAATAGGACTCTCTTCCTAATAGGACTTCTACTTCTAATAGGACTCTTTTCCTAATAAAACTCTTACTTATAATAGGACTCCTTTCCTAATAGGACTTCTACTTCTAATAGGACTCTTTTCCTAATAGAACTCCTACTTATAATAGGACTCCTTTCCTAAGAAGCAACCTAACCCTAACCTAGCCGGCCTCTTCACCTCTTTAATAAGGGGCGGCTAGATAGGATTTACATGAATGCCCTTATCAATGAAACTAAATTAGGACTCTCATAGGTAGAGTCCTAACATCATGGAGCCTAATATGTAATACTGAGCAAGAGTGGAGTCATCTGCGTACTTCACGTAACGAGCGATCTCATCCTCGCTTACCCCTTCCTTGGGCATAGGTATCACTACATCAAGGACATATGCAATTTTCTCTACTATGAGAACTATTCGTAGGTTACGGAGTCAATCCATATAGTTTAGACTAGTGAGGCGATTGGCATCAAAAATGCTACGAAGAGGGTCTAATAACGACATTTTCTAAAAATAAAGATGCAGTAGAAATAAATAACATGTATATTTTGCATAAATATAAATAATCAAGATATGGACTTCTATCTTGACATACTCCCACTATTTTTCTAACGAGTTACGCGACACCTTCAGCATGTGAAACGGAAGTCTCCGACAGACTTCTAGTGGGGATCAAGATCCAATCAATATCTTAGTGTAACCTCGAGGGATTCGACCAATCACACTAAGCCCAAAAGGTAAGCAACTCTTGCCAATCACAACTCTTTGTGATTCCCATCTTGTTTGGCCTCTGAACCATCATGGCCTCGAGGGACTCGACCAACCATGATGTTCGGTTAAGTTATCACCATCATTACAAGATGAGTCTGATTCGATGATATACCCTTGAGAGACTCGACCAAGCATACTATGTCCTTAGGTTACCAGTGATATCTTTATGTCATAGATAAGATAGCAAATCGCGATATAGATGAGTCTCGAGGGACTCGACCAACTCAAACTACATCGAAAATCGGTTCCTACCTATAATGATGGAAGATTGTGTGGGTCAATCTAATTGCCTTATGTTTACCGACTTAATATTATTGAGAGGGGATTTTTTTAATTTAGTCTCCCAATATGATGTGTCACACACATACATATTTAATATATATCTACATCGCATGCAAATATATATATATATATATATATATCTTGTAGGTGTATAACCAATCACATATCACACGAGCAATCACACCGGATGATCATAGACCACATCCTAATGTGATTAAGCTCCAACCAATAGGCCCAATAATAATAATCGCATGTATACACATATCATATGGTCCATGATCATCCATCCACATCATACATCACATGTATACATCATCATCATGTAGGACTACTAGATAAAAAATAATATTTAATTAAACTATTTAATTAACTAATATTTTTCAAAAATCAAGGACATAAAGGAAATTTCTTGAATTATGAAGGGTTTTTTTGATCATTCAGCCATAAGGGATAGAAATGAAATTTCTGAAGTTTCGAGGGGTAAAACTTTCTTTCAGTCAAAAACCCTAGCTCCCTTCCCTTCTTGCGCTATAGTGCGACCGCCACCACTCTGCTAACGGTGGCCTCTGCGTGGGGTGCGCAATAGAGCGTCGCCCATGCCCATGGGTGGCTCACCTGTGGGTGGCGTCGCCACAATAGGTGGGTGCAACACCCGTAGGTGCTGCCCCTACCGTGAGTGGCTCTCAAGCGGTGCCACCCTTACAAGCGAGCACCCCTATGGCGCTGCTCCATGGGCGCCACCCCTATGAGCGAGCCCCTGCCTGCGGTCGGCACTACCCCCGCGGGTACTTCTATCCGTGGGTAGCGCTAGCCTGTCATAAACTTAGCTGGTTTTGCCTAAGCCGTGCAGCACCATTGCATGACATCCGCAAAGGTCAGCCTCTCCGAAACCTCCTGATCCCTTAGGATCTCTAAAAGAGAAGACGGGATAGAGAAAATGCTTCACACCAGATCCACAAGCAACCCTTTCAGTAAACACTTTATAGCCAAGGTAAATTCCAACCATGGACATCACAAGCTTACAATGGTTGCATAACAAAGGTATAAAATTGGTCCACTATAAACCGAATCTATTATAAGTGTTTACATGATACATACTTTATGTATAAGCCTATATGGCCACCAAACTTACTCAAATGGGGCTGTTAAGCCTTTGACCAGCCCTTTACATATTTGACAACTCATGAACAACCCGAAAAGACATGGACATGCATAAGCATTATATTTGACAAGCCTTCTAAAATTTGTCCATGACATTCTCCCCCACTTATTACTTCGACGTCCTCGTCGAAGCCTTTGTTGACGTTGTAACTCCTTACCTTTATTGGATCTTCAATCTTCTGCTCTTACTGGGATGTGCCTCTTGGCTCCCAGCTGCCTTCGCTGCTATTGTTGTTGAGTCATTAAACATTAATTTGCCATGCTACTTCAACTTGATAATGACTTTGACTCTAGTGTGGGGTCGGCAAAGTTGTGTTGATCCTTGTTGGTTCTTGTATATTCATCTGATAAAGGAAAAGACCATCTTTGATATGCACCAGTCTTCAAATTCTTCTTGTCCCTTGAACTGGATAAATTCTTGTTGAGTTTTAATGAGCATCACCTTGCAACCTTTGAAGTTTTTAGGTCCTTCCTCCATAAAATTTTCCCATCGAATCTTCTTCCACTTAGTTGTCTCATCCAAGTAAGTTTGTATCTCTTCCACTTTTGATTGGCATTCAGTTAGGAAATAAAGCGGACAATCTACTCTCAGTAGCACTGATCACCATTGGTGAGGACTTGACAACTATTGTCTTCCATTAGTCTCTTCGAAGGGTCTTCAAATCTATGCAGAGCTCCTCTGTTAGATAACTAAGAGAGCTGGGGTACTCGGTTTCACCTATTCTCTTAAGAGTTGAGAAGGTAAAGGTTACTTGACTTCGCCCACCTCCTCGAGGTTGTACTTCGTGCGTCGAGCTGGTTACTAGAATTCGCCTGCTTTTAGCTCACAATTTTGAAGCACTTGAAGTGTTTACAATTCTTGTGCTTAGTCAACTACTGTGATTCACCTTCTCAATGCCATTGAACTTATGGAATGCAAGAAGTTATCACTCCAACTTGGAGCAAGTCTTTGATAGATTTGGTCACCTTTGGGATTGTACTGCCTTCTCCATCATTCCTGTCGCCTACTCCTTTGAATAGCAAAGGTATAGCACCGCGTACTGCTTGCTTCGTTCCTTGGTCCTACACTCTTGCATCGACTCGAAGTCCTTCACTTACAGCAGTCTCGATGAGAAGTCTATTAACACTGATCTTATGAAGTTCTCTGTCCTCTGCCCTTCAGCCTTGTCATGATACATAGAGTTTGCCAATGCATTCTCCTCCTCCACGGCCCATATCACGATCAAGCGCTCCCTCTCTATGAGAGCAAGGGATCGATGACTCCATGAAAGTCCCGCCTCTATAGTACCATGGCATTACAATGCCCATGGCACTACTATCCGTTGTCTCACATATGCGTCCCTTCTTCCCGATTGGTAGATTCGCCTATATGGTACTGCGGCACTCCTCTGAGTCTACCTTCATTCTAACTGATAATTGATTTTGGGTAGCTGAGTCCCTTTGGACTCGTCATTGCTTTCCCGCCCTATTTTGACCACCTACTTCAACACCTCTGTGTTCTTTGAGCAGTTCCTCTTGGTTGATGGAAAGACAAACTACAACTCGCATGTATGGCCTCCACCATCACGTTGCAGGGCTTGCACCACTTCTGTTCTCCTTAGCTTCATTAGTTGCAATGTTCGCTTAATCAGCCTTGTCCTCTGACTTGTCGGGCTCCCTTAAGCGAATGTGAGCTCTGAAGCAATCCAACTCTTCAACTGCTCTGATCATACCTCTGCATGATCTAGTCCCCTCATGGGACTCACTAGGTAGCTGAGTCCCTCTGGACTCGTCATTGCTTTCTCGCCCTTTTTCGACCACTTGCTTCAACACCTCTGTGTTCTCTGAGCAGTTCCTCTCGATCGATGAAAAGACAGACTACAACTCCCATGTATGGCCTCCACCATCATGTTACAGGGCTTACACCGCTTCTGTTCTCCTTAGCTTCATTGGTCACAACATTCGCTTACTCGGCCTTGTCCTCTAACTTGACAGGCTCTCTTAAGCAAATGTGAGCTCTGAAGCAGTCCAACTCTTCAGCTGCTCTAATCATATCTCTGCATGATCCAGTCCCCCCATGGGACTCACTAGTACTTGCATCTGTATTTCTCCCTTGGTAGTACATAACCCCATAAGTTGATGCTCAAGGCTTTCATTCAATGCAACATTCGATGCCCAAGGCTTGCATCTGTATATCTCTACATGATCCAGTCCCCCTATGGGACTCACTAGTACTTGCATCTATATTTCTCCCTTGGTAGTACACAGCCCCCATAAGTTGATGCCCAAGGCTTTCATTCAATGCAACATTCGATGCACACACGGATGAGCCACCTTTGCGGTACCATGACATTCCCTGCTTGAATCCATAGCCCTTCTTGCCATCATGCTGCTCACCGAAGTGGAGCTCCCAATCACACGCCCAATAATACTTCTGTATGATCTTATCCCTCAGGGGACACAATGTGTGTGTCGCATTGCCACGAACCATTCCACCACGATCCGCTATATCATGTCGCCTCCTGGTGACATCTCCTTGCATTCTGATCCCTGTGGTATGAACTCAAACTGTGATCTCTCCATGTGTGGACTCCGCCAACACATCACAGGGCCTTTGCCACCTTCAATTTTGTTCGCTCCTTTGGCAATCGACCTTCGTCCACCCGCACTCGGGTCACACTCGGACGAAGCCTAGCTCTAGGATAGTCCATCACCTAGCAGCTCCTCTAAAGTCCCCTAACTTCATAGAAATTGGTGCACTATTGTTTAGATCCTAGGCCTCTGCTCCTACTAGCACAATCTTTACTACGCATCGCTTTTCTCATGGCAACTCGAATAGCAATACTGTGGCATATTCTTCAAGAGTACCTGCCTTTGAATCCTCTTGCCCCGTGCCAAGGCCTTCTAATACCAACTTCACCTCTGCAAGTTGTGTCGCCTTAGTTCCTTCGTCAAATGCTTCATCGAGATAAGGTGCATGTGCCTTGATTTTCCCTTCATCTTTGGCATCATGCAAGATGAGTCTGCTCCATCAGAATAAGAAACCCATCGAATGACATGATCCTGCTCCTGCCTCTATAAGAGTCAATGTCCTTGACCTCTGTCTAAGGAAAGCTCCAAGCCCCCGCTCCATGTTTTATCTTCTATGCCAACTCCCTTTATGCGGCTTGGGTACATCACCAGGTTACACCCAAGTTGCTCTGCTTCTCGATTGGCATTGCATTAATAGTGGTCCTCATGCCCACCATTCTATGGGTTAGCCCTCTGTTGAGTTTGATCTCCCTATCGGCTCCAAGTGTGCCTTCACTTTGTGTTGCCTTGGGTTGCTCCCTCACTTGATCTCGCTATGCATCCACCAATACATTATCTCTTGCGAGATCATACGATGATCCTCGTCGCTTGCTCAGTCCATTGAGCTTTGTCTTAAGGCACTCCTTAATATGTGTGATCTTTTGCACATGATTCTCCCTCTAGAGAACCGGGATTTATCTCTCCTGGATATCTGTCCTGTTGGAGCAACTTTTCTCTTCACATCCTTCTCCTTGGAAGCTTCGGAAACCCCCATCCCCTTGGACTACTCCGTCTTGCCAAACCAACTGTGCATTATTCTGTCTCTACAAACGCACCTGCTAGATTGTGACTCTTCATCAATATAGTTACCACTGCAACCCATCGAGTCTAGCAAAATGCTGAACCTACTACACATTTTAACCTCCTACGGATGTATCCTTGTTGTGCTGAAGAGAAAATTTCAATGCTCCATGCCACCAACCTTCGATCGCCTTGGGATGGCCACCTTTATAAGCTTTACACAACTTTTTTGATCGCTGAATAACCCACTCCACTTTGCATGGTCTCATACTTTACCAAGTGCCACACTTGCCTCAGGCACCGTCAAGTTTGGTTGCCAATGTCGAGCCACTACTCGAACTCAACCATCTCTACCTTTATGCACTACATAATTTTTCTTAGCTTGTTTGTCCTCGTGGTGCCTCTTGCGCAAAGGGTTGGTCATTCTTCTGAATACCAATCTCAGATGCCCGCTCCTCTGAGCGACTCTTTCCCCTACAACTCCATATCCGTTTCCCCTAAACGATCGCGTATGTTGGCTGCCATCATGTAGCCCTACTAGATCCCCTACGTTTGCATGCCAGTGTTTCTATGTGTGCTTATCTCGCTCTGATACCAACTATCATGAACTTAGATGGTTTTGCCTAAGCCATGCGGCACCATTGCATGTTGTCCGTAAAGGTCAGTGTTAGGACTCTAGCTAGGAGAGTCCTAACCTATTGGGACTCTAGCTAGGAGAGTCCTAATTGAGTTTCATTAATAAGGGCATTCATGTAAATCCTATCTCGTCGACCCTTATTAAAGAGATGAAGAGGGCGACTAGGATTAGGATTAGTTGGGAGGTTGCTTCTTAGAGAAGCATTAAGAGTTTATTAAAAGTAGGAGTCTTGAGTAGGAGAGTTTATTAAAAGTGGGAGTCTTGAGTAGGAGAGCTTATTAAAAGTAGGAGTCTTGAGTAGGAGAGCTTATTAAAAGTAGGAGTCTTGAGTAAGAGTCCTAACAATAGAGAACTCTAACTATACTAGGGGTCTTGAGTTAGAGCCCTATATAAGCATGTAGCCTCCACCTCTTTGAAATAAGAAAAGAAGATTCATCTACAGTTGTAGCCACCAGGCCGACTACTTGGAGTGTGGAACCCCTATAGCATTCTAAGGGTTGATCCCCCTCAAAGATCAAATCTACATAGAATTCCTCTGGGGTTCTATCATCTGGTATCAGAGTAGCGATCTTGCTGCTTTTGCTGCCATCCCTATCGCCCACCATTAGCCAAGCAATTCTCACAATTACTCTTGACATCGTCGTCTCCACCGTCATCTTCTACTGTAGATCAAATCAATCTACTACCGCCATATCCAATTGCATCAGAGATCTGGTATTTCTCCTATCACCAATACCTTTTGCTGTTGCAATTTTCCATTGAAAATACCAAAAAGAAGTCTTGCTATCTATCCCTTGCCGTGAATTCCTTTCATCGTAAAAGTTATCATCTTTACGAAAAAAGGATTGTGTAGAAAATTTCAACTGCCTATTGCTGCCATTTAACTGATCTATTTGTTATATTTTTTAAACAAAATTTCTTGAGCACTTCATAGATCATCTTGGCTTTCATCTGTGATAAATCTATCATGGAATTCATCTCTAAAATGTTCTTGTGTTGCTGCAAGTTTTCATCACAAACCGCTGAAATTTTTTGATGAGAATTCTACTATCACAACTTGCACCAATTTCTTTACAGTTATGCTACTGAAATTTTCTTGATCCAATTTGTCATCCTTGCTGTTATCTAAACTGAGATTCTACTATCATATCCCCTCCTTAAATTTCTGGGTTTTCGTTGGAAATTTCATCGAGAAACCGTTATTACTTCGACGATAATTTTGCTCTTACGAGAGAGCACATACCGGTAGCAACTTCCACTGAATTCTGTCAAATCTCTACCACCATCTACCACAGATCTAAAACCCTCTTCTCTAACCTTCATCCACTACCATCACAGCCCAAAACTCCATCAAACTGCACCCCTAAACTACACCCAAAGCAGCCACAAAATAAGCCTAAACCGTAGCCTACATCCACCAATCCACCAACCCTTTCGGCCGCCAATTCTTTCAACCAATACATTCCTTTAACCTGGCAAAAAAAAAGAGATCTTAATATTATAGATTTGAAGATATATACTATGGCATCCGAGGAGGCGATTAATGCTAAATTCGAAGCCTTCGAGATGAGAATAGAAGATAAGATTCGGGCTCTCTTTGCCGAACTCAGTTTGGGTCGATCAATGAGCCCGAAGAAATCTCATCCAAGAGAGAGCTCTAACTGAAGAGATGACTTCTAGGAGAGGGGAGACTCTATGACTAATCCCTACTACCCACGCACGAGGGTGGACTTCCCTAGATAGGAAGACGGAGACCCGATTGGTTGGATCTCGCGCGTGGAGCGATATTTTCGATACCACAAAACCACAGTCGCATCTATGGTAAAAATTGCAGCTATACATCTTGAAGGGGATGCCATACCATAGTTTCATTGGTTTGAACACACTCATGGAGTCCTCTCATGGTGACAATTCAAAGAAGGACTGCTGATACGCTTCGGACCAACCGATTACGAGAACATCAACGGACAACTAGTAAAGATCCGACAAACCTCCAACATTCAAGAGTATCAAACCAGGTTTGAAAGGTAATCTAATCAAACTTGTGATTGGTCTGAGAAATAGCTATTGGGGACATTTATTGAGGGCTTGAAGCTAGAGATCCGGGGAGAAGTTAAAGTGTGACAACCGTACACGCTTATGGCAGCCATCTCTTTCGCATGACTTCAAGAGGAGCGATTGAACCACGAAGCCCGAAGGACTAGGGTCACTCCCCGACCAGCAATATTGAAACCCTCAGCCCCTCCTACTATCAGTCAAGCTCCTGCACAAAAAAAAGTTGACAAGAGAAGAGCTTCGGGAGCGATCTACAAAGGGGCTATATTGGCATTGCGACGAGCCATGGAGCCATGAGCATCGCTGTAAAAAAGAAAAAATTCTTATGATCGAACTAGTGGAAGAAGAGGTCATTGAACAGCTAGAAGAGAGCCTTAAACATGAGGAAGAAAATGTGAAAGAAGAGCTACAATCGACCGACTTTATGGTACACGCGTTAGCCGGCCACTCAAATCCGCAAACGATGAAAGTTGGAGGCCTTCTTAAACAACAACCGATCACTATTCTCATCAACACGGGCAGCACTAATAACTTCCTAAACAGTAAGGTTGCTGCTCAGATGGTGCTCCACATTGAAGGTTGTAGCAAGTTCGACATAAAGGTCACCGACGGTCGAATCCTAAAGTGCGACCAAAGATGCCCACAGGTGAAACTATTACTACAAGAGCAAGAAATTGTTGCCAACTTCTTCCTCCTACCAATTGATGATTATGAGGGCATGCTGGGCATAGAATGGCTAATGATGCTAGGTGACGTCTCTTGGAACTTTTCTAAGTTAATTATGAAATTCTACTGCAAAGGTAAACAAGTCATCTTACACGAGAAGCGCGGAAGCAACGTAACCACCATTTTGACCCAACGAATGGAGCAGAAGATATCATCCCCTAAGCAACAAAAATGGGTAACCAAACTTCTAAGATTTGATTATAAAATTATTTACAAAAAAGGAAAAGAAAGTGTTGTTGCAAATGCACTCTCACAGCTACCTGAGCAAGTTGAATTTTTAGCCATCTCTCTTCCTACCACTGGCTTCCTCGAGGACATTAGAGAGGAATGGAAGAAGGATCCAGAGACTAGTAACATCATTAAAAAAATTTAAAGAGGATCCAAGTACAATAGCTCACTATACTTGGGATTCGAAGGATCTACACTACAAAGGCCGTATTGTAGTTATACCCGACACCCCTTGCACCAAAATTATTCTGCACGAAATGCAGTCCACACCTTCAGTAGGGCACTCCGGATTTCTAAGAACCTACAAAAGAGTGAAGCAAAATTTTTATTGGAGAGGGATGAAAAAATTTATTTCTGAATACGTGGCACAATGTGATATATGTCAACAGCAAAAACAGTGGCGAGTCCCGGGAAACTACAACCACTACCCATACCAGACTCAGTATAGATTGCAATCTCCATGAAGCTATCTCCACGTTTTTATGGACCCAATCAGATCATGGAGCGTATTGGAGCGTACAGACTTAAATTACCTTAGGATGCCAAAATTCATCCTGTCTTACACGTGTCATGCCTCAAGCCCAAGTTAGGAAAACATGAGTCACCCTAGATTCAATTACCCAACACCACTGATGATGGAGATATTCAAGCCCAACCACAAGTTATCCTCGACCACAAAATCGTGATACGTTGCCGACGTCCCTCTATTAAAGTATTAGTGCATTGAAATAATTTAACACTCAAAGATGCCACTTGGGAGAACTATGACGACTTGAAGATCAAATTCGCAGAATTTATGAAGCGTTAGCCTCGAGGACAAGGCTGATTTAAAGAGGGCAGGTCTGTTAGGACTCTATTTAGGAGAGTCTTAACCTGTTGGGACTCTAGCTAGGAGAGTCCTAATTGAGTTTCATTGATAAGGGCATTTATGTCAATCCTATCTCGTCGACCCTTATTAAAGAGATGAGGTGAGCGGCTAGGATTAGGATTAGTTGAGAGGTTGCTTCTTAGAAAAGCATGAAGAGTTTTTTAAAAGTAGGAGTCTTGAGTAAGAGAGTTTATTAAAAGTAGAAGTCTTGAATAGGAGAGTTTATTAAAAGTAGGAGTCTTGAGTAAGAGTCCTAACAATAGAGAACTCTAGCTATACTAGGGGTCTTGAGTTGGAGTCCTATATAAGTATGTAGCCTCCACCTCTTTGAAATAAGAAAAGAAGATTTATCTACAATTGCAGCTACCAGGCCGACTACTTGGAGGGTGGAACCCCTATAGCATTCCAAGGGTTGATCCCACTCAAAGATCAAAGCTACATAGAATTCCTCTGGGGTTCTATCAGTCAGCCTCCCTGAAACCTCCTACGATCCCTTAGGACCTCCAAAAGAGAAGACAGGATAGAGAAAGTGCTTTACACGGGATCCATAAGTAACCCTTTCTATAAATACTTTATAGCTAATGCAAATTCCAACCATAGATATCACAAGCTCAGAATGGTTGCACAACAAAGGTATAAAATTGGTCCACTACAGACCGAATCTGTTACAAGTGTTCACATGACACATACTTTATGTACAAGCCTATATGGCCACCAAACTCACTCAAATAGGGCTGTTAAGCCTTTGGCCAACCCTTTACATATATGGTAACTCCTGAACAACCCAAAATGACATGGACATGCATAAATATTACATTTGACGAGCCTTCTAAAATTTGTCCATGACAAGTCAACTTTTGGGGGGAGGCTGCTCGTAGGCGAGCGCTTGCCTATAGCCTGTGAGTGCCTCCTGCCTGCAGCCTATAGGCACCTGCCTACACGTAGGTGGTGGCCAAGGTTGTCATTTATGAGGGCAGCAACAGTTGCTGCCCGTTTTTCCCTTTTGCATTAACAAATTTGACGTCAAAAGTCTCTCTAATTCATAATACACGTAGTTTAAAATCCAATCTTCACACGAACAACCTAGCTCTGATACCACTATTGGGAAATCCATGGGCGACATCACATGCATAGCAGAAGAATATAAAACAAAAATTCTAGATTTTCATGAAATGATTTCATCGTCGTGCGAAGATCGGTGTGTAAAAACAAATCCACAAATCCAAAAACTGCGTATATAAAAGGATAGTTGCTAGGGAGATCATATATCCTTGAGATTCTTGTAGATCCATGGAGAGGATGAAGGAGGTCAAGCATCCTCCTCTCTAGCAGTGATCCACACGGCAAGTACTATGAAGATGCTTCTCTCTAGGGAGAGGAGAATAGGAGGTGGCCACCCAAAAACCTAGCCTATGAACTTTTAGTTTTCTCCTATTTATAGAGGCCCCCTATAAACCCTAATGGATCCTGCCCTATTGAGTATTGGATCACCATCCAATTACTCGAGCCTCTTAGATTAATGAGTCTCTACCTAATAATCTAGCTCTTATTAGATCTCATCAATATGATCTAATAATATAGGGGCTTATTGGATATCTAATAAGATAGGAGCTCCGACGGATATCTCATATATGAACCTCTACTGGTCACAACACCAACCATATGTGTGTGACCCTCTAGGCCCAATATCGAGTTGGCCATGATTCATACCTATCAGAACTCCTTCTGACTCAATGAATTATTATCTCCATAATAATTCACTCAACTCATTGACTGCGGACGTACTAGGCTACTTCGCCGTAATCCCTAGATGATACAAGAAAATCTAATACTTTGGATATATTTATGCTCAATTACCATGTACCTATAGTCTCTCATCCATCTAGTATCCCAACGATCGTATATTGGGCATGGTGCTATCAGACTCATACGGTTTCCAATCGAGTCTCACTCTAATCGAATTCTCTCGGAGAACTTTTTCTCTCTCAATCCGAATGACCCTGGCCAGGGATTTGCTTGAGAAAGAATATATAGGATATTCCTCTCATGATACCAAGAGTGGATGATCCTCTATTGACACTCAATTGTCTTTGTAAAGTTGTTTACCATTCCCGAGAACCAGTTATACCAGATCTGGAACTTTCCAAACTTGTAAGTCCAACGTCAAAGAATGGAGTACTCATACAAGGCATCTTTGGTGTCTCTAGTCTAAGGACCAAATACACTACTGGGACTACAGAATTACTATCTGACATCATGTATCAATAACCATCTAGCATTCCATAAGTGGATCAATCAATGAACTCATTCCCCAATGAGCACTTGCACTATACCCTTAGTGTCCCCACCCGAGTAGCTATGAGACCAGCCACATCCATCATATGGATGGGTATATAGTATACTAGTCTATCCGATTATCTCGATGTCCCTCTAGAGTAACCTATGACTAGGATTATTAAGTGTTTGTGTTTAAAGGTGAATCGGTCTCATTATCGTAATCTCACCATTATTCGATTCCCATTGCACAGATCCAAGGACATCACAATATATATATAGATAATATGAGAAAATATCAATAATCACAAGTAAAAAGATTAACACAGCATGTTACAAGTGCCATCACTCACGTGATTGGCTTGTAGGGCACCTATAACTAGTGTAGGGTTCTCATAAGACCACTACTTTCTAAAACTCCTTATGAATTATAGAATAATAAAAGACTCAACATTTCATATTTTAAGGTTTTTGGTTGTAAATTTTTTATTTTAAATGAAAAGGATGCCTTAGGAAAATTTAATACAAAATCTGATGAAAGTATTTTTCTTGGATATTCCTTTGTTTCTAATGTTGAATCTTGGATTTTGATGATGAAACTAATTGATTGTGTTTTGGTGATTTAACTGCACATTGAGTCACACAGGTCTACTATCGATCAAGATTAAATAATTGAAGTAGGAAGAATCAACATTGTACTAGAGGAGAATACGTCAGGAGATTGGACGTCGAGCTGGAGGACCGATCGACGATCGACAGAAGGCTTCAAACAAAGAAATCAAGCATGGGGCCAAGAAGAGTGAAGTTGCATTAAGAAGATCAGGGTTGTGGGCTTTAACTTCTGATTGGACAATAGGTCGTAAGAGAGGACAATGCACCGAAGAACCAAACGAAGCGTCGATGGACCAATGATGTGCCGGGCAACAAAATGTCAGTTTACTTTGCAATAATTATTTAGATTGAAGTAGGATTAGATTAATTAAGTTATAATTGAGCCAACCCAGTTAGGGGCCAATTGAGCCCATACCCGGATAGGTTTGGGCCAAACTTAAGGCCTAGATAAGGTTGTTGAACTTTGTTTGGCGATGGCACCGCTAGACTAGGGTGGTGGTACCACCCAGGGTTTAGTCTACCAAGTGGTTTGGGCAGTGGCACCACCTAGTGTTAATGTACCTAGGTGGTGGTACCATTGGATGGGCGATGGTACCGCCTAATACATTGATAGTGGCAAAAGCTTGGGTAGTGGTATCGCATAGCATTGGCGGTGGTACTGCTAGTACTCGGAAAACCTAGGATATAATGGATTTTGGCTCCAAGTTTGAATCCATTTGGAGCCTATAAATACCCCTCTCATCCCTGGGTAGAAAACCTAAGTACACAAACTTTAAAAGTAAGAAAACTCTATAGAAAACTCTTTAGAAATCCCCTCCTCTAGTCTTAACTTATTTTCAGCCTAAAGAAAGGAGTGAGTGCTTGTAAGGGTTATCTCCTGAGCCCGTCAAAAGAAGAAGATGTTGTAAGGGAGTTAGTTTTCACCCATTGGAAGGGAGACTATGAGTGGAAGCCGGTGGCCTCGAGTGAAGAGGAATTGAGAATGGACATAGGTCGGATGACCGAACCACTATAAAAATTGGATTTGCATTTACATCTTATTATTTACATTTATATAAACCATCTTTACTTTGAAGCTCTACTTCCTCATCACTGCCCTCTTTCTTACGAATGTCTTTGAGTTAAAATACAATCTAAATTGGCTTTCATTGAAATGTGTTTTTATCATACAATGTTTATGAAATCATCGAATTTATCGTATCTTTACCACTGCACTAATTCACCCCCCCCCCACCCTTTTGGTGCCGAACGGATCCTAATTATTGGTATTAGAGCTCGGTATTTCTTATTTGGATTTACACCCAAGAGAAATGGCTCTTTTCGGATTTCAAGAGGGTTTTTCGATTGTTCGACCTCCCTTATTTAACGGGTCAGACTACACTTATTGGAAAACTAGAATGAGAGTTTTCTTACTTTCCTTAGATTTAGATTTATGGAATATTATTAAAAATATATTTCAAACTCCTTCTAAACCTATAAATGAATGGATGGATTTTGAGAAAAAATCTTTTTCTTTAAATGCAAAGGTTATGAATGTCTTATTTTGTGCCTTTGCTAAAATCAAATTTAATGATGTTTTTATATGTGAAATGACTTTTGATATTTGGCACACACTTGAAATCATGCATGAATACACTAATAGAGTTAAAGACTCAAAAGTAAACCTTTTAATGTACGATTTTGAGCTTTTCCGAATGGCACCAAGTAAAACTATTGGTGACATGTACACTCATTTCATAGATGTCGTCAATAGTTTGAAAAGTCTTAGTAAATTTTTTTCAAATTTTGATCTTGTTAATAAAATTTTAAGATCTCTTTCAAAGAGTTGGGATCCTAAAATAACAGCTATACAAGAGTCTAAAGACTTAAACTATTATTCTCTTGAAGAACTAATTAGGTCTTTAATGACCTATGAAATGACTCTTGTTGAACATGATGAACATATGAACCACCTTCTAAAGAACAGGAAGGGTTGGGAACTTCAAACAAAAGAGTACCACTTGAGTGATAACTCAAGTAATGATGACGATAATGACCTTGGACTCTTCACTATTAAATTTAATAAGTTCATTAAATAAGAATCGAAAAACACAAATGAATTTAGAAAGAACATCAACTCTTGATATGAACACAAAAATTCAGAGAGCTCCAAAGACGAGTACACAAAAATAAAGAAGAAGAAAGTGCGCGAAGAAGAATCAAGTGCATTCAAAGGCGAAATGACAAACAAGGCTTTGACGAATTTTGATAATAAGGTAAGTAACTCACCTAAAATGCTTTAACATTGCTATAAATTACATGATCCCTTCATGAGTTGTTTAATTTAGTAGGAAATAAAAATTATTTTAAAAAATATATCATGCTAGTGTTTTTGAAAATTAAAAGTGACACTTGAATGATGTGAGATAATGCTTGTACACTTAACAAGATCAATTCCATGTATGTTTTCTGTATTGATTTCAATTTTAAACATGATACACATCTATGCATGTTATGAATCTCTTGAATATAATTTTTGAATATAACGTATGTTTGACATGTTATATTTTTGAACTTGATGATCCTTTTGACAAAATTTGGCTTTAGATCTTGAACGTTGTTGCTTGTTTTTAGGCATGTTTATAAGTAGTAAATCATTTAAAATGAAACACATAAAAAGGAAAGTGTATTATCATGATAAATCAAATCTTTTGAAGATGCCTTATGTGTAATGTGTTATATTTTTGGTTCTTGATAATCCTTTTGATGAAATTTGCCTTTCGATTTTGAACGTTCATACTTGTTTTTATTAAAAGCAAAGGCTTGCATATAAAAAGCAAATCACATGAATAGAAATTTATAAAAATGAAATGCAACCCTCTATCTCAATCTTATCGATTTTTCAATAAGAAATTCATGAATCTATGCTTGTCATTTATGAATTTCTTGGATGTGATTTTGATGATGATTTCAGATTTGACGAATGCTTGATTCATATTTACAACTCAAGATGTATTTTAAATAGGAATTCATGTGAATCTCTCAAATCATGAAATTGATCTTGATGATTTGATTATGGGTTTTGGGTTGATGAATTGATTTGAGTGAGATCTTTTGTTTCAAGCGAATCATGAACTCTCTTTTGATTTCTTAACTTGAGATATCTTATGCTTAATCGAGAGCTTTTCTCTTATGTTTCTACCTCTCATTTACTAAAAAGGAGTACTTGCTAAATGAATTATGATCTTAATACTTCTAGAAAGAATATTCATGAATCTTGATCTTGATCTTGCTAAACAAATATTTATGAATCATGAATGATATCTTTTGGTATTCATGAATTGATGTAAGACAAAATTTGTATTCTTCTCTTTCCCTTCATTTCTTTCTTTAAAAAACAAAAGGAGGAGAAAGAAAATTGCAAGCATCTTAAAGAGAACCTTAAGTGTTAGCTCAAGTGTTAAATTGGTTTTCATAACTTAATTTTGATGAATGAATCTTTAATGTTAATTTTATTTTGATACCCCATTGAACACTCTTAATGAATATTTATTTTTATTGATTGTCATGATTTGAAAATCATGTAAAGGGAAAAGAATTACAACTTTGTACTCTTTCCTTCTTTTTGACAATGATAAAGGAGGAGTTAGCTTGCTAGCTTGTGCATCACAAAGGAAAGAAAATATAATAGTATTGGTATTCATGACTTGATTTTGATGATTGAAACGTAGTATGCTTAAATAGATTTTTTTCATATGTTTCAATACTTCTTGATATGCATCATGTGATCATTGTAATCCTTCCTTTCTTTTTGACATTGACAAAGGGGGAGAAGGAGTTGCTAGCTTACGTATCGCAAAAGGAAAACTTAGTTGCCCTTCTCAAAAGAGAAGAAACAAAACATGCTAGCTTGAAATATTACAAAAAGAAAGAAACAAGTGCCATCTTGCCTATCATGAGATACAAAGTGCAAACTTGCACATCTCAAGAAGCAAGTGAAAAATTGCTATACTTCCACGAACTCAAAACATGCTATGATTGAATGTTATAAAGTGTTGTAAATCTAGCTTGAATGTTGTAAAATTTATATATCTTTTAATCTTGCTAGATGCCACTTCTCCTTTTTGTTGATGACAAAGGGGGCGAAATATATTGATGATCATGCATTCTATGATGTATTGAATATTTTTATATATTTAATTGATGTTTTTGATGATATGTTGCTTGGATTTTTTGAAATCCAAGGTTCTATCAATATGGCTTATTGATAGGTTGATAGGGGGAGTTTGTTTAAACTCCGGGAGTTAAGGTTAACTCCATCATCAATTAGTTATCATCATTAAAAAAGGGGAGATTATTGAATCTCGGATTTTGATGCTAAAACTAATTGATTGTGTTTTGGTGATCTAATTGTGTTTTAAGTCATGAAGGTCTACTCTCGATCAGGATTAGACAATTGAAGCACGAAGAATCGATGTTTTGCTGGAGGAGAACACGTCAGGAGATTGGACATCGAGCTGGAGGATCGGTTGATGATCGATAGAAGGCTTCAGACAAAGAAATTGAGCATCGAGCCAAGAAGAGCAGAGTCACTCCAAGAAGATCAGGGTTGCAGGCATCAACTGCTGATTGGAAAATAGGCTGCAAGAGAGGACAATGCGCCGAAGAACCAGACGAAGTGCCAATGGACCAATGACATGCTGTGTAACAGAATGTCGATTTGCTTTATAATAATTGTCTAAATCAAAGTAGGATTAGATTAATTGGCTTATAAATGGGCCAACCTAGTTAGGAGCCAATTGGGCTTGTACCCGGATAGGTTTAGGCCCGACTCAAGGCCCAAATAGGGTTGTTAAACCCTTTCTAGCGATGGTACCGTCAGATTGGGGCGGTAGTATTGCCTAGGGTTCAATCTCCTAGGTGGACTAGGCAGTGGCACCACCTAGTTTTAGTGTCACTATACTTAGGTAGTGGTACCGTCTAGTACATTGACAGTGGTAGAAAGCTTGGGCGGTGGTATCGCGCAGCACTAGCAGTGGTACCGCCAGTACTAAAAAAATCAGGGATATGATGGATTTTGGCTCTAAGTTTGAATTCATTTGGAACCTATAAATATCCCCCTCATCCTTGGGTAGAAAACACAAGTACATAAACTTTAAAAGTAAGAAAACTCTATAGAAAACTCTTTAGAAATCTTGTTATGATTATAGCTAGGAGAGTCCTAGTCTGTTAGGACTCTAGTTAGGAGAGTCCTAATTTAGTTTCATTGAAGGGAACAAACATGTAATTCCTAAGGGCATTCATGTAAATCTTATCTTGCCGACCCCTATTAAAGAGGTGAAGAGACCAGCTAGGTTAGGATTAGTTTGGAGGTTGCTTCTTAGAGAAGCATTAGGAGTTGATTAGAAGTAAGGGTCTTGAGTAGGAGTCCTATTAGGAGTTGGAGTCCTATTAGGAGTTAGGGTTGAGAAGCCCTATAAATAGCTATCTATTCACCCTATTTTCTTAATAAATAGATCAATCCTTTTAGCAGCCTTTGAGCAGCAACTTGGAGGAAGGAACCCCTATAGAGTTCCAAGGAGACCGATCCCTTAAAGAGATCAACCCCAAGCTTAGAATCCGCAAGGGTTCTAACACTTGGTATTAGAGCAGCATTCGTAGCATCTCACTGCCCTTCCACAGCCATCCATCTGCCCTCCACAGCCACCTAAAGTAATTCCCACAATTGCTTAAAAGATCATCGTCAAATTCTACCGTCATCTCCACCACCACGGATCATTTTTTGATCTCCTCGTGAATTGCAACAGGTTCTAGTTTCCTACCTTACTGCTACTGCAATATAGTTATCATTATTCAAAAAATCCAAAAAAAATTGTTCATATATTCTTCCATAAACTTTTCATCGTAAAGTTTTCATCTCTACAACAAAAGATGCACTGTAGAATTCTAACCGCATAGCACTATTTTTTTTATCTTACTACTATATTTTTTCTATCCAAATCTCTACAAAATTTTTATGACAGTTTTGACACTTCCTAATAGTGGATTTCCCTTTGGTTTTGACAAAAAATTCTCAATATAAACCATTGATCTTTTACGTCCAAATTGCTACACTTTACATGTAAAAATCTTATATAGTACCTTTTCGTGATCCTCAATTTTGTTGAACCTCTTGCTATCATTTCCTTATACAAAATTTTTAACAACATTACCTCTCCCTTACTAGTAGATTCCTTTTGAGTTTTACTTGAATTTCTATTGAGAATTACTAGAAAAAAAATTACATCTTTACTGCTAGAATTTTTTTGGTGAAAAATCTAGTGCTGCACCTTTGTCATTTTTCTTCTCTGTAACCTACCAAACCCTAGCTACCTTGCTGCCACCAACCAAGACATCTTTAGGGCATCCCTCTAGCCTTAAGATGTAGCTGTCATAACATATTTTCATAACCCTAACAGTGTCAAAAATCGTAGCCCAAGACAGTAAACCATTATAATCGAACCCTTCTATCACCGATCTATTGTCCGAACCTTCCACCACCCCATGCCATTAACTTATTAATAAAAAAAAAGAAAAGGACATCTCCAATCTACAAGCATATGCAATGGCTTATTAAGATCCAATTGATGCCAAATTTGAAGCATTAGAATCTCGGATTGAATCGTGGCTGGAATCATACTTGGAGGACAAATTGCGCGCTTAGTTTGCAGAATTCAGAATTGGACAACCACCAAGTCCAACCAAATTTCAGCAAGGAGAGAGTTCAAAGAGGCCTCTAGAGAAGGAGGGACAACCCTCAGACATGCTTCAGCCATGCATGAGGGTGGACATCCCGCGATGGGAAGAAGGAGACCCAGCGGGGTGGATTTCGCACGTCAAATGTTACTTTTGCTACTACCGAACTATCATGGACAAATTTTAGAAGGCCTGTCAAATGTAATGCTTATGCATGTTCATGTCTTTTCGGGTTGTTCATGAGTTGCCAAGTATGTAAAGGGCTAGCCAAAGGCTTAACAGCCCCATTTTAGTGAGTTTGGTGGCAATGTAGACTTGTACATAAAGTATGTGTCATGTGAACACTTGTAACAAACTCAGTCTGTAGTGGACCAATTTTATACCTTTGTTGTGCAACTATTCTGAGCTTGTGATATCCATGATTAGAATTTGCATTGACTATAAAGTGTTTGCTGAAAGGGTTGCTTGTGGATCCCGTGTATAGTGCTTTCTCTATCCCATCTTCTCTTTTGCAGGTCCTAAGGGATCATAGGAGGTTTCGAGGAGGCTAACCTTTACGGACGGACATGTAAGGGTACCGCATGACTTAGGCAAAACTAGCTAAGTTCATGACAATTGGTTTCAGAGTAGGACAAGCACATATAAAAACACTTAGCATGCAAACATGGGGGACCTAGCAAGGGCTACGTTGAGGGCAGCCAGCATGCGTGACCGTTTAGGGGAAATGGACATGGTGTTGTAGGAAAAGAAATCGCTCAGAGGAGCAGGTATCCAAGAATGACATTCAGAGGAATGGCTAACCTTTCGCGCATGAGGCACCACGAGGACAAACAAGCAAAGAAGAATTGCATAGCGCACAAAGGTTGGGATGGTTGAGTTCGAGCAGTGGCTCTATTAGGAATCGAGTGGCACTAAGAGGGGGGGTGAATTAGTGTAGCGGTAAAGAACGATAAATTTCTATGATTTAAAACAACTTTTGAGACATCGTATGATAGAAATCATGTTTTTGACTAAAACCGATTTCGATTGAAGCGTAATGGAAAGTGCTTAAAGTAGGGAGTGTTTAGAGAGGAAGAAGGCAATGATGAGTAAGTTGAGCAATGAAGAAAAGATGGTTTATAGAAAGATAAATGCAAGAACAGAAATGCAAACTATTTTTATAGTGGTTCGGTCATCCGACTTACATCTACTCCTGATTCCTCTTCACTTGAGGCCACCGACTTTCCACTAGTTGCCTTCCTTCCAATGGGTGAAGACAGACTTCCTTTTACAAACTCTGTTTATAAAGCTTCTCTCAATACCTCTCATAAGAATACCTCTAAACTTTCGGAGGAGAGATTTCTACTTCAAATAACAGAGTTTTTCCTTAGTTTTCTTACACTCTTCTTGATCCCTTAGCAAGAATATCTGGGGTATTTATAGACCCCAAGAGGATTCAAATTTGGAGCCCAAATTTGAATTACCTCGGACTTCGTCATTCTGGCAGTACCACCACCAGTCTGACACTAACACAGTCAGTGTACCAGGTGGTGCCACCGCCCAGCCCGGCGGTGCCACCACCTAGGCTTGTTGCCCAGCGGCGGAACCACAGCCCAGCCCAGCGGTGCCACCACCTGGGCTCTTGGGCTCTGAGTGGTGCCACCGCCTAGCCTTTTCAGCACACTGGTTTGGGCCTTACACTCGGCCCAAAGTAGTCCGAAACAAGGCCCAATTGGCCCCTACTTGGTTATAGGATTAACACCTAATCCTAAACCAAATTATGCGTTAACCATGAATTTTAAAGATATTTCCTAAGTTATTACAAAGTCCAAAAGATAAGACTTCTTTCAGTGAGCTTCCGGCGGTCTTCTGATGAACCCTCGAAAACCATTTTGTGGACTCCTGGTAAGCTCCTAGACTTCACGATGATCTTGGCGAGTTCCAATGAACTTCTTTGGCAAGCTCCAATCTTTCTTGGCAAGCTCTGTGAACTTTCGATGAACCTTCCAGCGAACTTCCAAAAATCCTTCGGCAAGCTCCCTACTCGTTCTCGGCTAGTTCCGGCAACACTCCCAACGAATCTTCGGACTTTCACCGAACTCTCGAACTCCCAATGATTTATCACACTTGTCTTCCAATACTTTGTTTTGGTTTACGTCTTCATCATTATCGTAGTTAATCCTGCACACACACAAACAAAACTCTACTTCGATCTAGACAATTATTACAATGTGAATTGACATTCAGTTGCCCGACACGTCATTGGTCGGCACTTCGTTCTATTCTTCGGCGCATCATCCTCTCTTATGGCTTGTTACCCTATCGACGGTTGACCTCCATAACCCTGATATCCTTAGCGCAACTTCGCTCTTCTTGGCCCGATGCTCGACGTCCGAAGCCTTCTATCGATTGTCGACCGAACCTCCGGCTCGACATCCAATATCCTGACGTGATCACCTAATGCAATGTCAATTCCTCCAACATCAACTGTCTAATCCATTCGATAGTGGACCTGCATAACTCAAAACGTAGTTAGATCACATACCACAATCAATTAGTTTCATTATCAAAATCTAAGGTTCAACAATCTCCCCCTTTTTGATGATGATAACTAATTGATGACTAACGGAGTTAACCTTAACTCCCTAGAGTTTAACCAAACTCCCCCTATCAATATGCCATTGATAGAACACTTGGATTATCTCAAATCCAAGCAACATTTATCATAAATTATAAGAATTAAACAAACCATCATGCAAATATATAAAATATTAAATTCAATGCATGAAGTCATCAATCTACTTCTCCCCCTATGTCATCAACAAAAAGGAGAAGTTACATTTAGCTAGTTTTCAAGGATATGCAAATTTTACAATCATACTAGCTATCAATCAAGATATTCAATATACATCACTTTAAAATATTTAATCATAGCAAGTTTTTGAATACTTTCTCCCCCGATCTCCTTTGAGAAATGCAAGCAAATTGTATTCAAAGATGTACAAGTTATATTTTCTCTTCCTTTGCGATATGCATTCAATTTGTGTAAGCATTTTATCACTTTAAATATGCAAGCAAAATATTACAACATACAAGCATAGAAGCATGGCAAGTGTAGGAATGCAAATTTTTGAAGTTTTGCATTTTCTCTTCTTGAGATAGGCAAGATAGCAATAGTTGCATCCTTGAGATAGCAATCCTTAGCTTCTTATGAAATTGTAAGGTAATAATTTTACTCCCCCTTTGTCTTTGTCAAAAAGAAGGGAGGATGCAATGTTGTAATTGATTTCTCTTTTCATCAACATGGCAAATAAGATATTAGAAACAAATATTGACATAAATGTTTCTATCATCAAAATTCAAGTCATGAATATGTATTCGATATTCAAGCCAACAAGCTAGCTCCCCCTTAGTTATTGTCAAAATGAAGTGGAGGACTCAATTGCTAAAAAATTTCAAGCCATATAAAGAAATCATGTCATGATATCAAGAAAAAATTTAAGACATGATTCATTTGACAAATCCTTTTAATAGAGTAAAAGAATTATACAATCAAGGATCATGATAAAAATATATCAATATCATAGATCAAGTCATGATTCAATGATTCATCATAAAGTAAATTAATTTTTATCATCACATAAGGCATGCAAGCCAAAATAATCATGTTATTTCTAAGTCATGAAATATATGACATCAAAGCTTAAGAGAATCAACAAAAACATAATTCATGTGACATGCCTTTTTAATAATGATTCATCATTAAAGATATCAAAATCATAAATTTATAAAAATTCAAGTATTTAAGTTATGACAAATTAAAAGACAAGTCATATTTCATTTGGAAAATTCTCTTTTGATAACCGAAAGAACTTCATGTTATAATTGTCAAGATCATGATTTTAATAAAATATCTTTATAGCAAAATAAAATCTTTTAGAGCTTGATTTAAGCATTACAAACATCTCAAAAAGTCATGATTCCAAGAGATCAAGAGAAGCGTCATGAGTAAAAGTTTAAATTCAATTCGTCAACTTCAAGCTCTTCATCAAAATTACTTTCGAGATTCATACAAGGTCATAAATGAATTCATCACTTGTCTTTCATGAAAAATCGAAAGTTTCAAAAATCATACATTTCGCTTTTTTATGATTTGCATTGAATTCATATAAACATGCCTTTATCTTCTTTTATGTTGAGTAGAAACAAGCATAAATGTTCAAGACATAAAGGCTAAATCTCATAAAGCAAATTGTCAAGCATGATTTTAAATATTCATTTTCAAGCCATGATAAAAAGAGTAAGTCAAGGATTCAATCATCTCATGTCATGAATTCCAAAAGACATCTCAAGTTACCAACATCACATTAAAAAGATATTTCAAAAAGATATATCGATAAGTGATTCATTTGTATCATTTCATTTGAATTCATGATTCATTTGGTAGGTTCTCCTCTTTAATAAATAAAAAAAGATTATAGGAGAACAAAATAAATTAAGGGAGATAGAACATGGTTGAAGTATTGAACATGATTCATATTTAAAATGTATCTCACATCGTAAATATGAATCAAGCATTTGTCAAATTTGAAATCATCCTCAAAAATCACATTCAATAAATTCATACATGACAAGCATAGATTTATTGAATTTCCTTTAGAAAAATCAATAAGATTGAGATAGAGGATTGCATTTTATTTTTATATGCGATTTGCTTCTTATAACTATGCTTTTGCCCTTAATAAAAATAAATGTCAACATTCAAGACGAAAAGGCAAATTTTGTCATAAAGATCATCGAGTCACATTAAGCATGTGACATTTTCCAAAAGATTCGATTCAAGAGATTCACTTATCATGATAATGTGTTTCATTTTAAGTTGTTTATTTCATATATGTGTACTCATGTTTCAAAAGATGAGTATCAAGTTTTAAAACCAAACCATGAGTTTGTCATCAAGATATAACAACTTCAAATCCTCATGACAATACATTTTCCTATTTTTATGTGTTTCAATCTAAGTGAACATGTTTAGATTTTCATGTAAAAACAAAATCATCAATATGCTTGTTTCTTTCTTTTAATCATATTTGGTGTGCAAGCATTATCATGAATTATGTGATTATCTCGATAATTGATTTTTTTTGTGTAAAAAACAATGCATCTTTTTTTAAATCAAAGGCATCATTATATTTAGAAGCGATTTCATCATAAAAATGATTAAGACCCATTAATCCAAGGTAGAGGTTTTCAAATCATAAACATGATATAAACATCTATTATTAAAAGACTTTAACGAAATCCATACATAGATATGTATCATGTTTGACATTGAAAATCGATATGGAAAGTATACATGGAATTTTATCATCTAAAAATGTCATCTTAATTCATCATGAAAACAATTAGACCAAAAACACATTAATCCAAAACATAGAGTCAAATCAACATTACTTCAAAAACTAATACAAGTTATAAAATCATCAAGCATCATGTTTAGAAACGAAAAGCAATATAAAACATCAGGATACATATTTTCAATTTTTATATGTTTTAATTTTCAAAAATGCTAGGAAGAAAAAACATAAAAAATTCCTACCAACTATATCAAGCAACTTATGAAAAAAGTCATGTAATTTCAAAATAAGGTAAAAAAACTTGGGTGAGTTTCTTACCTCATTGTCGAAAACCGATAAGGCATAGTTTGCCGTTTCACCTTCGGATGCACTTGAATCTTCTAGGAGTTCTTCCTTCTTCTTTGGCCTCTTTCTCTTTTCTTTTGTGTACTCATCTTTGGAGCTCTTCAGCTTCTTGCATTCATAGCAAGAGTTGGTGTTCTTATTAAGTTCATTTATTTTTTTCAATTCTTGTTTAATGAACTTTTCAAATTTTAATGTTAAATGTTCAATGTCCTCAACATTGTCCTCAACATTGTCCTCATCACTTGAGTCATCACTCAAGTGGCATTTTATAGTCCAAAGTGTCAAATCCTTCTAATTCTTTGAAAGGTGGTTCATATGTTCATCATGTTCAATATGTTCCAAGAAACTCATTTCATATGTCATTAAGGATCCAATGAGTTCTTCAATAGAATAATCATTTAAATCTTTAGTTTCTTATATTGCCGTTATTTTATGATCCCACCTTTTTGGAAGGGATCTTAAGATCTTGTTAGTGAGTTTAAAATTTGAAAAATAATTACCAAGAGCTTTTAGACTATTGACAACATCCGTGAAACGGGTGTTCATGTCGCCGATAGTCTCGCTTGGTTTCATTTAGAAAAGCTCAAAATCATGTAATAAGAGGTTTACTTTTGAGTCTTTGACTCTACTAGTTCCCTCGTGTGTGATTTCAAGTGTTCACCAAATGTCAAATGCCGTTTCGCACATAGAAATCTGATTGAACTCGTTCTTGTCGAAAGCACAAAATAAGGCATTCATAGCCTTTGCATTTAAAGAAAAAGATTTTTTCTCTAAGTCCGACCATTCGTTTGTCGGTTTAGAAGGAAATTAAAAATAGTTTTCAACAACGTTCTATAAATCCAAATCCATTGAAAGCAAGAAAACTCTCATTCGAGTTTTCTAATAGGTGTAGTCTAACTCGTTAAACAATAGAGGACGAACAATCGAAAAGTCCTCTTGAAAGCCATGAAGAGCCATTTCTCATAGGTGTGAATCTGAATGAGAAATAACGTGGCTCTGATAACAATTGTTAGGGATCTAGTGGCACTAAGAGGAGGGGGGTGAATTAGTGTAATGGTAAAGAATGATAAATTTCTACGATTTAAAACAACGTTTGAAAATTCATATGATAGAAATCACATTTTTGATTAAAACCAATTCTGATTAAAGCATAATGGAGAGTGCTTAAAGTAGGGAGTGTGTCTAGAGAGAAAGAAGGCAGTGATGAGTAAGTTGAGTAGTGAAGAAAAGATGATTTATAGAAACGTAAATGCAAGAACATAAACGTAAACTGTTTTTATAGTGGTTCGGTCATTCGACCTACATCCACTCCCGATTCCTCTTCGCTTGAGGCCACCGGCTTTCCACTACCTGCCTTCCTTCCAACAGGTGAAGATAAACTCCCTTTTATAAACTCTATTTACAAAGCTTCCCTCAACACCTCTCTTAAGAATACTTCTAAACTTTTGGAGGAGAGATTTCTACTTCAAATGATAGAGTTTTCCCTTAGTTTTCTTGCACTCTTCTTGCTTCCTTAGTAAGAACATCTAAGGTATTTATAGACCCCAAGAGGATTCAAATTTGGAGCCCAAATTTGAATTACCTCGGACTTCATCATTTTGGCGGTACCATCGCCTGACACTAGCGGTACCACCGCCAGTCTGACATTGACACAATGAGTGTACCAAGCGGTGCCACCGCCCAGCTCGGTGGTGCCACCACCTAGGCTTGCTACCTAGTGGTGGTACCATTGCCCAGCCTAGCAATGGCACCGCTTGGGCTCTCGGGCTCTAAGCGGTGCCACCGCCCTAGCTTGGGCGGTGCCACCGCTTAGCCTTGGCTCTCGGCCACTGGGTGGTGCCACCACCTAGCCTTTTCAGCACACTGGTTTGGGCCTTAAACTCGACCCAAACCAGTCCAAAACAAGGCCCAATTGACCCTTACTTGGTTTATAGGATTAACACCTAATCCTAAACCAAATTACGTGCTAACTATGAATTTTAAAGACATTTCCTAAGCTATTACAAAGTCCACAAGACAATACTTCTTCTGACGAGCTTCCGGCGAACTTCTGGCGGTCTTCCGATGAACCCTCGGAAACTATTTTGTGGACTCCCGGCAAGCTCCTAGACTTCACGATGATCTTGGAAAGTTCCAACGAGCTTCTTTGGCAAGCTTCGATCTTTCTTCGTAAGCTCCGCGAACTTCCGATGAACCTTCCAGCGAACTTCCGAAAACCCTTCGGCAAGCTCCCTACTCGTTCTCAGCCAGTTCCGGCAGCACTCCCAATAAATCTTCGGACTTCCGTCGAACTCTCGAACTCCCAACGATCTATCATACTTGTCTTCCGGTACTTTGTTTTGCTTTACATCTTCATTGATATCGTAGTTAATCCTGCACACACAAACAAAACTCTACTTCGATCTAGACAATTATTACAATGCGAATTGACATTCAGTTGCCCAGAACGTCAATGGTCAATGCTTTATCCAATTCTTTGGTACATCGTCCTCTCTTGCGGCTTGTTGCCCAATCAACGGTTGACCTCCATAACCCTGATATCCTTGGAGCAACTCCGCTATTCTTGGCCCGATGCCTGACGTCCGAAGCCTTCTGCTGATTGTCAATCGAACCTCCAGCTCGACATCCAATATCCTGATATGATCACCTAGCGCAACGTCAATTCCTCCAGCGTCAACTGTCTAATCCTGATCGATAGTAGACCTGCGTAACGTAAAACATAGTTAGATCACATAACACAATCAATTAGTTTCATCATCAAAATTTGAGATTCAATAGGCTCGATGTTTGCAACTAAACTTGACGGTGCTTGAGGCAAGCAGGGCGCTTGGTAAAGGATGAGACCTTGTAAGGTGGAGTGGTTGTTTAGCGATCAAAAGAGTCATACAAAGCTCATAAAGGTGAGAGGAATAGCAAACTCAAGGAATTTGATACTCTTGTAAGGGCTCGTATACGGACGATGGACTATTTGTGGCCATCCCAAGGCGGCCGAAGGTCGACGTCATGGAGCATTGAAACTTTCTCTTCGGCATGAGCAAGATACGTTCATATGAGGCTGAAGTGTGCAACAGGTTCAACATGTTGCTAGACCTAGAGGGGTGCAGTGGGAGTTGTATTGGCAAAGACTCACAATCTAGTATGTGTGTTTACAGAGGCAGAACAGTGCACAGTCTGTTCAGCAAGAAAAAGTAGTCTAAGGGGATATTAGTCTCCAAAAACTTCCAAAGGGAAGGATGCGAAGAGAGAAGTTGCTCCAATGGGATAAATATCCAAGAGGGATAAGTCCTGATTCTCCAAAGGGAGAATCATGTGTAAAGAACCACACCAGTTGAGGAGGAGTATCTCAAGACAAAGCTCAACAGACCAAGCAAGCGACGAGGAGTCATGGCATGATCTTGCAAGAGGCAATGCGTTGGTGGATGCATAGCGAGATCAAGTGGGGGAGCAACCCAAGGCAACATGATTTGAAGGAACATTTGAGCTAATACTAAGATCGGACTCAACACAGGGTTGACCCATGGAATGGTAAGCACAAGGGCCACCATTAACTCAATACATATCGAGAAGCAAAGCAACTTGGGGGTAACTTAGTTATGTACCCCAACCACATAAAGGGAGTTAGCATAGAAGATAGAATATGAAGTGGAGGCTTGGAGCTTTCCTTAGATAGAGGTCAAGAATATGGACTCTTGTAGAAGTAGGAGCAGGATCATGTCTGTCACGGCTCTCGAATTTTAAATCTCATTCAAGAAGTGTGACCCTGTCTTAAAATTGATAACATTAAATTTTTCAACGATCTAATCCAAAGATCCAAACTAACATTTGAGGATATAGAGAATCATTTAAATATCAATCATGTTCATAAACCTGTGCAGTTATAATCATACATCACATCACACGAACCTTTATAAGAACCCAAACCAACTTAACAAAATATTAACCTCACTTATAATTCCACAAGCGTAAGAATTATACAAATCAGAATTCTAACCATTTACCATAATTTCATATCATTATAAACTAAACTCATCATTCCAAAATTTCATTCGTGCGAGGTCTTTTAAAGCTTTTACATGATACATCAATCCAAATCTGTCGACAACATCACATTTCATACAAAATACATTTATAAAACAATAACATAACAATCCACAATGTCTTATCATAATCTGAATAGCTTTTCACAACCTCAGCTCAATTCTAACATTTTAGCACGTGACAAGCTAACTTGAAAAATGATTATATAACAATGGAGTGAGCTAAAAAAGGCTCAGCAAGTGGCAAACAAATCCAGAATAAGAGGAGAATAGCTTCAAATAGACTTAGTATCCAAATACAAGGTAGAGATACAAGAATTCATAGATATAAGCTCATTAGATATAGAATCACAAATGTCATTTCATTCAAACATGTTTGGTTCATAACAAAGGTAGTAAAGAGTAATTGGAACTTATCCGATGACATAAAAAGTATTTTAGAGCATATCAAATGACACATAGGATATTATGGAGCATATCAATGACACTTAATATATTTTGGAGCATATCGATGTCGGAGGGAATGTTTCAGAGCATATCACATGCAAATGAAACATTTTGAAACATATAAAAGACGTATGAAATGTTTCAAAGCATGCAAAGGCATATAAAATATTTTGGAGAATATCAATGGCGTATAGGACATTTCGAAGCATATCAATAGCACAAGATATTTCGAAGCATATTAATGATAGATGAAACATTTCTAAACATATCAAATAGCATATGAAATGATTTCAAAACATATTTTGAAGGACAACAATCGCATATAAGATATCTCAGAGCATATCAGAAGAACAAATCAGAAATAGAAGCTCAAATGTCATATCTGATGTTCATTCATTTCATTCTCATCCAAAGCGCAATATAAACATATAAGCAAGGCTTTGGTTATCATATCAAAAACACAAAGGGCGCTGTGGGATCACATTCATAATATGGTTCATCCATTTCTAGATGACTACCAAAAATAAATCTCACTCTGCCTACCCCCATCAAGAGTGTAATCGGGATGCTTGGCGTGACATTCTTCCCCGATGTAGGACTAATGCACCCCACCTATCCCCCTAAGGGCTTGCGCGCGAGCATTACATTTTCCCCCACTCAATCACGTGACTTTCTCGTCATGGACTGACTATCTTGCCTACCCCTAAAGTGTTGACCCGGGGCGCTTGGCATGAGTCAGTGAAGGTCAAGGGTGCCTCATATACCCTTTACCATTTCTGGCAAAGGTCCAAATTATCCCACATGACACCTGAGTACAAAAGGATAGTATGAACAATAACATTGGCACATATCGGAAGCACATGCAGAACAACGAAAATATGCATGTGCCTTTACGAAACAAGGTAGTGCCAACATGAACATTACATAATAGATTTCAAGTATACAAACAAATTTTAGGATGAACAATACAAGAATTACAAAGGACTAATATAAAGCTCAACTGAAGAAGAATTTAGATGAATCAGTTTCCAATAGGATGAAACATGAATAGACAACATCAACAAAAGAACTTGATTCTGGCAGAATTTGAAAGGTACATTGCATGGATTCTTTGGATAATCAATTATGCTCTAAATTACTCAAGAAAGGTATCATTAGAAAGCTAAATTGATCTACTTTCAGATAAAAATAAGTTTCATACAAATAGGAGTTTAAATCAAAGAGTTACAAATGATTCGGTAACCAAAAGTCAAGGAACAAAATCTCTATTTTCAAAAGTGATAGGATTGAATTCAACAGAATTCCAGGCAGTCATTTAGATCCAAACCTTCAATCTAGGTACTAAAAGATCAATAAGTCTAGTTTTCAACAAAGTAAGTTTCATATAAATCAGAGTTTCCAATAGATAGTTATAGGCAGTTTAGTATCAAAAGGTTAGAGCTTATTATCTCTGTTTTACAGATTTCATAGAGCTGATTCAATTTCATGTTTGGATAGGCAAATTTACTCCAAATCATATAAGTAAGCTGTCAAAAGAAAAGTTTACAAGTCTATATTTAGATCAAATAAGTTTTACCTAAGTTGGAATTCTGTACAGGGATTTATAGCCGAAAAAAGTAGAAGGGACAGAATCTTGATAATTTTTCAGATACAAACATTTACATTCCAAACAATAGAGATATCATATTTCAAGGCTAGAACGATTCAAATATCTCATATCCAAGGCAAAAGTAAAGATTGGAATTGTAGTAGAAAGGAGTAGAACACTTGCCTTTCGAAGATTTTGATCCAACGAAATTATAAGCCTAAATCCTTCTACCTTTCCTCCATCTCCTCTTCGTGTGTCGTTTTCTGCACCTATCTTCTTTCTTTCTCCATAGCTACAGCTCGTGCAGAACATAGGAGGTCGCAGTCACCTGCTTTCCTTTCCTTTTTCCCAACCATAGCTGTTGCAGTCGTAGTTGCTGCAATTGCAGTCGTAGCCATGGCCGTAGTTGCAGCCACAGCCACAAGCCCCTCTCTTCTTACTCTCCTCTTCTTCCTTCCTCTTCTTTTTCTTTCCAGCCACAGCTGCCACACAGTAGCCACAGCCTTCCTTCCTTTCTCTGCTTCTTTCCAAGCCAAAGTTGCAGTCATTGACGCATCCACAGCCACAGCCCTCATTCCTCATCCCTTCCTCCTCTTTTCCCTCTTCTTCTACTCCTCCTCTTCTTCCCTTTTTCTTCTTCTTTCCCAGTGCAATACACATACCACAGCCCACAGCCAAGCAACCCTCTTTCCTCTCTTCTTCTTCTTCCCTCTCTTCTCCCTCTCCTTCTCCTCCTCTTCCCTTCTTCTTTTTCTTTCCCAGCTGCAGCTGCCACAATTACAGCCACAACCGCAATCCTCTTTTCTCTCGTCTTCTTCTTCTTCTTCTTCTTCTTCTTCTTTTCTCTCTTCTCCCTCTCCTTCTTCTCCTCTTCTTCCCTTCTTTTTTTTCTTTCCTAGCTGCAGCTGCCATAATCGCAGCCACGACCATTGCTACAGCCCTCTTTCCTCTTCTTCTTCTCTTTTCTTCTCCCTCTCCTTCTCTTCTTCTTCTTTTCTTCCCTTCTCCTCCCCGACACACCACACCACTTCTCCTTTGTTTCCTCTAGTGGAAAATAGAGGTGCGCAGCCCTAGCTACAGCCACCTCCTTCCTCTCTTCTCCCTCTTCTTCTTCTTCCGATCACTTCCCTTCATCAGAACCAACATAACCTGCTGCCAGCCCAGACCCTCCTCTTTCCCGCACAGTGACTCCATGATTAACATACTGTCCCTTCTCCTTCTTCTTCCCTTCTCTCCCCCGATGCACCACATGTTCCTCTCCTCTGTTTCTCGACACACCATGTGGGAAACAGAGGTGCGTGGGTGGTAGTGGGACAAGACTACCATTTTTTTTCAACTTAACAATTTAGCCCTTGAAATTTCTATATTTACAAGTAGGTCCTCCAATTTTACAAATAAATCTTTAACTTTTATAATTATGTCCTTATGAATAATTTAAAATAAATCCTTACATAAATTTTAGAAATGAGGGATATTACAATATCGTTCCATAGGTTCCTTATTCTGATGGAGTAGACTCATCTTGCATGGTGCCAAGGATGGAGAGAGCTTCGGGCACATGCACCTTATTTTAATGAAATATTTGATGGAGGAACTAAGGTGACACAACTTACAAAGGGGAAGTTGGTGTCAAAAGTCCTTGACACGGGATAAGATGACGCAGAGGTGGGCACTCTTGAAGAATATGCCATAGTGTTGCTGGTGGAGTTGCCATGAGGAAAGTGGTGTGCAGTGGAGATTATGCTGGTAGGGGCAGAGTCCTACAATCCAGACAATGGTGCACCAATTTCAGCGAAGTCAGAGGACTTCAAAGAAACTGCTAGGTGATGGACTGTCTATTACGAACCTTTTACTTTCTAAGCTTTGGATAATGCTTTAGATAATATTATGGAGTTGTCTAGTAGGGAGTCAGTTACTGATTCGGTTAGGAGTCGGTTAATAAAAGTCCAAGTCCTAGGGGACTCTATAAATGGGGATGTAACTGTTTCTTTGAAAAAAAAGGAAGAATCATTCAGTCTTTGACTAAATCTGGGAGGACGATCCCCTCGAAATGATCAAGGAGGTCGATCCCCTCGAAGCGATCAAAACCCTTTTTCTACCTTTTCTCTTCACTACTCCTTCGCCTACATTAAAACCCTATGGGGTCTTAACAATTGGTATCAGAGCAGCGATCCTTGGCGTTTTCACTATAATTTCATATCTCGACCGTGACCATTGCTATCGCTGCCCTCTTTGCTACCAGCCTCAATAGCAACTGCCACAGCCAGCATGTAATGCGACAGAAACAATGCAACACTGCTAATTCCCCTCCTCGTGGCTATTCTCTCACCGAGATTTCTATCGACAGCCACACACCTCTGCGTCTACCCTTCTGTCTAACGCATCTCCACCGCCACCACCCCTACTTCTCGATCGCGACCATCACCGTTGCTACTCTCTTCACTATCGGCCTCAATAGTGACCGCGCTGCCCTCTTCGTTGTCGACCTCAGCAGCAACTGTCGTAGCAAGCGTGCGGTGTGAAGGGATTTCTAGTAGCGGTCACACACCTTAGCAGTCACGCACCTCTGCGTTCGTCCTTTTGCCTAACCTATGTTCGACGCCGCCCCTGCTTCTCGACCGCGACCATCGCTGTCGCTGCCCTCTTTGCTATCAGCCTCAACAGCAACCGCGCTGCTCTCTTCGCTACCAACCTCAATAGCAATCGCCGCAGCCAGCGTGCAGTGCTACGGAAACAAGGTAGCACTACTGATCCCTCTCCTCGTGGCTATTCTCTCACCAACTATAGCAAGCCTTAACGCTGCACTTGCTGCAAATTCATGCTTACAGTATCGATGCCCTTAACTAGACATCAAAAGCAAGAATTAGAGATTACAGATCTACAATCTTACGCAATGGCTATCGACAAACCAGTGAAAGATTAGATAGAAGCATTAAAAACTCGAATTGGGGACCAAATTGAAGCATTAAAAATTTGAATTAAGAACCAAATAGAAGCATTAGAAACCACAATTGACAATCGGCTATAAGAGACCCTGAGTGAATTTATAAGAAGCCTACTAGAGAATTTTGGCTAATTACAACAAGATGGAAGTTCAAACTCTGTGTTAAATAGATCTGGAGATACAGGAAGGGTGCACCGAGAATATGACTCAAGCTACTCACGTATTAGGGTGGAATTTCCAAAATGGGAAGATGGAGACCCAACTAGTTGGATTTCGAGAGTAGAGAAATTTTTTCATTTCCACAGAACCCTAGAGGAGTCCAAGATGGAAATAGCCTCAATCCAGTTAGACGGTGATACAATTCAGTGGTATGACTGGTATGAAACCTACCACGGAGTTTCCTCGTAGGAGCAATTCAAGAGGGGGCTTCTTATTCGGTTTGGACCATCAAAGTACGAAAATATAGATGGACAGCTTGCAAAAATTTGTCAGACTCCTACAGTATTGGAATATCAAGGCAGATTCGAGCAATTATCAAATTAAGCTAGAGATTTATCAGAACGACAACTAGTGGGTACCTTTATTGAAGGGCTTACTCCAGAGATCAAATGTGAAGTTAAGGCTCGACAACTTCGCACCATGATAGCTGCAATTTCATTTGCACGCCTACATGAGGAAAAAAATTAGTATAGAATATCGTTAAAATAGAAGCGACAATAAACAAATGATCAGCATGCCACCAACTCTATCTATTTCTAACCACAACCTTAACACTCGAGAAGAGCTCAAGGAAAGATTAGCAAAAGGGTTGTGTTCGCATTATGATAAAAAATGGAGTAAGAAGCACCATTACAGACAAGGAAAACTCCTAATGATTGAGCCAATTGAGGAGGAAATAGAAGTAGAAGAGTTAGATTCTAACTAGGAAAGTATAGAAACTGATGAAGATATTGATCCTATCACATACACAGTGCATGCATTGGCTAGCTACTCTAGCCCACAAATAATGAAAGTTGCAGGAACTTTGAAACATCAGCCTGTCACTGTCTTGATTGACATAGGTAGCACTAACAATTTTATGGATAGAAAGATCGCCACCCGATTATCCTACCACATCGAAGGCTATGATAAATTTGAAGTAAAGGTTGCTGATGGATGGATTCTAACCTTTAATAGCAAGTGCTCAAAGATAAAGCTCATTATGCAAGGTTAAGAGTTGCTCATGGATTTCTTTTTACTTCCCTTAGAAGACTATGAAGTGGTGTTAGGAATCGAATGACTATCAATCTTGGGTGATGTTTCCTAGAACTTTTCTAAACTAATAATGAAGTTTTTTGTTAATGGAAAGTAGGTGATTCTAAAGGGCTGGCACGGAAGTAAGATCACTATTATCACTAGCCATCGGATGGAGAAGGTTCTTCTAAAGACACACACTGGTTTCCTGGTACCATTACAGTGCATAGATCAAGAAATAGCAGGGCATATTTTAACCGAAAGTATGGAATCATTACTTAAAGAGTTTGTAGATGTATTTACAAAACCACAAGGACTCCCACTTCTTCGACATCATGATCATCAGATTCCAATAATACCCAGGAAAGCACCAACTAATGTCTGACCTATTGCTCACACCATCAAAAAATAAAGGTCGTATTTACTTGATCAGCGAGTTGTGATGCGCCATAGATACCTTGTGCCGAATTTAATGCCGCTCAGCCTTGAGGACAAGGCTAATTTGATGAGAGCGAAATTGTTATGAACCTTTTACTTTCTAAGCTTTGGATAATGCTTTAGATAATATTATAGAGTTGTCTAGTAGGGAGTCGGTTACTGATTCGGTTAGGAGTTGGTTACGGAGTCGGTTAATAAGAGTCCAAGTCCTAGGGGACTCTATGTGGGACTCTATAAATAGAGACGTAACTATTTTTTGAAAAAAAAGAAAGAATCATTCAGTCTTTGACTAAATCTAGGAGGACGATCCCCTCGAAGTGATCAAAGAGGCCGATCCCCTCGAAGCAATCAAAACCCTTTTTCTACCTTTTCTCTTTACTACTCTTTCGCCTATGTTAAAATCCTAAGGGGTCTTAACACTGTCCTAGTGCTATGCTTCATCTAGGTGTGACTCGAGAGCAGGAAAACAAAGGTTGTTTGCAAAGGAGCGAATAGAATCGAATGTGGTAAAGGCCCTGTGATGTGTTGGCAGAGGCCATATATGGAAAGATTGCAATTCGAGCTCATACCACAAGGATCAGAATATAAGGAGATATTACCAGGATGCGACATGATCCAACGGATCATGGTGGAATAGTTCGTGGCAATGTGATACACACAGATGTTCCCGTGAGGGACAAGGTCATACAGAGGTATGATCGGGAGCATGATTGGGAGCTCTACTTCGGTAAGTAACATGATGGCAAGAAGGGCTATGGATTCAAAGAGGGAATGCCATGGTACCAAAGAGGTGGGTCTTCCGTACATGCATCGAAGGTTGCATTGAATGAAAGCCTTGGGCATCAGCTTATGGGGGCTATGCACCATCGAGGGAGAAGTTCAGATGCAAGTACCAATGAGTCCCATGGGGGGGACTAGATCATGTAGAGGTATGATCGGAGTGGCTGAAGAGTTGGACTACTTCAGAGCTCATATTTGCTTAAGGGAGCCCAGCAAGTCAGAGGACAAAGCCAAGTAAGCAAATGTTACGACCAATGAAGTTAAAGAGAATAGAAGTGGTACAAGCTCTACAACATGATGGCAGAGGCCATGCATAGGAGTTGTAGTCTATCTTTCCATCGACCAAGAAGAACTGCTTAGAGAACGTAGAGGTGTTGAAGCAGGTGGTTGAAAAGGGGCGAGGAAGCAATGATGAGTCCAGAGGGACTTAGCTACCCAAAATTAAGTATTAGTTAGAATGAAGGTGGACTTAGAGGAGTATCGTAGTGCCATAGAGGTAGATCTACCGATTGCGAAAAAAGGACGCAGATGTGAGACAACGGATAGTAGGGCCATGGGCATGGTAGCGCCATGTACCGTAGAGGCAGAACTTCCATTGAGTCAGCGATCCCTTGTTCTCATGGAGGGAGAATGCTTAGTCATGAGATGGGCTATGGAGGAGGAGAATACAGAGGCAGACTCTAAGTACCAAGATAAGGTAGAAGGGCAAAGGCCAAGGAGCTTCGTAAGACCAGTGTCAATGGACTTCTCATCAAGATACCTATAAGTGAAGGACTTCGAGTTGATGCAAGAATGCATGACCAAGGAATGAAGCAGATAGTACGTGGTATTGTACCTTTGCTACTCAGAGGAGTAAGCAGCAGAAATGATGGAGAAGGCGGTACAATCCCAAAGGCAACCAAATCTATCGAATACTTGCTCCAAGTTGGAGTGATAACTTCTTGCATTCCAGAAGTTCAACAACATTGGGAAGGTGAATCATAGTAGCTAACTCAGTGCAAGGATTGCAAACACTTCAAGTGCTTCGAAAGTGTGAGATAAGAGCAAGCGAAGTCTAGTAACTAGCTCGATGCACGGAATACAACCTCAAGGAGACGGGCGAAGTTAAGTAACCTTTGCCTTATCAACTTTCAAGAGAATGGGTGAAACCAAGTACCCTAATTCTCTTATTTATCCAGCAGAGGAGCTCTGCATAGAATCAAAGACCCTTTGAAGGAACCTAATGAAAGACAACGGTTATCAAATCCTCACCAATGGTGATCAGTGTTACTGAGAGTAGATTGTCCACTTCATTTTCCATCATTTTGCTAATCGAAAGCGGAAGTGATGCGAACCTATTTGGACAAGACGACTAAGTGGAAGAAGATTCGATGGGCAAATTTTATGGAGGAAGGACTTGAAAACTTCAAAGTTTGTGAGGTGATGCTCGTTAAAGCTCCAACAAGCATCTAACCAGTTCAAGCGATAATAAGTATTTGAAGACTAGCGCATATCAAGGATAGTCTTTTTTTAAGGAATCTACAAGAATCAACAAGGATCAACACAACTTTGTCGACTCCACACCAGAGTCAAAGTCATTGGCGAGTTGAAGCAGCATGGCAGATTAAAGTTTGACGACTCAACAACAACAACAGCAAAGGCAGTTGAGAGCTGAGGGGCACATCGTAGCAGGAGTAGAAGATTAAAGATCCAGTAAAGGCAAGGAGTTACAGCATCAACAAAGGCTTCGATGAGGACGTCGAAGGAATAAGTGGGGGAGAATGTTATGGACAAATTTTAGAAAGCATGTCAAATGTAATGCTTATGCATGTCCGTATCTTTTCAGGTTGTTCATGAGTTGCCAAGTATGTAAAGAGCTGGCCAAAGGCTTAATAGTCCCATTTGAGTGAGTTTGGTGGCTGTGTAGGCTTGTACATAAAGTATGTGTCATGTGAACACTTGTAACAAACTCGGTCTGTAGTGGACCAATTTTATACCTTTGTTGTGCAACCATTCTGAGCTTGTGATATCCATGGTTAGAATTTGCATTAGCTATAAAGTGTTTGCTGAAAGGGTTGCTTGTGGATCCCGTATGAAGTGCTTTCTCTATTTTGTCTTCTCTTTTGTAGGTCCTAAGGGATCATAGAAGGTTTCCGGGAGGCTGACCTTTGCGGATGGATATGCAAGGCTGACCTCAGCTAAGTTCATGACAAAACGTCGGATGATGCTATGGTGGAAATTATTGTCATCCACCTTGAAGGAGATGCTATTCAATAGTACAATTGGCTAGAGTACAACTATGGGGCTCCGACGTGGAATCAATTTAAGAATAAACTGCTGAACCATTTCAGACCTATGGAGTATGAAAATATTGATGGCCAACTCGCAAAGATTCGACAAACCTCTACGATTCAAGAGTCCCAAACCAGGTTTGAAAAGATATCCTACCTTACCAATGATTGGACTAACTGTTAATTATTAAGAACATTCATCGAAGGACTCAAGCCAGAGATAAAAGGGGAGGTTAAGGCGCGGTAGCCCCGTACCGTGATGGCTGTGATTTTTTTCACCCGAATATAAGAAGAATGGCTCAACCAAGATGCTCGAAGGATGAGAACCTCTCTCCTAGGCCCATAGCATACAAACCTCCTTCTGCTCCCAGCCATCCTTCGCTACTAAAAAAGCTGATAAGAGAAGAACTACGTGACCGATCAGCAAAGGGTCTTTGTTGGCATTATGATGAGCCATGGAACTACGATCATCGCTACAAAAGGGGCCACCTCCTATTAATTGAACCTCTTGAAGACATGGAGGAGGAGGTCCATGAGCAAGAGGAAGAGGTCGTGGATGAAGAATAATAGTCGGTTGATATTACGATGCATGCCCTTGCCAATTATGCGAACCCGTAAATGATGAAAGTAAGAGATCTTCTAAAGCAACAATCGATCACCGTTCTTATTGACACTAACAGCACTAGTAATTTTATGAATAACAAGGTTGCTGTCTAGATGGCCTTACCTATTGAGAATTATAGCAGATTTGATGTTAAGGTCACCGATGGATAAATTTTGAAGTATGATCATAGGTGCCCGTGGGTGAAACTATTGTTGGAGGACTAAGAGATAATTACATATTTCTTCCTCCTCTCTCTTGATGATTATGAGGTCGTGCTTGGCACCGAATGATTGATGACATTAGGTGATGTTTCTTGAAATTTTTTGAAACTAATTATGAAATTTTACAATAAGGGAAAATAGGTGATACTGCATGGGAAACATGGGGGCGACATAATGACGATTTGCACACAATGAATGGGAAAGTTTTGCACAAAGCATGCAGTGGCTTTTTGGTACAACTTTAGCAACAATCTAAGGGAGAGCCAAATGAATTTGAAGATCTAAATCTACTTCCTTGGCTTGTTGAATTTTCAGATATATTTGATGAACCGTGCAGCCTACCTCCTACCCGCCAACATAATCATCGTATACCAATTCTTCTAGGCAAACCTCTAGCAAATACTCGGCCATATCAATATTCACACCTCCAGAAGGATGAAATAGAAAGGATTGTAAAAGAGATGCTTAAAATAGGAGTTATTCGGCCAAGTCGCAGCCCCTACTCTTCACCGGTGCTCCTCGTACAAAAGAAGGATGAAACATGGCGAATGTGCATTGATTATCGAGCTCTCAATGGCATAATCGTCAAGGACAAGTATCCTATTCTAGTAGTAGATGAATTGCTTGATGAATTATAGGGAGCATGAGTCTTCATAAAGCTAGACCTTCGATTCGGGTATCATCAAATACAAGTGTGCGAAGAAGACATATCAAAAATCGCCTTTCGAGCGCACAATGGCCACTACGAATTTCTGGTAATGCCCTTTAGTCTCACCACCTTTCAGAGCCTTATGAATAATATTTTCTAGAGTTATCTTCATAAGTTTGTGCTGGTTTTCTTTGATGATATCCTTATCTATAACCCTTCTCTTGAAAGTCATTTTCAGCACTTACGACTTGTTTTGACGATTTTACGAGAACATGTTCTTTTATCAAAAAATCAAAGTGTAACTTTTTTTTAATAAAAGGTAGAATATCTTAGTCATATCATATCAGAGGAAGGTGTGAAAGTGGACCCTTCCAAAATTAAAGCAATGTAGAACTGGCCGACCTCGAGGAACATAAAGTCACTATGCAGTTTTCTAGGTTTAACGGGCTACTACCGCAAGTTCATGTAAAACTATAGAAAGATTAGTGCACCCCTTACTTCCTTGCTGAAAAAAAATACTTTCCAATGGTCAGACAAAGCCACCACCACCTTCGATGAATTTAAAGCCGCAATGTCGACAACGCCCATACTAGCGCTACCCGACTTCGGCAAGACTTTTGTTATTGAAGCCGATGCCTCCGGAGTCAGAATTAGTGCTGTACTAATGCAAGATGGCTGCCTTCTCACTTATACTAGTAAGGCATTATCTCCTTCCCATCTTAAGATGACTATTTAACACAAGGAGATACGCGCGATTATGCATGTGATGGCCAAAAATATACCATACTTGATCGGGCAATGCTTTCAATTCAAGACCGACCTTAAAAGCTTAAAATATTTCTTAGAGCAGAAGATATCTTCCTACGAGCAGCAAAAATGGGTAACAAAGCTTCTTGGATATGATTATGAAATAACTTACTAAAAGGGGAAAGAGAATGTTATTGTAGATGCACTTTCATGGCTATCCAAGCAAGCTAAATTTTTGATCATTTCACTTCTGGCCAGCGACTTCCTTAAGAATATTAGGAGGGAATGGCAAGATGATCTAGAGACCAATAAGATCATAAAAAAATTGGAGAAAGCACCAAGCTCCGTAACTCATTATAGTTGGGACTCAAAAGACTTGCGCTATAAGGGACGCATTGTGCTTGTGTTAAATTCTACTTGCATAAAGACCATCTTTCAAGAGATTCATTCCATACCTATGGCTGAGCACTCTGGGTTCCTTAGAACCTATAATAGAATTAAGCAAAATTTTTATTGGGTAAGGATGAAAAATATTATTACTGAATTTGTAGCACAATGTGATGTATGTCAACGACATAAAGGCAAGACAGTTGCAAGTCCTGGAAAGCTACAACCTCTACCCATCCTAGACTTAATATGGACTGATATATCAATGGACTTCATCGAAGGGCTTCTCTCATCACAAGAAAAAGAGTTAATCTAGACCAAAGCATCTATAAAGCTTTCACCTCAATTCTACGTACCCTACTAGATTTTGGAGCGTATCTGAGTAGTAGCACATAGATTGGACTTATCTACCAGCTCCCGAATCCATCCTGTCTTCCATGTGTCATGTTTAAAGCTCAAGTTAGGACAAAACGAGACAGCCTAAAGCCACCTACCAAATATGACTTCCCAAGGAGAACTCCAGACCTAGTCGAGTGCCATTATTGATCAATGGATCGTGCCTCGACGATGACGTGTTAATACAGTGGGCAAACCTACCAGTAGAAGATGCCACTTGGGAGAACTATGATAACATAAAGATCAAATTCTCAGAATTCATGAAGCATCAGCCTCGAGGACAATGCTGATTTGAAGAGGGTGGGTCTGTTAGGACTCTAGCTAGGAGAGTCCTAATTTAGTTTCAATGAAGGGGGCAAACATATAAATCCTAAGGGCATTCGTGTAAATCTTATCTAGTCGACCCCTATTAAAGAGGTGAAGAGGCTAGCTAGGTTAGGATTAGTTTGGAGGTTGCTTCTTAGAGAAGCATTAGGAGTTGATTAGAAATAGGAGTCTTGGGTAGGAGTCCTATTAGGAGTTGGAGTCCTATTAGGAGTTGGGGCTTAGAAGCCCTATAAATAGTTATGTATTCGCCCTCTTCTCTTAATGAATAGATCAATCCTTTTAGCAGCCTTTGAGCAGTAACTTGGAGGAAGGAACCCCTATAAAGTTCCAAGGAGGCTAATCCTTTAAAGAGATCAACCCTAAGCTTAGAATCTGTAAGGTTGTAACAAATCCACTCCTCTAGTCTTAACTTGTTTTCAGCCTAAAGAAAAGAGTGAGTGCTTGTAAGGCTTATCTCCTTAGCCCGTCAAAAAGAAAAGGTATTATAGGGTTCTTAGTCTTCGCCCGTTGGAAGGGAGACTACTAGTGGAAGCCGGTTGCCTCAAGTGAAGAGGAATCGAGAGTGGACGTAGGTCGAATGACCGAACCATTATAAAAATTGAATTTACATTTACTTCTTATTATTTAGGTTTATGTAAACCATCATCACTTTGATGCTCTACTTCCTCATCACTGTCGTCTTTCTTATGAACGTCTTTGAGTTAAAATGCAATTGAAATTGGCTTTCATTAAAACATGTTTTTATCGTATGAAGTTTATGAAATCATTGAATTTATCGTATCTTTACCACTGCACTAATTCACCCCCCCCCCCTTAGTGCTGAATTGATCCTAACATCTAAAGCTTATCAAGTTTTCAAGAAAAGAACTTCAGTTATTAAGGAATCTATCCATGTTGGGTTTAATAAGTTTTTTGTATTTAAGAAAAATAATTTTGATGATGATTTTAAAATTGATACATTGAATTTAAATCCCCATCTCCCAAGCAACTTGGATGCATCTACTTTTAAAGAATCCTTAACCAAGGAATGAAAGTATATAGATGCACATCCTAAGGAGCCAATCATTGGAGATACATTAAAAGATGTTTAAACTTACTCTTCTTTTAAAAATTTTTATGTGAATGCGTGTTAGATCCCTTACAGATTCTAAGCTTGAGGTTGATCTCTTTAGGGGATCGGCCTCCTTGGAACTCTATAGGGGTTCCTTCCTCCAAGTTGCTACTCAAAAGCTGTTGAAATGATTTATCTATTCATTAAGAAAAGAGGGTGAATGCATAGCTATTTATAGGGTTTCTAAACCCTAACTCCTAATATAACTCATACTCAAGACCCCTACTTCTAATCAAATCCTAATGCTTCTCTAAGAAGAAACCTCCAAACTAATCCTACTTAGCCGGCCTCTTCACCTCTTTAATAGGGGTCGGCTAGATAGGATTTACATAAATATCCTTAGGATTTACATGTTTGCCCCCTTCAATGAAACTAAATTAGGACTCTCCTAGCTAGAGTCCTAATAAACTTGCTCTTTTCAAATCAGCCTTGTCCTCGAAGCTGATGCTCTATGAATTTTGAGAATTTGATCTTCAAGTCATCATAGTTCTCCCAAGTGGCATCTTCTGCTGATAAGTTCGCCCACTATATTAGCATTTCAATAGTGGGTCATCATCATCGAGTCATGATCTATTGATCAATAATGGCACTCAGTAGGGTCTAGAGCTCTCCTTGGGGGGGGGGTGTGTTGAATTAGTGTAGTTGATAAAAATTGAAAATTCAAAGCGATTTCGGAATTTTCGAAGTGATTTCAGAAAAATTTGCTCGTTGAGAAATTTTGGTTCGACGAAAGTGATTTCAATAAGCTGATTCAAGTGAATACTATAGAAAGTGGAGAGGAAGAGATCGAGAAATCATAGCTAAGTAAAGATTGAAATGCAGTAAGTTAAAATCTCACACATCATGAGAAGTACATAGCGATGTATAGTGGTTCGGTCAAATGACCTACGTTCACTTCCGAAACCTCCTCCGATGAGGTTTCCAACTTCCACTATCAACTCTTCTTGAAGGGGAAGGACCAAGCACCCCTTACAAACTTTTACAAGTGGTTCACACTCTTATAGAATTTTTATAAAGTAAAACTTGGGAGGTGAACAGTCAAGCTTATCAAATGTAAGTTGCTATAGTTTTGACTCAGTATTTTCACTTCTCAATTCGGGCTTAACCAACTAAGAAAAGAGAGGTATTTATAGACTCAATTGACTTCAGAATTGGAGCAAAAAAGAGTCACATCCCGAATTTTCGGGTACTAGCGGTACCACCATAAGTTGACCCTGTTCTGTTAGTGTACTGGGCAATACCACTTCCTAGTCTAGTGGTACTACTGCCTGATAGGGTTCTCGGATTCTATAGACTAGCAATACCACTACCTATTAGGCGATACCACCGTTGACAGGTAATAATTATCATTGGTACCATGATAGGACCCTAGCAGGGTTGGGTCCTACTCAACCATGTAGCAGCTAATAAAATTCCTGTGAGAGTGTAATAAAGCCCACCTAGCCACCTCTATCCTATAAAGAAGAGAGGCTAGGATTTACATTTGGGTCTTTGGGCTTCTTAACCGTCGCCCCCCTTGTTACTGGGCCGGCCCGCTAAGGTTGAGGGCAAATTGGGTAGTTCACTTAGGAAGCAGCTCCTAGGGCTAGGGTTTGAAGCTTTATATGAGCATGTAGCCTCCATCTCTTGGGAATAAGAAGAATCATCTATAATTATAGCCACCAGGCTACTTGGAGGGTGGAACCCCTATAGTGTTCCAAGGGTTGATTCCCCTCAAAGATCAATCTATATAGAATTCCTTTGGAGTTCTATCATCTGGTATCAGAGCAGCGATCTTGCTACTTTTGCTGCTATCCCTACCGCCCACCATAAACCAAGCAATTCCCACAATTGCTCTTGACGTCGCCATCTCCACCTTCATCCTCCGTCATAAATCAAATCAATCTACTACCGCTGCTTCTAATTACATCAGAGATCTAGTATTCTCCTATCACTAATACCTTTTGCTACTATAATTTGCCATTCAAAATACCAAAAAAAAGGTCTTACTATCTATCCCTTGCTGCGAATTCCTTTCGTCGCAAAAGTTGTCATCTTTGCGAACGAAGGATTGCTACAGAAAATTTCAGCCGTATATTGCTGCCTTTAAACCGATCTATTGCTATCCTTTTTGAATGAAATTTCTTGAGCACCTCATAGATCATCTTGGCTTTCATCTGGGATTGATCTATCAGGGAATTCATCTCTGAAACATTACTGTGTTGCTGCAAGTTTTTGTCGCAAACCGCTGAAATTTTTCGACGAGAATTCTGCTATCGCAACTTGCACCAAATTCTTTGCTATTATGCTGCTGAAATTTTCTTCATCCAAGTTATCATCCTTGCTGTTATTTAAACTAAGATTCTGCTGTCAAATCCCCTCCTTAAATTTTTGGGTTTTCATTGGAAATTTCATTGAGAAACCGTTGTTTCTTCGATGACAATTTTGCTCTTACAAGACAGCGCATATCGACAACAACATCCACTGAATTCTGTCAAATCTCTACTGCCATCTACCATAGATCTAAAACCCTCTTCCTTAACCTTTATCCACTACCATCTCAGCCCAAAACTCAATCAAATCACAGCCCCAAACTGCACCCAAAATAGCCACAAAACAAGCCTAAACCGCAGCCTACATCCACCAATCCACAAACCCTTTCGGCCACCACTTCCCTCAAACAATACATGCCTTTAACTCGACAACAAAAGAGAGATCTTAATATTACAGATCTAGAGGCATATACTATGGCATATGAGGAGGCAATCAATGCTAAGTTCGAAGCCTTCGAGACACGGATGGAGGAGAAGATTCGGACCCTCCGTGCCGAACTCAGTTTGGGTCGACCACCGAGCCCAAAGAAATCACATCAAGGAGAGAGCTCTGATTGAAGAGATGACTTCCAGGAGAGGGGAAGCTCTATGACCAATCCCTACTACCCACGCATGAGGATGGATTTCCCTAGACGGTTAAAAGGAGACCCGATTGAGTGGATCTCATGCGCGGAGCGATATTTTCGGTACCACAAAACCACGAACACATCTATGGTGGAAATTACAGCTATACATCTTGAAGGAGATGCCATACAGTGGTTTCATTGGTTTGAACACACTCATGGAGTCCTCTCATGGCGATAATTCAAAGAAGGATTGCTGATCCGCTTCGGACCAATCGATTACGAGAACATCGACGGACAACTAGCGAAGATCCGACAAACCTCCACCATTCAGGATTATCAAACCAGGTTTGAATGGTTATCTAATAAAACTCATGATTGATCTGAAAAATAACTATTGGGGACGTTTATTAAGGGTTTGAACCTAGAAATCTAAGGAGAAGTTAAAGCACAACAGTTGTACATGCTTATAGTAGCCATCTCTTTCGCATGACTTCAAGAGGAGTGATTGAACCACGAAGCCCGGAGGACTAGGGTCACTTCCTGACTAGCAATACCAAAGCCCTCAACCGCCCCTACTGTTAGCTGAGCTCCTGCACCAAAAAAGTTGACAAGAGAAGAGCTTTGGGAGCGATCTACAAAGGGGTTATGTTGGCATTGCGATGAGCCATGGAGCCATGAGCATCACTATAACAAGGGAAGAATTCTTGTGATCGAACCAATGGAAGAATAGGTCATTGAACAGCCAGAAGAGAGCCTTGAACATGAGGAAGGAGGTGCAGAAGAAGAGCCATAATCGACCGACTTTATGGTACACGCATTAACAAGCTACTCAAATCCGCAAATGCTGAAAGTTGGAGGCCTTCTCAAACAACAACCGATCACCGTTCTCATTGACACGGGCAGCACAAATAACTTCTTGAATAATAAGGTCACTGCTTGGATGGCACTCCACATCGAAGGCTGCAGCAAGTTTGACGTAAAGGTCACCGACGGCCGAATCCTAAAGTGCGACCAAAGATGCCCACAGGTGAAACTATTATTACAATACCAAAAAATTATTGCCGACTTCTTCCTCCTACCAATTGATGATTATGAGGTTGTGCTGGGCATAGAATGACTAACAATGCTCGGTGACATCTCTTGGAACTTTTATAAATTAATTATGAAATTCTACTGCAAGGGCAAACAGATCACCCTACGCGGGAAGCGCGGAAGCAATGTAACCACGGTTTTGACCTAACGAATGGAGAAAGTTTTACACAAGATAAATGGTGGCTTTTTGATGCATCTCCAGCAGCAACCAGAGGAGAAAAAAAAATAGAAATTGAAGATCAAAATCTCACCCAATTGCTTGCTGAATTTGATAATGTTTTTACCGAACCGCGCGGTCTTCCTCCTACTCGGCAATATGACCACCGAATTCCAATTCTTCTAGGCAAACCACCAATGAACACTTGGCCATACCACTATCCTCACCTCTAGAAGGATGAGATTGAGAAGATCGTAAAGGAGATGCTTGAAACAGGGGTGATTCAGCCAAGCTACAGCCCCTATTCTCACCGATACTACTTGTATGTAAGAAGGACAGAACTTGGTAGATGTGCATCGACTACCGATCTCTAAATGGCATCATCATTAAGGATAAGTACCCAATACCAGTGGTGGATGAACTTCTTGATGAGTTAAGAGGAGCCTGAGTCTTCATGAAGTTGGACCTCCGATCCAGTTACCACCAAATTCGGGTATGTGAAGACGACATACCAAAAACAGCTTTCCGCACTCATAACGGCAACTATAAATTCTTGGTAATGCCTTTTGGACTCACTAATGCTCCTTCAACTTTTCAAAGTCTCATGAATGATATTTTTTGGAGCTTTCTTCGTAAATTCGTGCTAATATTTTTTAATGATATTCTCATTTATAGCCCTACTCTTGAGACTCACTTTCAGCATTTGCGGTCTATTCTGATGATCCTTCGGGACAATACTCTTTTTGTTAAACTATGAAAGTGCAGATTTCTCCAGGAAAAAGTAAAGTACCTTGGGCACATAATATCAGAAGGAGTGGAAGTAGACCCAACAAAAATTGAGGCAATGCAGAGTTGGCCGAAACCCACAAATGTGAAATTGCTGCATGAGTTCCTTGGACTAACGGGCTACTACTAAAAATTCATGAAGAACTATGGGAAGATCAGTGCACCCCTCACTTCTCTACTGAAAAAAGATGCCTTCCAATGGTCGGACAAAGCTTCCGCTGCCTTTGATAAACTTAAGACAACCATGATGACGACACCGGTGCTAGCATTACCAAATTTCAGCCGACCCTTCATCATTGAGGCCGACACATTTGGAGTCGGAATTAGGGCTATTCTTATGCAAGAGGGTCGACCACTCACACACACTAGCAAGGTGTTGTCTCCATCCCATCAAAAAATGTCTATCTATGATAAGGAGATGCTTGCCATTGTGCACGTAGTAATAAAGTGGAGACCCTACCTACTCGACTGACGATTTCAGATTAAAACTGACCATAGAAGCCTCAAGTACTTTTTAGAGCAGAAGATATCATCCCCGGAGCAGTAAAAATGGGTAACCAAATTTCTAGGATTTGATTATAAAATTATTTATAAAAAGGGGAAAGAAAATGTTGTTGCAGATTCGCTCTCATGGCTACCTGAGCAAGCTGAATTTTCAGTCGTCTCTCTTCTTACCACTGGCTTCCTTGAGGACATTAGGGAAGAATGGAAGAAGAATCCAGAAACCAGCAACATCATTAAAAAATTGGAGGAGGATTCAGGCACAATAGCTCATTATACCAGGGATTCGAGGGATCTACGCTACAAAGGTCGTATTGTGCTTACACCTGACTCCCCTTGCATCAAAGTCATTCTGCACAAAATGTACTCCACACCTTTAGCAGGACACTTTAGATTTATGAGAACCTACAAAAGAGTGAAGCAAAATTTTTATTGGAGAGGGATGAAACTTTTTTTCTAAATACATGGCACAATATGATGTATGTCAACAGCAAAAGGGTGAAATAGTGGCGAGTCCAGGGAAACTACAACTGCTACCCATACTGGACTCAGTGTGGACTGACATCTCCATGGATTTCATCGAAGGGCCGCCACCTTCCAAAGGTAAAAGTACAATCCTCATAGTGGTTGATCGACTTATGAAATATGCTCATTTTTGTGTTGTACGAAATCCCTACACTGTTGCTAGTATTACTCAGATTTTCATAGAAAATATTGTTAAATTGCATGGGATGCCAAGGTCCATTGTAAGTGATCATGACAGGGTCTTCATTAGTAAATTTTGGACCGAGCTATTCTAGTTGCAGGGCACCAAACTCAAGATGAGCACAGCATATCATCCATAAACTGATGGCCAAATAGAGGTGGTGAACAAGTATTTAGAGACGTACCTTCGGTGTTTCGCTAGTAACCGACCGAAAGAGTGGACGAAATGACTCCCCTAGGTCGAATGGTGGTATAATACTACGTATCATTCATCTACAAAATGTACCACATATGAAGCATTATATGGCCGGCCGGCTCTAGTGATTCCAAAGTATGTAATTGGCTCAGCCAAGGTAGATCAAGTCGGATTTCCCAATAGTTTCATCATAAAAAATCCGAGATTCAACAAATTATTGAGTGTTCCTTCTCTCCTCTTGAAAAGTTTAGAATTTTGTCTAAGGGAGGTGTGAGACTTGTAGAGGTTATCTCCTAAACTTTTGAAAAGGAAAAAAAATTGTAAAAGGGTGGTTGATCTTCACTAATTGAAAGAAGATTGTTAGTGAAATCCAGTGACCTTGACAAAAGAGGAATCGGGACTAGACGTTGGTTGGAGGACCAAACCACTATAAATCTGGTGTACTCTTTTCCTTTTATGCTTTTCACTCTTATTATTTGCTAAGCTAGTTACTCAATATATCAGAGGATCAAACCACTATAAATTCAGTGTGCTCTTTTCCCTCTATGCTTTTCACTCTTATTACTTGCTAAGCTAGTTGCTCAATACTTTTACTTACATTCCAAGTCAAAATGCATTTCTAGTATGTTTCATTAAATGAATTTTTTTAATCGACATAATTTTTTGAAAGCATTAATTCTTAGTGCCACTGCGATCCTTACAGTTGGTATTAAAGCCACATTTATTTTTCATTTGGTTTAATACCTAAGAAAAATGGCTTTTACTAGTAATCAAGAGGATCATTCTATCATTTGTCCTCCTATGTTCAATAGAACAGACTACACATATTGAAAAACTAGAATATGAATCTTTTTACTTTCTATGGATTTCGATTTATGAAATATCATTGAAATCAAATTTGATGAGATCACGATAATGAGACCGATTCACCTTTAAACATAGACCCTAAATAATCCCAGTCATAGGTTACTCGAAAGGAACATCGAGATAACCGAATAAACTGGTGTGCTACATACCTGTCCATATGATTGAGGTGGCTGGTCTCATAACTACTCATGTGGATACACTAAAGATATAGTATAGGTGCTCATTAGAGAATGAGTTCACTGATTGATCCACTTATGGAATGCTGGATGGTTATTGATATCTCACGTCAGATAGTGATTCCGTAGTCCTAGTAGTATATCTAGTCTTTAGACTTGAGACACCAAGGATGTCTTGTGTGAGTACTCCACTCTTTGATATCGGACTTATAGGTTTGGAAGTTCCAGATCTAGTACAGCCAGTTATTAGGAGTGGTAGCCAACCTTACAAGGGCTATTAAGTGTCAATAGAGGCTCATCTGCTCTCGGTATCATGAGAGGAATATCCTATGTATTCTTGCTCGAATAAATCTTTGGCCAAGGTTATTCGAATTGAGAGAGAAAAAGTTCTCTGAGAGAATCTGATTAGAGTGAGACTCGAGGAGAGACCGTAAGGGCCTAACAGCACCATACCCAGTATAGGGTCTCTAGGATATTAGATGGATGAGGGACTATAGATATATGGTAACTAAGGATAGATAGGTCCAAAGGATTGGATTCCCTTGTATCGTCTAGAGATTGTGGCATAGTGGCCTAGTATATCTGTAATCGATAAGTCAGGTGAATTATTATAGAGATAATAATTCACTAAGTCAGAAGGAGTTTTGACAAGTATGACTCACGGCCAACTTGATATTGGGCCTAGAGGACCACACACATATGGTAGGTATTGCGACGAGTAGAGGTTCGGATATGAGATATCCGTCGGAGCTCCTATCTTATTAGATATCCAATAAGCCCCTGAATTATTGGATCTTAAGATGAGATCCAATAAGAGCTAATAAGAGATTATTGGGTAAAGACCCATTAATCTAAGAGGCTTGGGTAATTGGGTAGAGATCCAATACTCAATAGGGCAGGATCCATTAGGGTTTACAGGAGGCCTCTATAAATAGGACGAAATTGAAGGCCCATAGGCTAGGGTTCTCTCAGTAGCCACCTTCCATTCTCCTTTACCCAAGAGAGGCGCATCGTCGCAGTCCCTATCATGTGGATACTACTAGAGAAGAGGACGCTTGACCTTCTTCATCCTCTCCTATAGATTTATAGGGATTCAGGGATATATGATCTTCCTAGGTATCTTTCTTTTATACATGCAGTTTTCGCAGATTTATTTATGAGATGAACCGATCTTCGTACGATGACGGAACCTTTCATGGAAATCCAAGGTTCTTGTTTTCTATTCTTCTACTATACATGAGATGTCACCCCCTCAGATTTCCCAACAATTTCATCATCAAAAATCCGAGATTCGATAAATTGTTGAGTGTTCCTTCTCTCCTCTTGAAAAGTTTAGAATTTTGTCTAAGGAAGGTGTGAGACTTGTAGAATTTATCTCCTAAACTTTTAAAAAGGAGAAAGTTGTAAAAGGGTGGTTGATCTTCACCCATTGAAAGAAGATCGTTAGTAAAATCTAGTGACCTTGACAAAGGAGGAATCGAGACAAGACGTTGGTTGGAGGACCAAACCACTATAAATCTGGTGTGCTGTTTTCCTTTTATGCTTTTCACTCTTATTATTTGCTGAGCTAGTTACTCAATATATCAGAGGACCAAACCACTATAAATTTAGTGTGCTCTTTTCCCTCTATGCTTTTCACTCTTGTTACTTGCTAAGCTAGTTGCTCAATACTTTTACTTAAATTCCAAGTCAAAATGCATTTCTAGTATGTTTCATTGAATGAATTTTTTGAATCGATATAATTTTTTGAAAGCACTAATTGTTAGTGCCACTACGATCCTTATAGTTGGTATTAGAGCCACATTTATTTTTCATTTGGTTTAATACCTAAGAAAAATGGCTTTTACTAGTAATCAAGAGGATCATTCTATCATTTGTTCTCCTATGTTTAATGGGACGGACTACATGTATTGAAAAACTAGAATATGAATCTTTTTACTTTCTATGGATTTCGATTTATGAAATATCATTGAAATCAATTTTGAAAAGTCTTTCAAACCAATGAATGAGTGGAATGATTTGGAGAAGAAAACTTTTTCTTTAAATACTAAAGTGATGAATGCTTTGTTTTGCACTCTTGATAGAAACAAATTTAATTGGGTTTCATTTGCGAAACTGCATACAAGATTTGTCACATACTTGAAGTCACACATGAAGGCATAAGTAGGATTAAAGAGTCAAATTAATCTTTTGGTTCATAGCTATGAGTTGGTTCATATGAAACCAAGTGAGAGCATTGGAGATGTACACCCATTTTATAGATGTCATCAATGTCTAAAAGTACTTAGTAAAATTTTTTCTAATTTTTAACTTGTTAATAAGATATTAAGATCCCTTTCAAAAAGTTTGGATCCTAAAGTAACAATAATATAAGAAGCAAAGGACCTAAATAACTTTTCGCTTAAAGAACTTATGAGGTCCTTGATGGCCTATAAAATGATATGTATAGTACATGATGAACTTGAGAATAACCTTCCAAAGAACAAGAAGGACTTGGCACTTAGAACCAAAGAAGACCACTTGGGTGAAAACTCAAATGATGATGACTTGACACTTTTTACAAGAAAGTTCAAAATATTCTTAAAAAGGAACAAAACAAAATAAGAAATTAAGAACAAAAATGAACTAAAAAAGAACTAAATAAGATGCTATGAATGCAAGAAGTCAGGACACTTCAAAAATGAATGTCCCCAAGTGAAGAAGAAAAAGCTATCAAAGAAAAAGAAGACACTCAAAGCTACTTGGGATGACTCAAGTGTATCCGAAGATGAGGAGCATACCAACAAAGAAGAAGCAGCAAATTATGCTTTAATGGCCCTCAATGATGATGTAAGTGACTCATTCAAAACTCATTTTGTTAGGATCAAGTTCGACACTTAGAGGGGGGGTGAATTAGTGTAGTAGTAAAAACATCAATTTCAAAAATCTTTCGATTTTACAAGAATCATATCGATAAAATATTTAGCTTTGAAAACAATCATAGAAGAGTAGAGAGGAAGTAGAGCAGTTTTCAATTAAGTAAAAGAGCAATGAAGATAAATAGCAAAGCACAAAAAGGAAAGAACACACTGATTTATAGTGGTTAGGTCGTCCGACCTATGTTCACTCCTAATACCTCCTCTATCGAGGTCACTAGCTTCCACTATTGATCTTCTCTTAATGGGCGAAGATCAATCACCCCTTTATAGATCTCTTTATAAGTTGCTCACTCTCCTTATATAAGTTTTTAAAGCTAGAATTGGTGGAGGTGAACTCTCAAAGTTACAATAGTGATTTCACTATAATCTCAGTTCTTTTGATCACTTTTTTTTGTCCCATAAGCAGAGAAGTGTGGGGTATTTATAGGCCTCAATTAGCTTGAAAAATAGAGCCAAAAAAGGTCTTGTCCTAGATTTCTAGGATACTGGCGATATCACTGCTAATGGTCTCTGACACTATGTGTATCACCGCCTAGTCTAGCAGTACTACTGCCAAACAAAGTCTCGGCTACTAGACCTAGGCAGTACCATAACCTATGCTTGGCGGTACTACCTCTTGGCAATTAATAACCACTAGTAGTACCACTACTAGGCAATTCTTGAGAGCTCTCGGTGGTTCCACCACCTAGTTCTAGCGATGCCATCGCTAGACATAGTTTAACATACTATTTGGGCCAACAATCTAGCCTAAACCAGTCTAGAATCATGCCCAATTGGCCCCTAACTGAGTTAATGAGATTACCTCTATTTCCTAAGTCAAATTATACTCTAATTACAATAATTAAGATATCTACTTAAGCAAGTAAGTCCAGTAGGTCAAAAGTTCTTCTAGTGAGCTTTCGATGGTCTTTTGGTGGACTTTGAATGGACTCTCGGCGATCTTCTTGTGGACTCCCGACAAGCTCTTGAACTCTCGATGATCTTCTCAGTAAACTCCGATGAGCTTCTTTGGCGATCATCAAACTTCTCAATGAGCTCTAGCGAACTCCCAATGAACTTCTAAGTGAACTCCTGATGTACTTTTCAATGTGCTCTCGATAAACTTCTTGGCAAATTCTGGCAACAATCCCGATGAACTTTCAATGAACTCTCGACGAACTATTAGACTCCCGATGAATCGTTTGATCTTTGACTGTAGCACTATATTTGCCTTATGCCTTATTCGTTATTATAGTTAATCCTGCACACTTTTCTCAATATATAGATTAGATCAATAATTTTTCAATTGATTTCATCATCAAAATCTAAGATTCAACATTCTCCCCTTTTTTTATGATAACAACCAATTGATGATGGAGTTAACTTTAACTCCCCCTATCTATCTACCATACTTAAGAAAAGATAAACTTGAATTCACAACCTTTGAATTCAAGCTTTAACCGATGAGTTTCATACATTGTGCATCAATATGCATAATTTCATACATGATACTAAGCATGATCATTTCGGCATGATAAAATTTATCATTTCACACATTCATGTAGATAGCATTTCAAACATCTAAACATGATGCCAAGCATGATACTAAGCACGATACCAAGCATTTACATGATATTAAACATTTAGGCACGATATCATATCAAATATTCATATTGATACCATTTCAAATATTTAAACATAATACTAGACATTATGATATCAATTTAATCATGATACTAAGCAAGATGATGATTCATCTCAAGTATGATACTACGCACGATACATTTCAAGCATGATACCAATTTCTAAGCATGATAAACGTTCATCATTTCAAGTATAATACTAATTTCTAAGCACGATATTAATTTCTCCCCCTTTGTTATTAACAAAAAGGAAATGGGCAATCATCTTTACATCATTTCATGCAAGCAAGTTTTACACCATTGCGATAGCAAGATAGTGACTTTTCCATTGTGATAACAAAAAGGAAATGTGCAAACTAGCACTACTCTTGCTAGCACTTCTCCTTATCTTTGAAGTAAGAAAGCTAGCAAAGATGAAAAATAGGTGAAAGTATCCACAAGATGGCAACTTTGCTAGCACTTTTCTTTGGATGAGCAGGGTTCTTCTTGAAAAGAGAAGGGAGGAGTTCATTCATCAAGAAAAATCAAGCTATTGAAAATCCATGAATTATACAAGGAAAGGAATCCATTCAAGCTATCGAAAATTGATCAAACTTTTACTTTCATCAAGAGCTAAGGGATTCATGACATAAGAAAAATGTGGATAGAAAGAAGAGAGGTTTCTAATCATCGCATGAAAAATTTACTCAAAAATCGCACAAAAAATCAAGTGTAAAAAAAAATCCATGAATGACATTTCTTCTTTCATAAGTATACGGAGGAGGTGTTCTAGGAAAAGATCATCAAGTTACGAAGCAAGAGGATCCAAAAATCCATGAATGAGATATGAAGAGGAAGATACGAAGAGTATCAAAAAGCTTCATTTTTTAAAACCAAAAAATTCAAAAACCATATACAAGAAACTCATGCATTTGGAAGATTTAACATGCATAATTAGTGCATTACAAGAAATTCATGTATAAAAGGAAATGTGTACCATCACATAGTGTCACATTTATCATAATATTAAGAAGTGCGTTACAACACATAACGTCATAGTATACAAGGATAAGAAGTACAACATAGGGAGTACAAAAAGAGTTCTTAACAAGAAGAAATATACAAGCTATTCATTAGGTGGTACACTAAAATGTCTAAACAAAGTATTAAGTTGACGATGAATTTGTTGCACTTCGGTTAAGATCTGATATTGTCGTAATTCAAGTTGATCTAGTTTAGTCATTATATGGTTAGTAGATGATGAGGGTGTTAGATCTATTGGTACTGCCTCAATGGGACTAGTGAGAGGAGATTGATTTCCCCTATATATAGGTGTTTCAGGTTTTGGTTCAAGAGGGGGAGAATCAGTTCTTCTAGGTAGTCTAGACCAAATGTCATTTCTTATTATGTATATTAATCATCTTAGAAGATTTCTATTGATCAAGTTAAATCTATCTAGCTTTATGGTTTCCTCATTTGGTGGATTCATAATATCATGTGCATGTATTAGCCTAGTGATTAAACCACCATATGGAAGCATTAAATCTTTCGTTGATAATTTGATCATGTTCTATTGTATTCAAACTAGTTATTATGTCCTGCCATGATCCAATACATCGTTCCTAACTCCATTTGACTTACTTCAACATTATGGTATTATTTTGGATGTAAAATACTTATTATGATATGATGAAGTACTTTTGCATTAAAGGGCAGCAAATGTTCATAACTCTTTGGAATGATAGAAAAATTCGGGTCTCCAAAAATGATACTTAAGGCTTCAGAGTAAGTGATTCCAACTACATCCATGTACCATTATTTTCTAAAGTAGCAACCTCTTCTTTTCTCGAAAATTCCTATAAGGTTGCAAATTACGTTATTCGTAATTGGTATGTGATGCCCTAGTAGGTAAGTTGACACCCAATCGTCTTCATCTACATGCAAATTGTTGTAAAATAGTCAGACAAGTCTAAGGTAAATTAGTTCGCTAATTTGCAAGATGGGAAGAACATCTAGGTTTGCAAATAATTGAATAGGCTCTAAATCCCGTAATTCTTCTAGATCTACAAACTTTTCCTTATGTAGACTCCTAGATTCAAAAGTTGAAATTTAAAGGGATTCTCAATAGAATCAAAGAGTATCGGGTCATAGGATTCATTTAATCTCCTCTTCCTTTCGTGCCTTGAGGATCTTCTAGGTGTTATAAATCTACATGTATTAACAATGAAAGAAATACATATAAAAGAAGCAAAATCAAGTAATGAATCAAGGGAGAGGTTTCAAAGATTACCCTTGTAGTGATCTCCAAAAGGGTTGAGATTGATCCTCAGATTTGTGGAGAAGAGATGCCTTCATAGTCTTCTAGAGGATAAGCAAGGAGAATGAGAGGTAAGGATGATTTTTGAGGTGTTTGAGAAGTGTTGGGGGTAGTTCTACCGTTAGCCCTAAAGTGCCCTTTTATAAGATAGTCTCGGGCGGTGATACCACCAACTAGGCGGTGCCACCGCCTAGGGACAATATGCTCTCGCGGTGCTACTGCTAGTTATAGCGATGGTACCGCTAGTGCATTGCCTTAAGCTAATTTGGGGCTATAAATTTTTTATCACTTGATCATTTGAGCTTTCTCATTTAACATCTATCTTATGGTAAAGCTAACATTCAATATTTGACTTAATCATCAAGCAATCAATCAAGTGAAATATCATCATTTATATCATTTAAGTCTCTTTTTGTTTATCAATTAAAATGAACTTTTTCATTTCTTTTAAGAAACACAACCCATCAAATTTTTCTACCTTTTGCAACAGAGATTCAATCACAATATGAGAAATATAAAGAAATTTTACATAGTGAGATTTAATGTTATAATCATCAAAAGGTTCATGAACATATTCTTTAGTCAATAAGAAGGATTAAAGGAGAATGATTAATGAAAAAATCTACAATTATCTTAGTTCTTGAATGTTAAGAGAAGAGTTTGGATAAACATTTTCAAGAATCATGAAAACTTGAATACCAACATATTACTTCATACAAGTGAAATCAATGTCATCATCAAAATCACTTCTTGAGAAATCTAACAAGGACAATTTAGCTAATGTCCTTTAGCCTTAATATTAGTATGCTCTAGCATCATTATTCTAAACTAAAAGTTAACGTATAAACAATCAACATGTTTCAATCATTAGGCAACCAACGAAATGATATTTCATTATTGTTATAGCTAGTGAGCTTGATTATGAGCATGCATCATTGAGGTACCATTTCTTGCTCCTAACTTGTGATTGTAAATATATCTACAAGAAAGGAGGGTTTTTAGGTACTCATTTGACTTTGGGTGCCTCATTAATCGATCTACCTAACTTATCATTTTGCATTGAGTCCTTTATGATTCCTTTAGGAACTCAAATTAACTTATGTGAACTATATCTCTTAAATTGACATTTATGAGCATAATGTCCAAGTTTGCAACAAAAGTTGCAATTTTTATAGGGTGAAACATGCAAAGTTGGGCTTTTGGTGAGTGTTACTCACAAAGTCAATTCCATCTCTTCTTTGAACATGACCCTTATTAGCAAGGATCATGTTTAAGGATTTGCTACCTATTTTAAATTTTTCTAACATTTCATGAAGTAGCAATTTTTCCTTTTTAAGTGCCTCTAAATGTTCACATTTGGTGCAAGGATGTATCTTCTCATTCTTTAATCTATCTAATTCACTAACAAAAGAGGCATGTTCCTTTTTCAATAGTTTATTCTTTTTACTAACTAATTTGTATTCATCAAATAAGTCATGAAAAGTATTCAATAATTCATCAAAAGATAAATTAGCATCAAATGAAATACTTACCTCATCGCCAAGTGCCATTAGCGCGTAGTTTGCAACTTGTTGATTTGCTCCTTATCTTCATATGCACTTGAATCGTCCCAAGCGGCTTTGAGTGCTTTCTTCTTTAGTTGCTTCTTCTTTACTTGGGGACATTCACTTTTAAAGTGTCCCGACTTCTTATATTTGTAACAAATTATTTGATCATTTTTTAGTTCATTTTTGTTTTTAGTGTCATGTTTAGATTTGTTTCTTTTTATGAATTTTTTGAATTTTCTTATTAGAAGTGCCAAGTCATCATCATTAATGTCCTCATCACTTGAGCTTTCTCTCAAGTGGTCTTCATGTATTCTAAGTGTCAAATCCTTCCTATTCTTTGGAAGGTTATTCTCAAGTGTTTCATATGCATTGCAAGTCATTTCGTAGGTCATTAAAGACCTGATAAGTACTTCAAGCGGAAAGTTGTTCAAGTCCTTGGCTTCTTAAATAGTTGTTACTTTAGGGCCCTAACTCTTTGGAAGGGATCTTAATATATTATTAACGAATTCAAAATTAAAATTTTTTTACTAAGTACTTTTAGACCATTGATGACATCCATAAACTGGGTGTATATGTCTTCAATAGTCTCGCTTGGTTTCATACAAAATAATTTGTAACTATAAACTAAAAGATTGATTTTAGATTCTTTTACTCTACTTGTACCTTCGTATATGATTTCAAGTGTATGCCAAATGTCATAAGCTGTTTTGCAAATAGAAACTTGATTAAATTCATTCTTATCCTTGGTATTCATAGCCTTGGTGTTCAAAGAAAAAGTCTTCTTCTCTAAATCATTCCAATCGTTCATTGGAAGAGAAGACTTTTGAAATCCGTTTTCAATGATATTCCATAACCTAAAATCTATATAAATCAAGAAAATCCTCATTCTAGTTTACCAATGCATGTAATCTGTCCTATTGAACATGGGTGGATGTGTGATAGAATGACCATCTTGATTACCAGCAAAAGTCATCTCTTTTGGGTTTTAGACTAATTCGAGAGTGATCTTGCTCTGATATCAATTGTTAGGATCAAGTTCAGCACTAAGAGGGGAGGGTGAATCAGTGTAGTGGTAAAAACATCGATTTCGAAAATCTTTCAATTTTACAAGAATCATATCGATAAAATGTTTAGCTTCGAAAATAATCATAGAAGAGTAGAGAGGAAGTAGAGTAGTTTGCAATTAAGTAAAAGAGCAATGAAGATAAATAGCAAAGCATAGAAAGGAAAGAATACACTGATTTATAGTGGTTTGGTTATCCGACCTATGTCTACTCTCGATACATCCTCCGTCGAGGTCACCGGCTTCCACTATTGATCTTCCTTCAATGGGTGAAGATCAATCACCCATTTATAGATCTCTTTACAAGTTGCTCACTCTCCTTATATAAGTTTCTAAGGCTAGAATTAATGGAGGTGAATTCTCAAAGTTACAACAATGATTTTACTATAATCTCAGTTCTTTTAATCACTTTTCTATATCCCACAAACAGAGATGTGTGGGGTAATTATAGGCCTCAATTGACTTCAAAAATGAAACTAAAAAAGGTCTTATCTTGGATTTACAGGGTACTGGTGGTATCACCACCTATGCCTAGTAGTACCACCGCTAGTGGTCTCTAACAATGGGTGGTACCACCACCTAGTCTGGTGGTACAATCACTAGACAAAGTCTCAGCTACTAGACTTGGGTGGTACCACCACCTGTGAGATAGGACCCTAGTAGGGTTGGGTCGTACTCAACCAAGTAGCAGCTAATAAAAATCCTGTAAGTGTAATAAATCCCACATAGCCGTCTCTATCCTGTAAAGAAGAGAGGCTAGGGTTTATATTTGGGCTATTGGGCCTCTTAGCCGCTGCCCCCCTTGTTATTGGGCTAGTCAGCTAAAGGTGAGGGTAAATTGGGTAGTTCACTTAGGGAGCAGCCCCTAGGGCTAGGGTTTGGAGCTCTATATAAGCTTGTACCCTCCACCTCTTTGGAATAAGAAATATCAATCTACAATTGCAACCACCAGGCTACTTGGAGGGTGGAACCCCTATAGCGTTCCAAGGGTTGATCCCCCTCAAAGATTAATCTTCATAGAATTCCTCCAGGGTTCTATCATCTGGTATCAGAGTAGCGATCTTGCTACTTTTGCTACCATCCCTACCACCCACCATTAGCTAAGCAATTCCCACAATTGCTCTTGACGCCGTCATCTCCACCGTCATCTCCTGACATAGATCAATTCAATCTATAGTCGCCATCTCCAATTGCATCAGAGATCTGATATTTTTCTACCACCAATACCCTTTGCTTCTGTAATTTTTCATCTAAAATACCAAAAAGAAGTTTTTCTATCTATCCCTTGCCTACGAATTCCTTGCGTCGCAAAAGTTACCATCTTTGCGAACGAAGGATCGCTGCAGAAAATTTCAACCGCGTGTTGCTGCCTTTAACCGAACTAATTGTTATCCTTTTTGAACAAAATTTCTTGTGTACCACATAGATCATCTTCACTCCCATCCATGACTGATCTATCATGGAATTCATCAAAAAAAAATATTCGAGTGTTGCTGCAATCTCTCATCGCAAACTGCTGAAATTTTTTGATGAGAATTCTGCTATCGCAACTTACACCGATTTCTTTACTATTTTGCTGCTGAAATTTCTTGATCCAATTTGTTATCCTTGCTGTTATCTAAACTAAGATTCTACCATCAAACCCCCTCCTAAAATCCTTGAGTTTTCGCTGAAAATTTTGTCAAGAAATCGCTATTTCTTTGACGAGAATTCTGCTCTTACGAGATAGTGCATATAGGTAGCAATTTCTATTGATTTTTGTCAAATCTTTGCTGTGATCTACTACAGATCTAAAACTCTCTTCCCTAACCTTCATCCACTACCATCATAGCCCAAAAACTCCATCAAACTGCAGTCCCAAACTGCACCCAAAATAGCCATAAAACAAGCCTAAACTGCAGCCTACATCCACCAATCCACCAACCCTTTCAGCCATCACTTCTCCCAACCAATACATGCCTCTAACTCAACAACAAAAAAGAGATCTTAATATTACAAATTTGGAGACATATGCTACGGCATCCGAGGAGGCAATTGATACTAAATTTGAAGCCTTCGAGACACGAATGGAGGAGAAGATTCGGGCTCTCTTTATCGAACTTAGTTTGAGTCGACCACCAAGCCCAAAGAAATCACATCAAGGAGAAAGCTCTGATCGAAGAGATAACCTCCAGGAGAGGGGAGGCTCTATGACCGATCTCCACTATCCACGCATGAGGGTGGACTTCCCTAGATGGGAAGAAGGAGACCCGATTGGTTGGATCTCGCGTGCGGAGCAATATTTTCGATACCACAAAACCATAGATGCATCTATGGTAGAAATTGCGGCTATACATCTTGAAGGGGATGCTATACAATGGTTTGATTTGTTTGAACACACTCATGGAGTCCTCTCATAGCGACAATTCAAAGGACTGTTGATCCGTTTCAGACCAACCGATTACGAGAACATCGACGGACAACTAGCAAAGATCCGACAAACCTCCACCATCCAAGAGTATCAAACCAGGTTTGAAAGGTTATCTAATCAAATTCATGATTGGTCTAAAAAATAGTTATTAGGGACATTTATTGAGGGCTTGAAGCTGGAGATCCGGGGAGAAGTTAAAGCGTGATAACCGTACACGCTTATGGCAGCCATCTCTTTCGCACGACTTCAGGATGAGCGATTGAACCACGAAGCTCGGAGGACTAGGGTCACTCTCCAACCAGCAATATCGAAGCCCTCAGCCCCCCCTACTATCAGCCAAGCTCCTACACCAAAATGGTTGACAAGAGAAGAGCTTCGAGACCGATCTGCCAAGGGGTTATGTTGGCTTTGTGACGAGCCGTGGAGCCGCGAGCATCGCTATAAAAAAGGGAGACTTCTTGTGATTGAACCAGTGGAAGAAGAGATCAGTGAACAGCCAGAAGAGAGTCTTGAACATGAGGATGAAGATGTGGAAGAAGAGCTACAATCGACTGACTTTATGGTACATGCGCTAGCCGGCTACTCAAATCCGCAAACGATGAAAGTTGGAGGCCTGCTCAAACAACAACCGATCACCGTTCTCATCGATACAGGTAGCACTAATAACTTTCTAAATAGTAAGGCTGCTGCTCGAATGGCACTCCACATCGAAGGTTGCAGCAAGTTTGACATAAAGGTCGCCGACGACGGAATCCTAAAATGCGACCAAAGATGTCTGCAGGTGAGACTATTACTACAGGGCCAAGAAATTGTTGCCGACTTCTTCCTTCTACCAATTGATAATTATGAGGCTGTGCTGGGCATAGAATAGCTGACGTTGCTTGGTGACGTCTCTTGGAACTTTTCCAAATTGATTATGAAATTCTATTGCAAAGGCAAACAGGTCACCCTACGCGGGAAGCACGGAAGCAACATAACCACCATTTTAACCCAACGAATGGAGAAAGTTTTATACAAGATAAATGGTGGCTTTCTTATGTATCTCCAGCAACAACCAGAGGGGGAGAAAATAGAAATTAAAGATCAAAATCTCACCCAACTGCTTGTTGAATTTAATGATGTTTTTGCTGAACCGTGCGATATTCCTCCTACTCGGCAACATGACCATCGAATTCCAATCCTTCCGGGCAAACCACCAGCAAACACTCGGCCTTACCACTATCCTCACCTCCAAAAGGATAAAATTGAGAAGATCATGGAGATGCTCGAAACAGGGGTGATTCGGCCAAGCTGCAGCCCCTACTCCTCACCGGTGCTACTTGTGCGCAAGAAAGACAGAACTTGGTGGATATGCATCGACTACCGAGCTCTAAATGACATCACCATCAAGGATAAGTACCTAATACCAGTGGTGGATGAACTTCTTAATGAATTAAAAGGAGCTTGAGTCTTCACGAAGTTAGACCTCCGATCCGGTTACCACCAAATTTGGGTATGTGAAGGCGATATCCCAAAAACTGCTTTCCGCACTCATAACGGCCATTATGAATTTTTGGTAATGCCCTTTGGACTCACTAATGCTCCTTCAACCTTCCAAAGTCTCATGAATGATATTTTTCGGAGCTTTCTTCACAAATTTATGCTGGTATTTTTCAATGATATTCTCATTTACAGCCCTTCTCTTGAGACTCACTTTCAGCACTTGCGATTTGTTCTGACAATCCTTTGGGAGAATACTCTTTTTGTTAAGCTATCAAAGTGTAGCTTTCTCCAACAAAAAGTAGAGTACCTTGGGCACATAATATCGAAAGGAGTGGCCGTAGACCCAACAAAAATCGAAGCAATACAAGGCTAGCCGAAACCTACAAATGTGAAATTGCTGCGTGGGTTCCTTGGACTAACGGGCTACTAGCGAAAATTCGTGAAGGACTATGGGATGATCAGTGCCCCCCTTAGTTCTCTACTGAAAAAGATGTCTTCATTTGGTCGAACAAAGCCTCCGCTGCCTTCGACAGACTTAAGGCAGCCATGACGACGACATCAGTGCTAGCGCTACCAGATTTCAGTCGACCCTTCATCATTGAGGCCGATACATCTAGAGTTGGGATTGGAGCCATTCTCATGCAAGATGGTCGACCACTCACATACACCAGTAAGGCATTGTCTCTCTCTCATGAAAAAATGTCTATCTATGATAAGGAGATGCTTGTCATTGTACACGCAGTAACAAAGTGGAGACCCTACCTGATTGGCCGATGATTTCAGATTAAAACCGACCATAGAAGCCTCAAGTACTTTCTAGAGCAGAAGATATCATCCCTAGAGTAGTAAAAATGGGTAACCAAACTTCTAGGATTTGATTATGAAATTATTTACAAAAAGGGGAAAGAAAATGTTGTTGCAGATGCGCTCTCACGGCTACCTTAGCAAGCTGAATTTTCAACCGTCTCTCTTCCTACCATTGGCTTCCTTGAGGACATTAAGGAGGAATGAAAGAAGGATCCAGAAACCAGCAACATCATAAAATTAGAGGAGGATCCAAGCACAATAGCTCACTATACTTGGGATTCGAGGGATCTACACTACAAAGGTCGTATTATGCTTGTACCAGACTCCCCTTGTATCAAAGTTATTCTGCACAAAATGCACTCCACACCTTCAGCAGGGCACTCCAGATTTCTAAGAACCTATAAAAGAGAGAAGCAAAACTTTTATTAGAGAGGGATGAAAAAAATTATTTCCGAATACGTAGCACAATATGATGTATGTCAACAGCAAAAAGGTGAAACAGTGGCGAGTCCAGGGAAACTACAACCACCACCCACACCAGACTCGGTGTGGACTGACATCTCCATGGACTTCATCGAAGGGCTGTCACCTTCCAAAGGTAAAAGCACAATCCTTGTAGTGGTTGATCGACTTACGAAATATGCTCATTTTTGTGCTGTGCGAAATCCCTACACTGCTGTTAGTATTGCTCAGATTTTCACAAAAAATATTGTTAAACCGCATGGGATACCAAGGTCTATTGTAAGTGATCGTGACAGGGTCTTCACTAGTAAATTTTGGACTGAGTTATTTCAGTTGCAGGGCACCAAACTCAAGATGAGCACAACATATCATCCACAAACTGATGGCCAAACAAAAGTGGTGAACAGGTGTTTAGAGATATACCTTCAGTGTTTCGCCAGTGATCGACCAAAGGAGTGAATGAAATGGCTCCCTTGGTCCGAATGATGGTATAATACTACATATCATTCATCTACAAAATGTACCCCATATGAAGCATTATATGGTCGGTCGGCTCTTATGATTCCAAAGTATGTAATTAGCTCGGCTAAGGTAGATCAGGTCGACCAAGATTTAATTGATAGAGACAAACTCCTACAGCTGTTAAAGGATAATCTCTCTATCACTCAAGCCAGAATGAAGCAGCAAGCTAACACAAAAAGAAGCAAAAGAGAATTTTTAGTAGGAGATTGGGTTTATCTTCGCCTACAACTATACAAACAACTATCCATCAACACACGAGTCTCCATAAAGCTGTCTCCACGTTTTTGTGAGCCCTATCAGATCACAGAGCGTATTGGAGCTATGGCGTACAGACTTAAATTGCTTGAGGATGCCAAAATTCACCTTGTCTGCCACGTGTCATACTTGAAGCCCAAGTTGGGAGAACATGAGTCACCCCAGATTCAACTACCAAATACCACTAATGATGGATATATCGAAGCCCAACCGCAAGCCATTCTCGACCGCAGAATCATCATGCATCACCAACGTCACTCTATTGAAGTACTAGCGCATTGGAATAATTTACCACCCGAAGATGCCACATGGGAATCATATGAGGAGCTGAAGACCTGGTTTCCTAAATTCATGGAACCTCAGTCATGAGGACAAGGCTGATTGAAAGAGGACGGGCTTGATAGGACCCTAGTAGGGTTGGGTCCTACTCAACCAAGTAACAGCTAATAAAAACCCTATAAGTGTAATAAATCCCACCTAGCCGCCTCTATCCTATAAAGAAGAGAGGCTAGGGTTTATATTTGGGCTCTTAGCCATCGCCCCCCTTGTTACTGGGCCGGTCGGCTAAAGGTGAGGGTAAATTGGGTAGTTCACTTAGGAAGCAGCCCCTAGGGCTAGGGTTTGGAGCTCTATATATGCTTGTAACCTCCACCTCTTTGGAACAAGAAATATCAATCTATAATTGCAGCCACCATGCTACTTAGAGGGTGAAACCCCTATAGCGTTCTAAGGGTTGATCCCCCTCAAAGATCAATCTTCATAGAATTCCTCTAGGGTTCTATCACTATGATTGATGGTACCATCACTTGGTAGTTAACAATTGCTAGCGGTACCACTGCCTAGACCACCTAGGAGACTGAGCCCTAGGTAGATCCACTATCCAGTTCTGGCGATGCCACCGCTAGACAGGGTTCAACATACTGTTTGGGCCAATAGTCCAGCCCAAACCAATCTGAATTCAGACCCAATTGGCCCCTAACTGAGTTAGTGGGATTAACTCCCAATCCTAAATCAAATTACACCCTACTTATGATAATTAAGGTATCTACTTAAGCAAGCAAGTTTGGTAGGTCAAAAGTTCTTCTAGCGAGCTTCTAACGATCTTCTAGCAGACTTCAGATGGACTCTCAGTGATCTTCTAATAGACTCCCGATAAGCTCTTGAACTCTTGAAAATCTCCTCGGGAAACTCTGACTAGCTTCTTTGGCAAGCTCCAAACTTCTCGGCGAGCTCCGATGAATTCTCGATGAACTTCTCGGTGAACTCTCGATGTACTTTTCAATGAGCTCCCGATGAACTTCTCGGTAAATTTTAACAACACTCTTGATTGTTGAATCTCAAATTTTGATGATAAAACTAATTGAATATGTTTTGGTGATCTAACTGCATTTTGAGTCACGTAGGTCTACTCTCATCAGGATTAGACAATTGAAGTAGGAAGAATCAAAGTTGCATCGGAGGAAAATACGTCAAGAGATTGGGCGTCAAGCTGGAGGTCCGGACGATAATCGACAGAAGGCTTCAAACAAAGAAATCAAGAATCGAGCCAAGAAGAGGGGAGTTGCGCTAAAGAGATTAGAGTAGCAGAGGTTAACTACTGATTGGGCAATAGGCTATAAGAGAGGACGATGCGCCGAAGAAACGAACGAAGCATCGATGAACCAATAATGTGTCAGACAACTAATTATGATTCGCTTTATAATAATTATCTATATCAAAGTAGGATTAAATTAATTAAGTTGTAATTGGGCCATCCTAGTTAGGGGCCAGTTGGGCCCATACCCAGATAGATTTGGGCCGGAATCAAGGCCCAAACAGGGATGCTGAACCTTGTCTAGCGGTGGCACCGTCAGAATGGGGCGATGGTACCACTTGGGTTTAGTCTCCCAGGTGGACTGGGTGATGGTACTGCCCAGTACACTGACAATGGCAAAAAGTTTGGGCAGTGGTATTGCTAGTACCTTAGAAATCCGAGATGATTCAAATTTAGGCTCTAAATTTAAATCACCTTGAGGGCTATAAATACCCCTCTCATCCATGGTTAGACAACACACAAAAATTGAGAAAGAAAAAGGGAAAAATCTACTATAACAGTGTCAAAATCCTCCCCTACTTGTTAAGTGTTGATCTAGTTTAAGAGAGGGGTAAGAGGCCGTGTAAAGGTTAATTCCTGAATCTGTAAAAGGAGAATTGAGTTGTAAGGGAGTTAGTCTTCACCCGTTAGAAGGATGACTACTAGTGGAACCCGGTGGCCTAAAGTGAAGAGGAATCGGGAGTGCACGTAGGTTGGATAACCGAACCATTATAAAAATCGGGTTTCAATTTACTTCTTGCAATTTATTTTTCCACAAACCATCTTTCCTCACTGCTCTATTACCCTTATTCATTATAAATCATTTTTAAGTTTAAAACATTTTTGACACGGACTTAATCGCTAAAAGCTTTCAATCAAAATTGGTTTTTATTGTACGGGGTTTCCGAAATCGTCGAATTTGTCATATTTTACTACTGCACTAATTCACCACCCCCCCCCCTATTCTTAGTGCTAAAAGGATCCTAACAGTTGCTATTACAATTTGGTATTTCTCATTTGGATTTACATTAAGAGAAATGGCTCTTTTCGGATTTTAAGAGCGTTTTTCGATCGTTCATCCTCCCTTGTTTAATAGGTCAGACTACACTTATTAGAAAACTTGAATGAGAGTTTTTTTACTTTCCTTGGATTTAGATTTATGGAATATTATTGAAAATAGATTTTAAGCACCTTCTAAACTCATGAACGAATGGATGGATTTTGAGAAAAAATCATTTTCGATAAATGCAAAGGCTATGAATTTTTTATTTTGTGCATTAGATAAAAATGAGTTTAATAAGATTTTGACCTACAAAATGGATTTTGATATTTGACACACATTTGAAATCACACACGAGGGCATTAGTAGAGTCAAAGACTTGAAAGCAAGCCTTTTAATATACGATTTTGAGCTTTTCTAAATGACACCAAGCGAAACTATTGGTGACATGTATACTCATTTTACGGATATCGTCAATAGTTTAAAAAGTCTTAGGAAAGATTTTTCTAATTTTAAACTTTTAAATAAAATTTTAAGATCCCTTCCAAAAAGGTGGGATCCGAAAATAATGGCTATACAAGAGTCTAAAGACTTAAACTATTATTCTCTTGAAGAACTAATCGGGTCTCTAATGACCTATAAAATGACTCTTATTGAATATGATGAACATATAAATCACCTTCCAAAGAACAAGAAGGGTTTGGAACTTTGAACAAAAGAATACCACTTGAGTGATAACTCAAGTGATGATGATGATGATTTTATACTCCTCACTATTAAATTTAATAAGTTTATAAAATAAGAATCTAAAACTAAAGATGAACTTGAATGGAAGAAAAGGCCAAAGAAGAACAAGGTAGCCAAGGACAAATCAAGTGATGAAGCGATAAACTATGCTTTGACGGCTCTCGACAATAAGGTAAGTAACTCACCCAATGTGCTTTTACCTTATTATGGGATTACTTGATATTTTTCATTAATTGCTTAACTTAGTTTGTAGGAAATAAAAAATTATTTTTAAAAATTATATCATGCTTTTCTTCTTAGTGTTTTTGAAAATTAAAATGATACTTGCATGATTTGTGATAATGTTTATACACCTAATAATGTATGTTTTTTTAATCGATTTTCGGTTTTAAACATGATGCATATCTATGTATCCTATGAATTTCTTTAAAATGTTTTGATGATAGATGTTTGCATCATGCTTATGATATGAAATCTTCTATCTTGGATCAATGGGTCTTAATCATTTTGATGACGAAATTTTTAGATGACGTGTCATATTTTTTAATGAAAGTTGCGTAAACTTGATACACATTTTTTTATACAAAAAGGACTTAAGCATACTTACATGTAATCAATCTACTTTGCTACTAACAAATTTTCCAAATGAAAGATTTTGATGATAATTTTGAATTTATATTATGATTCATGGCTTTTGAACAAAAAATTTGAACATATCTTATGAAATCATCCTTGATAATGATGAAATAAAAATATTAAAAGTTTGTTATCATGCTTAATGATTTTATATTATGATGATCCATGAGGATTTAAAATAATGATAACTTGAAATCTCACATTTTGAAATAATGTGTTTGTCTTAATGATTTTTATGACGAAACTTACTTTTTGGATCTATATGATGATATATAAATCTAGCATTAAAAGATAAAAGCATGCTTATATGAAATAAATCATAAAAAGGAAATGCATGTTTCTTGAAATTTTTTCTATCTCTAGAGTTTTTGATATTTCAATAAAAGACAAATGATGAATCTATGTATATTATGTTTTGTAAATATCTTGAACCATAAAATTGATTTTGATGAGTTGAAGTAATGATGGTTTGAATGCATGAATCAATAATTTTCTTATCCCTTGTTTGATACTCGAAATTTCTTGAAGACTCAATATTTCTTGAATGAGCTCTATCATGATTTTGACCTCTCGGTATTTGATACTTGAAATTTTCTTTATGAATCATGATGAATTGAAATTTCTTATGCTATAATCAAGTTCTCTCATGGTTCTTTTACTAATGAAATGATACATTCAAATGAATCACCTATTGATATTTATGATTGCAATATACTTTTTAAATATCTTTCTAATCTAATCTTGATGACCTAAGATACCTTTTGGAATTCTTGACATGATTTATTTATGGCTTGTATGCCTCATAATTGAAATATTTTGAGCCTTTGTATTCTCTCCTTTTCGACAATGACAAAGGGGGAGAAAGAATTTTGCTAAAGGAAGCAAAAAAAAATACTTGCTAATGTATCGCAAAATTGCTAGCATCTTAATGAGAACCTTAAGTGTTAGCTTGAATGTTAAATTGATATTCATGACTTGAATGTTGATTGAAACATTTATGTAAATATTTATTTTTGATACCTCATTTGTCTAATTTGAAAATTTGATGAAAAGGGAAATGAATTACAACATCATATTCCTCACTTCCTTTTGACAATGACAAATGGGAGAAAAGTGTGCTAGCTTGGCATATCGTAAAGAAAATAAATTGCTAATCTACAAAAGAGGAAAAGAATTTGCTATCTTGAATATCACAAAAATTACTACATTGCAATCTCAAGAGAAGTAAAGTACAAACTTGCACAAGAAGTAAGTGATGAATTGCTATGCTTGCACATCCTTAAAAACTTGCTATGATTGAATGTTGTAAGATGATGTGAATCTTGCTGGTTTATTGTAAAACTTGCATTTCCTTTAAACTAACTAGATGCAACTTCTCTTTTTTGTTGATGACAAAGGGGGAGAAGTATATTGATGACTTCATGCATTGTAATGATGATTGAATATTTTGAAATATTGCATGATGTTTTTGATGATATATTGCTTGGATTTTTTGAAATCCAAGGATTATATCAATATGGCATATTGATAGGGGGAGTTTATTTAAACTTTGGTAGTTAAGGTTAATTCCATCACCAATTAGTTGTCATCATCAAAAAGGGAGAGATTGTTGAATCTTGAATTTTGATGATGAAACTAATTGATTATGTTTTAGTGATCAAATTACATTTTGAGTCATGCATGTCTACTCTCGATTAGGATTAGACAATTGAAGTAGGAAGAATTAAAGTTGCATTAGAGGAAAACATGTAAGGAGATTGGACGTCGAGCCGGAGGTTCGGATGACAATCGGCAGAAGGCTTTGAACAAAGAAATCGGACATCAGGCCAAGAAGAGCAGAGTTGCACCAAGGAGATCAGAGTTGCAGAGGTCAACTATCGATTAGGCAATGGCCAAAAGAGAGGATGATGTGCCAAAGAAACGAACTAAGGGCCGATGGACCAATGACGTGTCGAGCAACTAATTATGATTTGCTTTGTAATAATTATCTAGATCAAAGAAGTAGAATTAAATTAATTAGGTTATAATTGGGCCAACCCAGTTAGGAGCCAGTTGGGCCTATGCCCAGATAGGTTTGTGTTGGGAAACTAATTATGAACCCTATCTGGTAATGGCACCACCAAATTAGGATGATGGTACCGCTTGGGTTCAGTCTTCCAAGTGATCTGGGTGGTGGTACCATCCAGACTAGGTAGTGGTATCACCCAGTGTCAATGTACCTAGGTGGTGGTACCATTGACTGGGCGATGGTACCGCCCAATACACTAACAATGGCAGAAAGCCTCGGCGGTGGTACCGCTAATACCGTGAAAATCCGAGATAATTCAAATTTGGGCTTCAATTTCGAATTACCTTGAGGGCTATAAATACCCCTCTCATCCATGGTTAGACAACACATAAAAACTAAGAAAGAAAGAGGGAAAACTCTACGGTAATAGTGTTAAAATCCTCCCCTACTTGTTAAGTGTTGATCTAGTCTAAGAGAGGGGTAAGAGGCCTTGTAAAGGTTAACTCCTGTAAAAGGAGAATTGAGTTGTAAGGGAGTTAGTCTTCACCATTGGAAGGAGAACTATTAGTGGAAGCCAGTAGCCTTAAGTGAAGAGGAATTGGGAGTGGACGTAGTGTCACGGAAAAAATTGTAAACGGCTTGTTTGGTGTAATGCTTATGCTTGTCCGTGTCCCTTTTGATTGGTTGTAACTTGTAAAGCTTGTATAGGGCTTGCCAAAGGCAAAATGCCCCATTTGAGCGAGTTTGTAAGCCATTATAGGCTTGTACATAAAGTTTACGTCGAATGCATACTTGTACTAGAATTCGGTCTGTAGTGGACTAATTTTATACTTTTGTTGTGCAACCGTTCTGAGCTTGTAATATCCATGGTTGGAATGTGCATTGGCTATAAAGTGTTTACTAAAAGAGTGGCTTGCGGATCCCGTGTGAAGCGCTTTCTCTGTCCCGTCTTCTCTTTCGTAGGTCCTAAGGGATTGTAGGAGATTTCGGGGAGGCTGACCTTTGCGGTGATACGCATTGGTGCCGCACGGCTTAGGCAAAACCAGCTAAGTCCGTGACAGTTGGTATCAGAGCGGGACAAGCCCACTTACAAATACTTAGCATGCAAACGTGGGGGACCTAGCGAGGCACCACGAGTACAACAAGCTAAGAGGAATTGCGTAGCGCACAAAGGTTGGGATGGCTGAGTTTGAGCAGTGGCTCGACGTTGGCACATAAACTTGACGATGCTTGAGGCAAGCGGGATGCTTGGTAAAGGAGGAGATCGTGCAAGGTGGATTGGGTTGTTCAATGATTGAAAGAGTGGTGCAAAGCTCATAAAGGTGAGGGGAATTGTAAACTCATGGAATTCGATACTCATGCAAGGGCTTGCATGCGGACGATGGACTATCTGTGGCCATCCCAAGGCGGCCGAAGGTCGGCGCCATGGAGCATTGAAACTTTCTCTTCGGCATGTGCAGGATACTTTCGTAAGAGGTTGAAGTGTGCAACAGGTTCAGCATGTTGCTAGACCCAGAGGGGTGCAGTGCGAGCTGTATTGGTGAAGTGTCACAATCTAGCAAGTGCATTGGCAAAGGCAGAATTGGGCACAGTTTGTTCAGCAGAGGTGGAGTAGTCCAAGGGGATGGTGGTCTCCAAAACTTCCAAAGGGAAGAATGCGAAGAGAGAAGTTGCTCCAATGGGGTAAATACCCAGGAGGAATACGTCCCGTTTCTCCAGAGGTGAAATCATATGCAATGAACCACACTAGTTGAGGAGTACCTCAAGACAAAGCTCGATGGATCGAGTGAGCGGTAAGGAGTCATTGCATGATCTCGCAAGTGGTGATGCGTTGGTGGACGCATAGCGAGATCAAGTGGGGGAGTAACCCAGGCAACACAAAGTGAAGGCACACTTAGAGCCGATAGTGAGATCGGACTCAATAGAGGGCTGACCCGTGGAATGGTGGGCGTGAGGGCCATCATTAATACAATGTCAATCGAGAAGCAAAGCAACTTGGGAAAAACTTGGTGAAGTACCCAAGCCATATGAAGGGAGTTGGCTTTGAAGATGGAACATAGAGCGGAGGCTTGGTGCTTTCCTTAGACGAGGTCAAGGACATGGACTCTTGCTGAGGCAGGAACCGGATCATGTCGTTCCATGGGATTTATATTCAGATGGAGCAGACTCATCCTGTATAGTGCCAAAGACGAAGGGAGCTTTGAGGCACATGCACCTTATCTCGATGAAGCATTTAGTGGAGATTCTAAGGCGACACAGTTTGCCGAAGTAAAATTGGTGTCAAAAGGCCTTGATACGGGGCAAGAGGATACGTGATGCGCATTTTAAAGAATATGCCACAGTGTTGTCATTCTAGTTGCCATGAGGAAAGCGGTGCATAGCGGAGATTGTGCTGGTAGGGGTAGAGACCCAGGATCCAGACAATGGTGCACTAATTTTTGTGAAGTCAGGGTACTTCAGAGGAGCTGCTAGGTGATGGATTGTCCTAGAGCTAGGCTTCGTCCGAGTGTGACCCAAGAGCGGGTGGACGAAGGTCGATTGCCAAAGTAGCGAACAGAACCGAAGGTGGCAGGGGCCCTACGATGTGTTGGCAGAGTCCACACATGGAAATATCATAGTTTGAGTTCATACCACAAGGATCAAAATGCAAGGAGATGTCACCAGGAGGCGACATGATGCAACGGATCATGGTGGAATGGTTCGTGGCAAGGTGACACACACAATTAGTCCCATGAGGGATATGGTCATCTGAAAGTATGACCGGGAGCGTAACTGGGAGCTCCACTTCGGTGAATAACACGACAGCAAGAAGAACTATGGATTCAGGCAGTGAATGCCATGGTACCGCAAAGGCGGGTCTTCCGTGCGTGCATCAAATGTTGTATTGAATGGAAGCCTTGGACATCAGCTTATGGGGGCAGTGTACTATCAAGGAAGAAGTTCAGATGCGAGTACTAGGGAGTCCCATGGGGGGGGACTGGATCATGCAGAGGTATAATCGGAGCGGCTGAAGAGTGGAACTGCTTCAGAGCTCACATTCACTTAAGGGAGCCCGGCAAGTCAGAGGACAAGGCCGAGTAAGCGAACATTGCAGCCAATGAAGCTAAAGAGAATAGAAATGGTACAAGCCCTACAACATGAATGGCGGTGGCCATACATGGGAGTTGTAGTCTATTTTTCCAGCGACCAAGTGAAACTGCTCAAAGAACACAGAGGTGTCGAAGCAGGTGGTCGAAATAGGGCGAGGAAGCAATGACGAGTCCAAGAGGGACTCAGCTACCCAAGATCAATCATCGGTTAGATTGAAGGTGGACTCAGAGGAGTGCCACAATGCCGCAGAGGCGGATCTACCGATCATGAAGAAGGGATGCAGATGCGAGACAACGGATAGTAGTGCCATGGGCGTTGCAGTGCCATGGTACCACAAAAGTGAGACTTCTGGAGAGTCATCAATCCCTTGCTCTCATAGAGGGAGAGCACTTGGTCGTGATATGGGCCGTGGAGGAGGAGAATGCTTTGGCAAACTCCATGTACCAAGACAAGGCTGAAGGGCGGAGGCCAGAGAACTTCGTAAGACCAGTGTCAATAGACTTTCCATCAAAATAGCCGTGAGTGAAGGACTTCGGGTCGATGCAAGAGTGCATGACCAAGGATCGGAGCAGACAGTATGCGGTGCTGTACCTTTGCTACTCAGAGGAGTCGGTGACAGAAATGATGGAGAAGGCGGTACAATCCCAAAGGCAACCAGATCTATCGGAAACTTACTCCAAGTTGGAGTGATAACTTCTTACATTCTAGAAGTTCAATGGTGATGAGAAGGTGAATCATAGTAGCTGACTCAGCACAAGGATTGCAAACACTTCAAGTGCTTCGGAAGTGTGAGCTAAGAGCAGGCGAAGTCTAGTAACCAGCTCGACGCATGAAGTACAACCTCGAGGAGGTGGGCGAAGTCAAGTAACCTTTGCTTTCTTAATTCCTAATAGGATGGGTGAAACTGAGTACCCCAGCCCTCTTAGTTATCCTACAGAGGAGCTCTACACAGATTTGAAGACCCTTCGAAGAGACTAATGGAAGACAACAGTTGTCAAGCCCTCACCAACGGTGATCAGTGCTACTGAGAGTAGATTGTCCGCTTCATTTCCCAAGTAAATGCCAATCGAAAGCGGAAGTGATGCGAGCCTACTTGGGCAAGACAACTAAGTGGAAGAAGATTCGATGGGCAAATTTTACGGAGGAAGGACCGGAAAACTAGAAAGGTTGCGAGGTGATGCTCGTTAAAAGCTCCAACAAGCATCCATCCAATTCAAGAGACAAGAAGAATTTGAAGACTAGGCATATCAAAGATGGTCTTTTTTCTTCATCAGATGAATCCGCAAGAACCAGCAAGGATCAACACAACTCTGCCAACCCCACACCAAAGTCAGAGTCATTGGCGAGTTGAAGCAGCATGGCGGATTAAAGTTTGACGACTCAACAACAATAACTGGAGAATAAATGGGAGTCAAGGGGCGCATCGCAGTAGGAGCAGAAGATCGAAGATCCAACAAAGAAAAGATGTTGCAGCATCAGCAAAGGCTTCGACGAGGACGTCGAAGGAATAAGTGGGGGAGAATGTCATGGATAAAATTGTAAACGGCTTGTTTGGTGTAATGCTTATGCTTGTCCGTGTCCCTTTTGGTTGGTTGTAACTTGTAAAGCTTGTAAAGCGCTTGCCAAAGGCAAAATACCCTATTTGAGCGAGTTTGTAAGCCATTGTAGGCTTGTACATAAAGTTTGCATCGAGTGCATACTTGTACTAGAATTCGGTCTATAGTGGACCAATTTTATACCTTTGTTGTGCAACCGTTCTGAGCTTGTAATATCCATGGTTGGAATGTGCATTGGCTATAAAGTGTTTGCTAAAAGAGTGGCTTGCGGATCCCGTGTGAAGCGCTTTCTCTGTCCCGTCTTCTCTTTCGTAGGTCCTACGGGATTGTAGGAGATTTTGGGGAGGCTGACCTTTGCGGTGATACGCATTGGTGCCGCACGGCTTAGGCAAAACTAGCTAAGTCCGTGACAGTAGGTCGGATGACCGAACCACTATAAAAATCAGGTTTGTGTTTACTTCTTGCAATTTATCTTTCTGTAAACTATCTTTGCTCATTGCTCTACTACCCTCATTCATTATGAATCACTTTCAAGTTTAAAATATTTCTAACATGGACTTCATTACCAAACGCTTTTAATCAAAATCAGTTTTTATCATATGGAGTTTTTCAAAATTGTCAAAATTATCATATTTTACCGCTGTACTAATTCACCCCCCACCTCTTAGTGTCGAACTGATCCTAACACTAACGAACTTTTGACGAACTCCCGACGAACTCTCGGACTCCCAACGAATCATCTGATCTTTGACTCCAACACTATATTTTTTTTATGCCTTATTCATTATCGTAGTTAATCCTGCACACTTTTCTCAACATATAGATTAGATCAATAATTTATCAATTGATTTCATCATCAAAATCCAAGATTCAACACATTCATCTTATGATGAATTATTAAATACTTTTCATGATTTATTTGATGAATGTAAATTAGTTAGTAAAAAGTATAAATTGTTAAAAAAGAAGCATGCTTCTCTTATTAGTGAATATGATAAATTAAAAATTGAGCATGATAATGATATGTTAGCTCCTTTTACTAAGCGTGAAGAGATAGATTCACATAAGAAAGAAAATGTTTTACTACCAGAAATATTAGAAAAATTTAAAATAGGCAACAAATCTCTAAACATGATCCTTGCTAATAAGGGTCATGTTTATAGAAAGGAAGGAATTGGCTTTGTAAGTAAAGCTCAACAAAAGCTAACTATCTTCGTTAAAGGGCCAACATTACATGTTTCACCCCAAAACAAATGTAACTTTTATTGTAAATTTAGACATTATGCTTATAAATGTCCATTTAAAAAGTATAGTCCACAAAAATTAATTTGGGTTCCTAAAGGAACCATAAATAACTCAATACCAATTATTAAGTTAGGTAGATCTATTACTGAGGCACCCAAAGTTAAATGGGTACCTAAAAGAAAACTCTCTTTCTTGTAGATATTTTACAATCAAATGCAAGGGGCAAGAGATGGTACCTTAATAGTGGATGCTCAAGGCACATGACTGGAGATGTAACACACTTATTTAAGCTCACTAGCTAAGATGAAGGGTACGTCACCTTCAAAGACAACAAACAAAGGGAAAATTATTGGCAAAGGAACCATAGGTAACAAGTCAAACCTTTTGATTAAATATGTGCTATTAGTAGATGGGTTAAAACATAATCTACTAAGTATTAGTCAATTGTATGATAAAGGATATATCATCAAATTTGAATCTAATGCTTGTATAATTGAAATACCACACAAATATAAATCTATGATTGTCTTAAAAAATAATAATATGTATATTATTGATATTGATGATTTTTGTGATGAAATGTGTTTTTCGGCTTTAAATGATGATGTATGGTGTTGGCATCGGAGACTAGGTCATGCTAGCATGAATCTAATCTCATAAATTACAAGTAAAGAACTAGTAAGAGGAATGCCTAACAGTAAATTTATCAAAGATAAAGTTTATGATGTATGACAATTAGGACAATAAATAAAAGGTAGTTTTAAATCAAAGAATCAAATAAAAACCTCTAGACTACTACAATTAATCCATATAGACTTTTTTAGACTAATTGATATAACAAGTCTAGGAGGTAGTAAATAAACCTTTGTAATTGTTGATGATTATAGTAGATACACTTGGACATACTTCTTAGCACACAAAAGTGATTGCTTTAAATATTTTTTAAAATTTTGTAAACTTGTTCAAAATAAAAAGGGTTTTATGATTTCGTCTATTCATAGTGATCACGGTGGTGAGTTTCAAAACCATGATTTTTAAAATTTTTATGAGTCAAATGGGTACAATCACAATTTCTCTATTCTAAAAAATTCATAATAAAATAGAATAGTTGAAAGAAAAAATATAAGCTTAGAAGAGATGACAAGAACCATGTTAAACAAACATAGCCTACCTAAATATTTTTGGACTAAAGCCGTTAACATAGCATGCTATGTTATGAATAGGGTTCTAGTACCATTACTTTCCAAAATTTTTTATGATTTATGGAATAATAAAAGACCCAATATTTTATATTTTAAAGTTTTTTATAATAAATATTTTATTTTAAATGAAAAAGATGCCTTAGAAAAATTTGATGCAAAATTCAATGAAGGCATATTTCTTAGTTATTCCTCTATTACTAAAGTTTTTCATGTCTTTAATAAAAAAAAACTTTGGTTATAGAGGAATCTATTCATGTTTTCTTTAATAAGTTTCCTGAATTTAAGAAAAATAATTTTAATGATAATTTTGCTTTTAATGCTTTAAATTTGAATAAAAACTCTCCTTCCCCAAGTAACTTGGATGCATCTTCTTCCAAAGATTCCTTACCTAAGGAATGGAAATATGTAGATGCTCATCCTAAGGAGCTAATCATATTAAATACATCAAAGGTGTCTAAACTCATTCTTCATTTAAAAGTTTTTATGCTAACATTGCCTTTTTATCTCAAATTGAACCAAAATGCATTGACGTACTCCTAAAAGATGATTCATGGGTTATTACAGTGTAAAAGGAGTTAAATCAATTTAAGAGAAATAAGGTGTGGAAACTTATTCAGAGACCTAGTGACCATTTAGTAATTGGTACTAAATAGGTCTTTAGAAACAAGCAAGATGAACTTGGTATCGTGATTAGAAATAAGATTAGATAAGTGACCAAAGGTTTCAACCAAGAAAAAGGCATCGATTATGTAGAAACCTTCACTGTTGTAGCTAGACTTGAAGCCATAAGGATTCTCCTTGCCTATGCATGTTGTAATAATTTTAAGTTATTTCAAATGGATATTAAAAGTGCTTTTCCTAATGGCTTTATTTCTGAAGAACTTTATGTTAAGCAACCACTTGGATTTAAAAATATTCATTTTTCAAATCATATTTACAAGTTATTTAAGGCTATCTATGGATTGAAACAAATCCCAAGGCTTGGTACGAAAGACTTAGTTCATTTCTTATTAAGAATGATTTTTTGAAGGGCAAGGTCGATACTACATTATTTATTAAATATTTTAAAAATAATTTTCTCATTGTTCAAATTTATGTTGATGATATCATTTTTTATTCTTCAAATTAATTATGTGAATCTTTTACCAAAAGTATGAGTCAAAAATTTGAAATGAGCCTAATGGGTGAATTAACTTTCTTCTTAGGATTACAATTTATGCAATTAAGCAATGAAACTTTTATTAGTCAAACTAAGTATTCTTTAGATCTATTTAAATGATTTAATATGGATAGTGCTAAGGCTACTAATACATCGATGAGCACTTTCACAAAGTTAGATATGGATCATATTGGAAAAATTTTTGATCAAAAAACTTATAAGGGTATGAAAGTCTCAAATCCTTCCTATTCTTTGGAAGGTGGTTCTCATGTTCGTCTTGTTTTAAGCATGTCATCTTATAGGTCATTAATGACTCGATAAGTTCCTTGAGAGGATAACAGTTTAAGTTTTTTATTTCTCTAATAGTAGTTATTTTTGGATCCTAACTCTTTGCTAGTCATAAGTACCCTATAAGCCAATCACGTGAGTGATGACATATATGACTTGACATATACTCTTTTTGCTTATTATTATTTGATATTTTACGTGTTACATATATTATGATATCTATGGATCTGTGTAATGGGAGTCGGATCATGATGAGATCACAATAATGAGATCGATTCACCTTTAAACACAAATCCTAAATAATCCTAGTCATAGGTTACTCAATAAGGACATCCAGATTACCGGATAGACTGGTGGCTAGTCTCATAGCTGCTCATGTGGGGACACTAGGGATATAATACAAGTGCTCATTGGAGAATGAGTTTACTGATTGATCCGCCCATGGAATGCTAGATGATTGATGATACCTTATTATCAAATAGTGATTCCATAGTCCTAGTAGTATATCTAGTCCTTAGGCTTGAGACACCAAAGATGTCCTGTATTAGTACTCCACTCTTTGATACTGAACTTATAGGTTTAGAAGCTCTAGATCTAGTACAATTAGTCAATGGGAGTGGTAGTCAACTTACGAGGGCTATTAAGTGTCAATAGAGGATCATTCGCTTTCAATATCATGAGAGTAATATCATATATATTCTTGCTCAAACAAATCCTTGGCCAAGGTTGTTCAGATTGAGAGAGAAAGAGTTCTCCTGAGAATCCAAGACTAGGGAGATACCGTATGGGCAAGACTATGCCCAGGAGAGAGATAGATAAGGGACTATAGGTATGGAGCCTAACAACACTATGCCCAATATAGGGTCTTTAGGATATTAGATAATAATATTGAGCTAGAAGGATTTTGAGGTATACTCACGATAGGTGAGGATCACATACATAGATAGGTTCGAGATAGTAGAGTTCGGATATGAGATATCCATCGGAGCCCCTATCTTATTAGATATCCGTTAAGCCCTTAAATTATTGGATCTTATAGATGAGATCCAATAAAGGCTAATAAGAGATTATTGGGTAGAGACCCACTAATCTAAGATACTTGGGTAATTGGATTGAGATATAATACCCAATAGAGCAAGATCCATTAGGGTTAAGTTGACAGGGGACCTCTATAAATAGGAGGGAACTAAAGGCCCAAAGGCTAGAGTTTTTTAGTAGCCACCTCCTATTCTCCTTCCCCTCTCCTCCTCAGTTAGTAGCCCTAGTTTGGGGCATGTGGATAGTATGAAGGGACAACCTTTTATTGATTATGTAGTGCACGTAGCGAGAAGATTTGAGCAGTGATTTGAGGAGCATCATCGCAACCCCTACCGTATGGATTATCGCTAGAGAGGACATTTGAACTCCTTCATCTAGTCCTATAGATCTATAAGAATTTAGGGATATACGATCTCTCTAACTATCTTTCTTACATATGTAGTTTTCAATTTTGTGATGGGTTTTAGCGCACTGATCTTCATACGACGATGAAACCTTTTTATGAAAATCTAGAATTTTGTTTTCTATTCTTCTATTTTGCATGTTATGTTGGCCCTAGATATCCCAATAGTGGTATCAGAGCCAGGTTGTTCGTGCGAAGAATGGATTTTAAACTGCATGCGTTGTGATTTAGAATGACTTTTGTCGTCAAAATTGTTGACGCAAAAGACGAGAGGGCAGCAACTATTATTGCCCTCGGGTGGGGGCAGCGTCGCCTATGGCTGCTAGCCCCCAAGGGCACCCACCCATGGGCAAGCCGCCTAAGGGGCGGTGGTCCCCAGCAATAATGCCACCCGCGGGCACACTGCCCATAGGCATGGGCGACGCCCCGCCCTGTCCCGCTCGCAATGGTTACCACCGTCAGGGTGGCGGCGACCACACCACAATGTAGGTAGTAGGGAAGAATTAGGTTTTTAGGTTTTCTCCCTTTGAATTTTTGAAATATTGGTTTTGTCCTTTTGTCTAAATTACCAAAATACCCTTCATAATTTAAAAAATTCCCTACATATCCTCAATTTTAGAAAATATCAGTTAATTAAAATATTTAATTAACTACTATTATTTATCTAGTAGTCCTATATAATTATATGTACATGTGATGTATGATGTGGACATATAATCATTGTTTGATGTGATGTATATGTATGATGTAATTATTATCATTATTATTATGGCCTATGAGCCTCTATTTTTCTCATTTATTATCGAGCCTGCATGTCTATAATTATATTATAATTATATAAGAAGATGCAGCGAGAGCATGGAAGCGATAGCAGGACCCACAAAGGCGAAACGGATGATCGCAACGCATGGAGATGCGTCGAGATGCCGAGAGAACCGACGAGGACAAGATGGATGATCATAGGGTATGGAGATGCACTGCTGCATACATAGATCTTGATATGAGTGATTGGGCCCACTAATTCGTGCATGATCACATTAAGATGTAGTCCATGATCATCTGGTATGATTGGTCACGTGATGTGTGATTATATATACACCTACTAGATACATATATATTTATATGCGATGTAGATATATATTAAATATGTATATGTGTGACATGTCATAAGAGACCAAATAAAAAATCCCCTCTCGATTATATTAAGTCGATAAACGTGAGGTAATTAGATTGACCCACGTGTCCTTCCATCATTATAGGTAGGAACCTATTCTCGGTATGGGTTGAGTTGGTCGAGTCCCTCGAGACTCACCTATATCGTGATGCACTATCTTGCCTACAACATAGAGATGTCACCGGTGACCTAAGGATATGGTATGCTTGGTTGAGTCCCTTAAGGGCATATCATCAAATCAAACTCATATTGTAATAATGGTGATGATTTAACCGAACATCATGGTTGGTTGAGTCCCTCGAGGCCTTGGTGGTTTAGAGGTCGAATAGGACGAGAATCATAAGATGTGATTGGGAAGAATTGCCTGTTGAATCTCGGATTTTGATGATGAAGTCAATTGGTGGTTATTTGATCTAATCCATTTTTGAGATAAGTGTGCAGGATTAACTATGATAGAGCAACTTACCAAAGTCAAGTTGCTGGAAGTTCAAGAGTCCACCAAATATCTGAAGGATCATCGGAAGTCTCGAGTCAACCGAGATGAAATCGGGGACTTGCCGAAGGTTTCGGAAGTTCGCCGGAAAGATCGTCGGAGGTTCGCGGAGACAACCGAAAAGGTTCGGAAGATTGGGAAAGACTCATTGAACTCGCCATAGAATTCGGGAGCCAACCGAGTCTGGGAAGGAATCAAGGGATTGCCGGAAGTCCGCCGGGAAGATCGCGGAAAGCTCTTCAAAGATTACTTGATGGTGTTGGTATAATTTGTCTTTAGAAGATCATAGTTAGCACTTAATTAGGGTATAGAATAGGTGTTAAACCTATCTAGACCTTTATTGGGCCAATTGGGCCTTTAGTGGGCTGTATTGGGCCAAAGGTTAGCCCATACTGATTTACGTAAGGGTCGGCGGTGGCACCGCCGATCGGACGGCGGTGGCACCGCTGTTGATCGAACACCGGCGGTAGTACCGCCCCAGGCAGGTGGTAGCACCGCCTGACAGGTGGTTGCAACCACCTGTGTCAGGCGGTAGTAATCGCTTCAGCAGGCAGTGGAACCGCTGATAGGTGGTTGCAACCACTGTGTCGAGCGGTAGTACCGCTTGATGCCAGCGGTAGTACCGCCAACACACTAACACGCAGCAGTGGTAGTATCGCGATGCCGAGCGGTAGTACAGCCTCGATCCAAATTTCTGACGAGAGCTTTTGAGCGGATTTTTGAATCCCAAAATTCTCTATAAATACCCCTTTACTTCTAGCTGGTAGAAGATCTTTTGCATGTTAGATTTGAGTCTAAGCTATAGCAAATTCCTGCTCTCAATTGCTCAAGTGTTCACCTCTTTCTTCTACTTGTAAAAATTCTGTAAAGAGAGGGAACCTCTTGTAAAAGGCAGAAGGGGTGTTTGGTCCTTCCCCTTCAAGAGACTTGCTAGTGGAAGTTGAGAGCCTCATTGGAGGAGGCTTCAAGAGTGGACGTAGGTCATTTGACCGAACCACTATACATCGCTGCGTTTACTTGTTGTGTGAGTACTTAAATTCTGCATCGTAAATTACTTAAGCTGCAAACTGATCGGATTTCTTCTCCCTACTTCCAAGTTCATTTGCCTGAATATTTTCAAGTTAAAGTCTCTTTCATTGAATCAAGTTCTTAAGCAAATCTTCGAATCGGTTTTCAAGCTTTAATCATTTTAATCCGCTGCACTAATTCACCCCCCCCCTCTTAGTGCCACTCCGAACCTAACAATTGGTATCAGAGCCTGGTTCACTCTCACATTTGGTTTAAAACCCAAGAGAGATGGCCTTTTCCGGCATGCAAGAGGGTTACTCCATTACCCGTCCACCCATGTTTAACGGGTCGGATTATACGTATTGGAAGACTCGGATGAGGATTTTTCTTATTTCTATGGATTTTGAACTTTGGAATATCGTTGAAAATGGTTTTCAAAAATCCCTTCTTCCGATGAGCGAATGGAATGAGTCGGAGAAGAAGGTGTTTGCTTTAAATGCTAAGGCTATGAATGCCTTGTTTTGTGCACTAGACAAAAATGAATTTAATCGCGTATCGATTTGTGAATCGGCTTTGGATATTTGGCGAACTCTTGAGATCACTCATGAAGGCACTAGCCGAGTGAAAGAGTCCAAAATCAACATTCTTGTGCACTCTTACGAGCTTTTTCGAATGAAACCAAGTGAGTCTATTGGAGACATGTACACCCGCTTTACGGATGTCATCAATGGACTCAAGGCACTTGGTAAAGATTTTTCTAATTTTGAATTAGTAACAAAAATTTTAAGATCTCTTCCGAAATGTTGGGATCCAAAGGTTACGGCCATTCAAGAGGCCAAAGACCTTAAAACTTTTCCTATCGAAGAACTCACAGGGTCTTTAATGACCTATGAAATGACATGCCATGCTCATGATGAGCTAGAGAACCCCCTTTCAAAGAACAGGAAGGATATGGCATTAAGAACTCAAGAAGACCACTTGAAAGGAACATCAAGTGATGAGGACCTTGATGAGGACATTGCACTCTTAACTAGAAAATTTAAAAAATTCATTAAAAAGGGCAAATTTTAAAATGATTTAAAGAACAAACCTGAACCAAAAAGGGACCAAGTCATATGTTATGAATGCAAGAAGCCGGGGCACTTCAAAAATGAATGCCCTCAAGCCAAGAAGAAGCAACTCAAGAAAAAGAAGGCTTTGAAGGCTACATGGGATGACTCGAGTGATTCCGAGGATGAAGAAGCAAGCATCAAAGAGGAGGCCAACTTTGCTCTAATGGCTTTGGGAGAAGAGGTAAGTGATTTACTTAATGAAGATTTATCTTTCGATGAGCTTTTAATTGCTTTTCATGATTTATTTGATGAATGTAGAACTATTACAAAAAGCTTCAAATCTTTAAAAAAGGAACATGCTTTATTACTAGATAAGTTTAAGAGTCTTGAGCATGATTCTCTCCCTCTACTCCCATGCTCTAAGTGCAATCACTTAGAAGCAATCAAAAATGAAAACTTGCTACTCAAAGAGACCTTAAACAAGTTTAAGGTCAGTAGTAAGAGCTTAGACATGATCCTTACTAACAAGGGACATGTCAGAAATAGATGTGGAATTGGGTTCGTGAGTGGATCTCACCGAACACAAACCACATTCATTAAAGGGCCAACATTACATGTCTCCTCTCATTTCAAATGCAATTTTTGTTGCAAATCCGGACATGTTGTTTACAAATGTCCATATAGGAAACTTAGCCTAAATAAATTAGTATGGGTTCCTAAAGGATCAATTAGGAACTCATTGAATAATGATAGAATTAGTAGATCAGTTTTTGAGGCACCCAAGTCAAAATGGGTACCTAAAAACCATCCTTTCTTGTAGACAAAAACACCCACACAAGCTAGGAGCAAGAGATGGTACCTTGATAGTGGATGCTCAAGGCACATGACCGAGATCCATCTCAATTCTCTAAGCTCTCTAGCCAAGATGAAGGGTTTGTCACCTTCGGAGACAACAACAAGGGTAAAATCATTGGCAAGGGTACTATAGGTAACAAATCAACCTTTTCAATTGATAATGTGTTATTAGTTGATGGCTTAAAACACAATCTATTGAGCATTAGTCAATTATGTGATAATGGTTATATTGTAAGATTTGAATCTAATGCTTGCATCATTGAAAAACCACACAACAATACATCTATAATTGCAATCAAGCAAAATAATGTCTACACCATTAATCTTGATGATCTTGGTAGTGAAATATGTTTTTCGGCTTTGAATGATGATGCTCGGCTTTGGCATAGAAGATTAGGTCATGCTAGCATGAAACTAATCTCTCAAATCACATCTAAAAATCTTGTAAGAGGCATTCCTAAGATTAAGTTCCTTAAAGATAGAGTATGTGATGCTTGTCAACTAGGAAAACAAATCAAAAACTAGCTTCAAGCCAAAAATCAAATAAGTACCTCTAGACCATTGCAATTGATCCATATGGATTTGTTTGGACCAATTGACACAATAAGCTTAGGAGGTAGTAAATATGCCTTTGTGATTGTTGATGACTATAGTAGATTCACGTGGATCTATTTCTTAGCTCACAAAAGTGATTCTTTTAAATGTTTCTCCAAATTCTGTAAACTTACTCAAAATGAAAAGGGTTTCATGATTTCATCAATTCGGAGTGATCACGGTGGTGAATTCCAAAACCGTGACTTCCAAAATTTTTGTGAATCAAATGGGTATAACCACTTCTTCTCTACTCCAAGAAATCCTCAACAAAATGGAGTAGTAGAAAGAAAGAATAGAAATTTGCAAGAAATGGCAAGAACCATGTTAAATGAACATAAATTACCCAAATATTTTTGGGCGAAGTGTAAATACAGCTTGTTATGTCATGAATAGGGTTCTAATAAGACCATCTCTATCCAAGACTCCTTATGAATTATGGAATGATAAAAACCCAATGTTTCTTACTTTAAAGTTTTTGGTTGCAAATGCTTTATTTTAAATGAAAAGGATGCCTTAGGAAAATTCGATGCTAAATCCGATGAAGGCATCTTTCTTGGATACTCTTCCGTGTCTAAAGCTTTTCGAGTTTTTAATAAGAGAACCTTAGTTATAGAAGAGTCTATTCATGTGGTGTTTAATGAAGTTTCTGAAATTAAGAAAAATGATCTTGATGATGATTTCGGTTTTGAAAATTTGAATTTAAATGAACCCTCTCCTCAAAATGGCAACTTGGAAGCATCTTCTTCCGAATATTCCTTACCTAAGGAATGGAAGTATGTGGATGCCCATCCAAAGGAGCTAATCATAGGAGATACATCGAAAGGGGTTCAAACGCGTTCTTCGTTTAAAAATTTTTGTGCTCATGCCACTTTTCTTTCTCAAATTGAGCCTAAGAGCATTGACGAAGCCTTGAAAGATAATTCTTGGGTTATCGCAATGCAAGAGGAATTAAACCAATTTGAGAGAAATGAGGTATGGAAGCTTGTTCCTAGACCAAGTGACCATTTAGTTATCGGTACTAAATGGGTCTTTAGAAACAAGCAAGATGAATATGGTATCGTGGTTAGAAACAAGGCTAGATTAGTGGCCAAAGGTTTCAACCAAGAAGAAGGTATCGATTCTGAAGAAACCTTCGCTCTGTGGCTAGATTAGAAGCCATTAGGATGCTCCTTGCCTATGCTAGTAGTAATAACTTTAAGCTTTTTCAAATGGATGTCAAAAGTGCTTTTTTAAATGGCTTTATCTCTGAAGAAGTTTATGTTGAACAACCACCCGGTTTTGAAAACTCTCTTCTTCCCAATCATGTTTTTAAACTAACCAAAGCTCTCTATGGATTGAAACAAGCCCCTAGGGCTTGGTATGAGAGGCTTAGTTCCTTCTTAATTTCAAATAATTTTACTAAAGGTAAGGTTGATACTACATTGTTTATTAAACATTTTGAAAATAATTTTCTTATTGTTCAAATTTATGTTGATGATATCATTTTTGGTTCTGTCGGATGAATCACAATGTGAATCATTTGCTAAGTGTATGAGTCTTGAATTTGAAATGAGTCTAATGGGTGAGTTAAACTTCTTTTTAGGATTACAAATTAAACAACTTAGTGATGGAATATTTCTTAATCAAACCAAGTATACACTGGAACTGTTAAAACGATTTAATATGGATAGTTCTAAAGCCATCAACACTCCAATGAGTACTTCCACCAAGTTAGACTTGGATGAACATGGAGAAAACTTTGATCAAAAAACATATAGGGGAATGATAGGTAGTTTACTCTATCTCACTGCAACAAGACCTGATATCATGTTTAGTGTAGGTCTATGTGCAAGATTCCAAGCGAATCCTAAGTTATCTCACCTTAAAGCTGTTAAAAGAATCCTTAGGTATCTTAAAGGAACTATAAATCTAGGATTATGGTATCCAAAATCTGATAACTTTGATCTAAAAGCTTATGCGGATGCCGATTTTGGCGGATGTAGAATTGATAGAAAAAGCACATCCGGAACATGTCAATTCTTAGGACATGCACTTGTTTCTTGGACTTCCAAGAAACAAAATTCTGTTGCACTATCTACTGGCGGAAGCCGAATATATAGTTGCTAGTGCATGTTGTGCACAAGTTGTGTGGATGAAAAATACTTTAGAAGATTATGGAATTAATTTGAAAAACATTCCAATAAAATGCGATAACACAAGTGCTATTTGTCTAACAAAAAATCTCATTCAACACTCAAGAACTAAACACATTAATATTAGGCATCACTTTATACGAGATCATGTTGCTAATAATGATGTCACTTTAGAATTTATTGATACAAAGCACCAATTAGCGGACATTTTCACAAAACCCTAAATGAAGAACAATTTGACTTCATTAGAAGAGAATTAGGCATGCTAAATCTGCCTAATGTTTAAATATTGCATGTCCTTCAAAACATTTAATCTTTGATTGTGTCGTCTTTATACCTTTAGTGATATATGAAACTATCATTTTATTGATCATTATATATTGTGAAAAACTCATCTTTCGATCGAAAGGTTTTCATGATATTACCTTCATGATGTTTCTTTTTAACGATTATTTTTGAATCTCTTCATGAATTTTGATCTCTCTCATTATTGATTGAGTTTAATGATGTATTCTTTAGCCTTGCGATCATGGTTTTCAGTTTTCATCTCCTTTTTGTTGATGACAAAGGGGGAGAAAAATATGAAATTGATGATTTGTTAAATGTGGCTTTTATGAGCAAAATATTTTGATAACTTAATAAACATGATGATTTGTTAAGTGTGGCTTTTAAGAACGAAATATTTTGATAAACAACTCATGCATTGTATTGAAAATGACTTATACAGTGAATGAAATGAGAAATGTGTCATAAGAATTTTTATTGCAATTCAATTGCTCTGCTTAGGGTCAAAAATAGGTTGCAATCCTTGAAAAGCATTGCAAATGAAGTAATGCAATACATCAAATTGAAATGACAATTTTCATCTCATGATTTATCTGTTATGTTGTCACGCTTTTCAATCATGAGATCCCTGTTGTAATCTCAAATTTTTGATATCTTGTGTCGAAATGATAAATGGTTTTCATCCTTCGACTTGATATTAAATGTCATGCTTTGATATTGTTTACGAATGAAACCTCATGTTGATTTAGATGATAAGTTCAACGTAAGTAACTTATCGTTTTTGGTTGAATTCAAGAGAATGAATTCAAATGTCTTTACCTTCTCATTATATGGCATATAGATAGGGGGAGTTAAGAATAACTCCGTCATCAATTGATTGTCATCATCAAAAAGGGGGAGATTGTTGAATCTCGGATTTTGATGATGAAGTCAATTGGTGGTTATTTGATCTAATCCATTTTTGAGATAAGTGTGCAGGATTAACTATGATAGAGCAACTTACCAAAGTCAAGTTGCTGGAAGTTCAAGAGTCCACCAAATATCTGAAGGATCATCGGAAGTGCTGCCGGAGTCAACCGAGATGAAATCGGGGACTTGCCGGGTTTCGGAAGTTCGCGGAAAGATCGTCGGAGGTTCATGGAGACAACCGAAAAGGTTCGAAGATTGGGAAAGACTCGTTGAACTCGCCATAGAATTCGGGAGCAGTGGGAGTCCGCGGAAGGAATCAAGGGATTGCTTGGAAGTCCGCCGGAAGATCGCGGAAAGCTCTTCAAAGATTACTTGATGGTGTTGGTATAATTTGTCTTTAGAAGATCATAGTTAGCACTTAATTAGGGTATAGAATAGGTGTTAAACCTATCTAGACCTTTATTGGGCCAATTGGGCCTTTAGTGGGCTGTATTGGGCCAAAGGTTAGGCCCATACAGTTTCTGGTAAGGGTCGGTGGTGGCACCGCCGACCTTGGTGGCACCGCTGTTGACCGAACACCCGGCGGTAGTACCGCCCAGCAAAGCGGTAGCACCGCTGACAGTGGTTGCAACCACTGTCGTCGCGGTAGTACCCCAGCGGCAGTGGAACACGCCTGACAGTGGTTGCAACCACCTATGTCGCAGCGGTAGTACCGCAAAGCGATGCCTGGCAGTAGTATCGCCAAAGACACTAACACACGCAGCGGTAGTACACACTTGATGCAGCAAAGCGCGTAGTAATCACTCCTGCATCCAAATTTCGACGAGAGCTTTTGAGCGGGATTTTTGAATCCCAAAAATTCTCTATAAATACCCCTTTACTTCTAGCTGGTAGAAGATCTTTTGCAGTGTTAGATTTGAGTCTAAGCTATAGCAAATTCCTGCTCTCAATTGCTCAAGTGTTCACCTCTTTCTTCTACTTGTAAAAATTCTGTAAAGAGAGGGAACCTCTTGTAAAAGGCTGTAAAGGGGTGTTTGGTCCTTCCCCTTCAAGAGACTTGCTAGTGGAAGTTGGGAGCCTCATTGGAGGAGGCTTCAAGAGTGGACGTAGGTCATTTGACCGAACCACTATACATCGCTGCGTTTACTTGTTGTGTGAGTACTTAAATTCTGCATCGTAAATTACTTAAGCTGCAAACTGATCGGATTTCTTCTCCCTACTTCCAAGTTCATTTGCCTGAATATTTTCAAGTTAAAGTCTCTTTCGCTGAATCAAGTTCTTAAGCAAATCTTCGGAATCGGTTTTCAAGCTTTAATCATTTTAATCCGCTGCACTAATTCACCCCCCCCTCTTAGTGCCGCTCCGAACCTAACATTGCCTACCTTTATAAGCTTAACGGGATTGGTCGAGTCCCTCGAAGTTACGTTAAGATACCGATTGGATCCCGATCCCCACTAGAGATCCGCTGAGGGTCTTTGATTCACATACCAAAAGGAGTTATGTATTTCATAAGAAAATAGTGGGAGCACGTCAAAATAGAAGTCCATATATTGATTATTTATTTCTATAAAATCTGTATGTTATTTAATTCTACTACATCTTTATTTTTAGAAAATGTCACCATTAGACCCTCTACATGGCATACTAGATGCCAACCGACTCATTGGTCAAAACTATAAGGATTGGCTCCGTAACTTGAGAATAGTTCTCACAACAAAGAAAGTCACGTATGTCCTTGATATAGTGATGCCTACGCCCAAGGAAGGGGCAAGCGAGGATGAGATTACATGCTACGTAAAGTACATAGATGACTCCACTCTTGCTCAATGTTACATGTTGGGCTCCATTACCCCCGAGTTACAAAGATAACATGAAAAGATGGATGTTAGATTCACACTCCTGCATCTCCATAAATTGTTTGAGGAATAGGGAAGAACTCAACGATATGAGATATCGAAGAGTCTTTTCCGCACTAGGATTACTAAGGGGACACTAGTTCATAACCATGTCCTTAAGATAGTTGAGTAGATAGAAAAACTCATAGATCTAGGAATGGTCCTAGAGGATAACCTGTATGTGGATCTTGTACTTTAGTCCCTACTAGATTCCTTTTTACAGTTCTCTATGTTGGTAAGACTAGAAAGAAAAGGAAGATAGAAAAGTCCCTTAAGAAGAGTAAGGGCAAGGGAAAAAACCAATGCTTCCACTACGACAAAGACAGGCACTCGAAGAGGAATTATAAAGAGTACAACAACATTTGCTGGACATCTCTACTGTTGGTGAAGTTTAAGTTCAAGCAAAAGTCATACTTGACCGATGAGTTGTGATGCACCACAAATATCCTGTGATTGAAGTGCTAGTGTACTTAGCTAGATTACCAAAGGAATATGCTACTTGGGAGTCTTACAAGGTACTAAAAGATAAGTTCCCAGAGTTTAATGTTGCTTAGCCTTGAGGATAAGGCTGAATTGAAGGGGGGAGGAATGTTAGATTCCCTTGAATTCTTGAAGTCCTAAACTAATGTAAAGAACATATTCTCTTGAGTTCTATAATTCCAGTAGGAGTTGGGTAGGTCTTCTAATTGACTAAGGGTCTAGTTGAGATTTGTTATTTTGATTAGGAATCCAAGTCCTAGTAGACTAAGAGGTAGAACTCTATAAATAGGGATATATCTACTTCTTTTTGCTATCAAGGAAATACTTTTTAGACTTTGGTAAACTCTAGGGGGTCGATCCCTTTGAAGTAATCTTATCCTTTTCTTTCCCTTCTTCTAAGGTAAAACCTTAAGGGTCTTACTAATGAGCCATTAAGCTAAATCTCAGTTGTATTCCATAAGACTAATATAACTCCTTGAACCTTGTGTTATTAAATTGTGTTTCATTATCAATGATGAGAGCCTCGGGATACTGAAGTGGGTGATTATGTTCTTCTAGATAAATCACTCAACTTGCTTCTCGATGACTGATGCTAGTGGCTCAGCCTCCACTCACTTCATGAAGTAATATACTCCCACAATATGCAATCTCCTTTGGCCCGACGCTAGTGGGAAGGGCCCTTAGAGGTCCATCCCCTATTGGGTAAAGGGCAATGCACTATCGATTAGGCTTAAAGGGACCATGAGTTGGTGTTGCACCCGAGTGAATCATTTGCTAGTTATAGGTGCTCTATAAGCCAATCACATGAGTCATGGCACCTGTAACATGCTGCGTCAATCTCTTTGCTTATGCTTATTGGCATTTTCTCACATTATCTAGATGTATATTATGATGTCCTTGATCTATGCAATAGGAATCGAATAGTGATGAGATCACAATAATGAGACCGATTCACATTTAAACACAGACCCTAAATAATCTCGGTCATAGGTTACTTAAGAGGGACATCGAGATAATTGGATAGACTAGTGTGCTGTATACCCGTCCATATGATGGAGGTGGCTGGTCTCATAGCTACTCGTGTGGAGATACTAAGGATATAGTACAAGTGCTCATTGGACAATGAGTTCACTAATTAATCCACTTATGAAATGTTGGATGGTTATTGATACCTCACGTTAGACAGCGATTTCGTAGTCCCAATTGTGTATCTGGTCCTTAGACTTGAGATACCAAGGATGTCCTGTATGAGTACTCCACTCTTTGATATCGGACTTATAGGTTTGGAAGTTCCAAATCTAGTACAGCTAGTTATTAGGAGTGGTAGCCAGCCTTATGAGGGCTATTGAGTGTCAATAGATGATCATCCGCTCTCAGTATCATAAGAAGAATATCTCATGTATTCTTGCTCAAACAAATACTTGACAAAGGTTATTTAGATTGAGAGAGAAAGTGTTCTCCGGGTGAATCTGATTAGAGCGAGACTCGAGGAGAGAACGTATGGGCCTGACAACACCATGCCCGGTATAAGGTCTCTGCGATATTAGATAGATGAGGGACTATAGATACATGGTAACTAAGGACGGATAGGTCCAAAGGATTGAATTCCCCTGTATCGTCTAGGGACTATGGCGAAGTGGCCAAGTACGTCCGCAATCGATGAGTTGGGTAAATTATTATAGAGATAATAATTTGTTAAGTCAAAAGAAGTTCTGACAAGTATAACTCATGGACAGCTCAATATTGGAACTAGAGGATCACACACATATGGAAGGTATCGCGATGAGTAAAGATTCAGATATGAGATATCCGTCGGAGCCCCTTGAATTATTAGATCCTAAGATGAGATCCAATAAGAGCTAATAAGAGATTATTGGGTAGAGACCCACTAATCCAAGAGGTTTGGGTAATTGGATAGAGATCCAATACCCAATAAGGCAAGATTCATCAGGGTTAAGTTGATAGGAGGCCTCTATAAATAGGAGGGAACCAAAGGCCCATAGGTTAGGGTTTTTTACTTAGTAGCCACCTTTAATTCTCCTCTCCCCAAGAGAAAAACATCATTGCAGTCCCTGCCATATGGATTATCACTAGAGAGGAGGATATTTAAACTCCTTCATCCAGTTGTACAGATCTGTAGGGATTCAGGGATATACGATCTTCCTCTGTACTTTCTTTTTACACACATAGTTTTCTGATTCACGGATTTGTTTTTGATGCACCAATCTTTATACGATAACGAAACCTTTTATGAAAATCTAGGATGTTTTATTTTTATGTTCTTCCGTTGCGCATGAGATGTTGCCCGCTGGATTTCCCAACAGTGGTATCAGAGCAAGGTTGTTCATGCAAAAATTAGATTTTAATTATGTGTGTTGTGTTTTGGATCCACTTTTGACACCAAAATCATTAACACAAAAGATGAGAGAAGGCAGTAACTATTGCTGCCCTCGAAGTTTGGCCAAGGCTGCTTGCAGCCATAGCCGTGCACGCAGGGTCCGCTGGATGCCAATGGGTGGTGGCCATATGCCCGCAGCGGCTGCACTGCCCGCATGCATGTAGGGAGCCCACAGGAAGGGTCGTAGGAGGTGGCTTGCCCACAAGTGCAAGCGACGCCCACAAGGGCACTAGTCTCGCGGGCGAGCCCCCCCTATGGGCTTTGTGCCTGCGGGTGGGGGGCAGTATCCCCCACGACGACTAGACTGCAAGGGGCGGTGCCTACGGGTGGCCTACCTATAAGGAGGGCATCGGCCCACACGGGCGGCACCTACGGGCACTGCCCCGTGGCTAGCCACCTGCGGGGGCAGCTCCTGCCCGCAGTAGTGCCACCCATGGGCACACCCGCCCGCAGGCATGGGCGGCGCCCCCCGTGCGCTTGGCCGCCGTCGGCAGGGTGGCGTTGGCCGCAACGCTACAACAAAGCAAGGGATTAGGGTTTTCGAACAGAAGATATTTTTACCCCTCAAAATTTTAGAAATTTTAATTTTGTCCCTTCTAGCTAAATGACCATAATGCACTTCAGAATTCTAAAAATTCCCTGTATATCCCTATTTTCAAAAAAATATTAGTTAATTAAAATATTTAATTAACTATTATTATTTATCTAGTAGTCCTATACAATAACATGTACATATGATGTATGATGTGAACAAATGATTATGGACCGTGTGATGTGATATATGATGTGATTATTATTATTATTGGGGCTTGCGAGCCTCTATTTTTCTTGTTTATTATCAGGCCTATGTGCCTGTAATTATATTGTAATTATACGAAAAGATGCAACGGGAGCGTGAAAGCGATAACGAGACCCACAAGGCTGAGACGAAAGATTCGATGCGTGGAGATGTGTTGAGATTCTATCGGAATCAATAATGGAGATACGCCAATACACACATAAATCTTAATGTGAGTGATCAGGGCCCACTGGCTCGAGCTTAATCACATTAGGATATGGTCCATGATCATTTGGTGTGATTGCTCATATGATGTGTGATTGGTTATACACCTACTATATATGTATCAATATTTGCATGCGATGTAGATATATATGAAATATGTATGTGTGTGACACATTATATTAGGATATCAAATAAAAAATCTCCTTTATTAATAATATTAAGTCGATAAACGTGAGACAATTAGATTGACCCACGTGGCCTTCCATCGTTATAGGTAGGAATAGATTCCCGGTGTATGTTGAGTTGGTCAAGTCTCTCGAGACTCAACTATATTACGATTCGCTATCTTATCTATGACATAGAGATATCACCGATGACCTGAGGACATGGTATGCTTAGCAAATCCCTCGAGGGTATATCATCAAATTAGACTCATCAAGTAATGATGGTGATGACTTAACCGAACATCATGGTTGGTCGAGTCCCTCGAGACTATGGTGGTTCAGAGGCCAAATAGGATAGGAATCATAAGGAGTTGTGATTGACAAGAGTTACCTACCTTTACGGGCTTAACATGATTGGTCGAGTCCCTCGAGGTTACATTAAGACACCGATTAGATTTCGATCCCCACTAGAGATTCGTCGGGGTTCTTCGATTCATATACCAGAGGGTGTTGTATATCTCGAGAAAAATTAGTGGGAGTAGATTAAGATAGAAATTCTTGTTTTAACTATTTAATTTTTGCAAAGCCTGCATGTTATTTATTTCTGCTACATCTTTAATTTCATAAAAATGTCGCTTTCAAATCCTCTACGTTGCATACTTGATACCAACCACCTCATTGGTCCAAATTATACGGATTGTCTTTGCAATCTGAGAATCATTCTTATGGTGGAGAAAATCGCATACGTCCTTAATATAGTGATCCCTATGCACGATGTGTTGAATCTCGGATTTTAATGATTAAGTCAATTGATGGGTTATTTGATCTAATCCATATTATTGAGATAAGTGTGCAGGATTAACTACGATAGCTTGAAGACAAAGCAAATTACCGGAGTCAAGTAGTTGGAAGTTCGAGAGTCCACCAGAAGTCCGAAGGATCATCGGAGGAGTTGTTGGAACCAACTGAGAAAGAATCAAGAACTTGCCGAAGGTTTCAAAAGTTCACCGGAAAGATCGTTGGAGGTTCGTGAAGCTCACCGAGAAGGTTTAGAAGCTTGCCAAAGACTCATCGAACTCACCACAGAGTCTGGGAGCCTATTGAGAATCTATTGGAAGAAATCTGAGGGTGCATTGGAAGTCCATCGAAAGTTCACCGGAAAGCTCGCCGGAAGAAGACTCGACATTGTCGGCTATTAATTTACTTAGAATTATGTTTCAATTCCGTAGTTAGTACATATTTAGGGTAAGGATTAGGTAATAATTGTGTTTAACCCTTGTAGGGGCCAACTAGGACTTATTTGGGTTGATTTGGGCTGAAGTTAGGGCTCATTCAGCCTTGCTGGAATAGTCTGGCAATGGCACTGCCCAAGGACTAAAATCCTAGGTGTTTTGGGCGGTGGCACCGCCCTAGGTTAGTAGTGATACCACCGACTTTAATGCTTGGCAAGCGATGGTACCGCTTGACAAGCAGTGGTATCACTTGACAAACGGTGGTACTGCCAGACCATAGAGCCTGAGGACTTTGTCAGGTAGTGGTACTGCTAGTGTCAGGTGGTGGTACCGCCAGTAGCCTGGAAAACCGAGAATATTCAAATTTAGGCTCCAAATTTGAATCCTCTTAAAGCCTATAAAAACCCCTCCCATCCTTGGGTTGTAGCATGCAAGTACATACACTTTGAAAGCTCGAAAACACTGTTCAAATCTCTCTAGAAATCCCTCCTTTAGTTTTCTCTTGTATTCAATTCTAAAGAAAGGAGAGAGTATGGGCCGAAGCCGTTAATACGACTTGCTATATCATGAATAGGGTTCTAGTAAGACCATCTCTATCCAAAACCCCTTATGAATTATGGAATAATAATAAACCAAATGTTTTTTATTTTAAAGTTTTTAGTTGCAAATGCTTTATCTTGAATGAAAAGTATGCCTAAGAAAAATTCGATGCTAAATCCGATGAATGCATCTTTCGTGGTTACTCTTCCATTTCTAAAGTTTTTCATGTTTTTAATAAAAAAATATTAGTTATAGAAGAGTATATTCATGTGGTTTTTAATGAAGTTTTCGAACTTAAGAAAAATGATTTTGATAATGATCTTAGTTTTGATGGTTTGAATTTAAATGAACCCTCTCCTCAAAATAGAAACTTGGATGCATCTTCTTCCTAAATTTTCTTACCCAAGGAATGGAAGTATGTAGATGCCCATCCAAAGGAGTTAATTATAGGAGATACATCGAAAGGGGTTCAAACTCGTTCTTCCTTTAAAAATTTTTGTGCCCATGCCACTTTTCTTTCTCAAATTGAACCTAAGTGCATTAACGATGCCTTAAAAGATGATTCTTAGGTTATTGCAATGCAAGAAGAATTGAATCAATTTGAGAGAAATGAGGTTTGGAAGCTTGTTCCTAGACCTAGTTACCATTTAATTATTGATACTAAATAGGTCTTTAGAAACAAGCAAGATGAATGTGGTATCATGGTTAGAAACAAGGCTAGATTAGTGGCTAAAGGTTTCAACCAAGAAGAAGGTATCGATTACGAAGAAACCTTCGCTCTTGTGGCAAGATTAGAAGCCATTAGGATGCTCCTTGCCTATGCTAGTAGTAATAACTTTAAGCTTTTTCAAATAGATGTCAAAAGTGCTTTCTTAAATGGCTTTATTTCTAAAGAAGTGTATGTTGAACAACCACCCGGATTTAAAAACTCTCTTCTTCCCAATCATATGTTTAAACTAACTAAGGCTCTCTATGGATTAAAACAAGCCCCTAGAGCTTGGTATGAGAGGCTTAGTTCCTTTCTTATTTTAAATAATTTTACTAAAGGCAAGGTTGATACTACATTGTTTATTAAACATTTTGAAATTAATCTTCTTATTGTTCAAATTTATGTTGATGATATTATTTTTAGTTCTTCGAATGAATCACTATGTGAATCATTCGTCAAGTGTATGAGTCATGAATTTGAAATGAGCCTAATGGGTGAATTAACATTTTTTCTAGGATTGCAAATTAAACAACTTAGTAATGGTATATTTTTTAATCAATCTAAATATATATTAGAATTGTTAAAATGATTTAACATGGATGGTTCAAAAGCTATAAATACTCCTATGAGTACCTCCATTAAGTTAGACATGGATGAAAGTGGAGAAAATTTTGATCAAAAAACATATAGGGGAATGATAGATAGTTTACTTTATCTCACCGCAACTAGACCGGATATCATGTTTATTGTTGGACTTTGTACAAGATTTCAAGCTAATCCTAAGTTGTCTCATCTTAAAGCTGTTTAAAGAATCCTTAGATATCTTAAAGGCACTTAGGATTATGCTATCCAAAATCTGATGACTTTGATTTAAAAGCCTATGCAGATGCAGATTTTGGCAGATGTAGAATAGATAGAAAAATCTGATGACTTGTTTCTTGGACTTCCAAGAAACAAAACTCGATTGCACTATCCATGGCAAAAGCCGAATACATAGCAGCTAGTGCATGTTGTGCATAAGTTGTTTTGATGAAAAATACTTTAGAAGACTATGGAATTCATTTAAAGAATATTTTCATAAAATGTGATAACATAAGTGTTCTTTGTTTAACCAAGAATCTCATTTAACACTCTAGAACTAAGCACATTGACATTAAGCATCATTTTATACGAGATCATGTCAATAATAATGATATCATTCTAGAATTTATTGATACAAAACATCAATTAGTGGACATTTTCACAAAACCCCTAAATGAAGAACAATTTGACTTCATTAGAAGAGAATTAGGCATGTTAAATTGTCCTAATACATGAAGACGTTATATATTCTTTTCTAAAATTTTTCAACTTCGGCTTTCATTGTCTCATCTTGATATTATCTTCTTGTTTTCGGATGATATCTTTACAATATCATCTTTTGAGTGGAGTTCCCATTCTTATCCTTCGATCATAATATTTTGATTCTCCTCTTCGATTAATGAATTTTTGAGTTATGTCATGCCTTTTGATAAAATGGTAAATTTGGTTTTGATAAATCTCAACCTTGATATTATTTTGGATGATATTTTTACACTCACTTTTTTTTCTTCGATTGTAATATTTTAATAAATCTATCATTTTCAATCATAATATTTTTAAAGCCTTCATGATGTTGTAAAAGTTTTGGATGATTTGGTATCATGATGTTGCTTTCCTCCTTCTATGAATGATGAATCTTAATGATATAGTAAAGTTGATTTTATGCTCCCTCCACCTCTTTTAAGAATGACAAATGATATTTTATGACATATTTTATACGAAGTTTGACATATGCATAAATTAATGTCATGAATTTTGCTTTAACAAAAATTAAGCTCTTAAATGTTCATTTTGGATTTTTACAATTTGAAGCTTTAAAGCTTAATGTCTTCCCCTCATGAATAAGAATGCCACGTTGAATCCTTCTATGAAATTTTTGATGTTGATTCGTAAATGCCATGTTGAAGCTTTATGGATCTTACATTAAAATTGATATGAGATGTTTGATGAATTTACAAAATCGCATCTTAAGCCTTACATCCTCCTTCATGAATGAACCTTTGATGATTTATCTTTTTCCAGATTTCATAAACATGAACAAAAATATTCAAAACAACTTTCGGATTTACCCATCGAGGATGATACATCATGTGTGTTTGATATGCATGATGATACCTTATGATGACCATTTTGATCAAATGCACCTCCTTTTTATTGATGGCAAAGGGGGAGAAGAATGTGCATATAAATTGATGACATGTGCAAATGACTTGATAAAATGTCTTGCATGCATCGTATTGAGAAGAATATGACAAATAAACAAATGACTTATATATCGTATTGTATCGCAATGACTTATATGCTGTGTATTGTAATATGATGGAATGAAAATATCTTATATGTTTTATATTACAATTTAATTGCTTTTGCCATGCATTATAATTGAAAATTGGTTGATATCTTTAAAAGCAACGTAATAAAATGTGTGTCGTATCGTATCACATGTATCGCAAATGCTTTCTTAAAAAAATTTTTTGCTATCATGTCATGATTAATAATTAGTATCTTTCATTGATATGATAAGTTATCATTTGATGATGCATCGCTTAATGATATCATGCCTTTTATTTATGAATTTTATATCGATATCATTTAATACATATCGTATTTCAAACTATAATTGGTATCTCTTATCGAAATGATGAATGTCTATCATTTGACTTGAAAATACGTGTCATGCCATGGCATTGTGAAAAATATGAAGTTTCATATTTATCGATGAAAAAATATGCTTGTTAAGTATGATGATAAGTTCAACGAATGAAACTTATCGGTTTCGGTTTGAATTCAAAAAGATAGAATTCAAGCATTTTCTTTCTCATAATATGGCATATAGAGAGGGCAAGTTAAGATTAACTCCATCATCAATTGATTGTCATCATAAAAAAGGGGGAGATTGTTGAATCTCGGATTTTGATGATAAAGTTAATTGATGGGTTATTTGATCTAATCCATATTATTGAGATAAGTGTGCAGGATTAACTACGATAGATTGAAGACATAAAGCAAATTACTGGAGTTGAGTAGTTGGGAGTTCGAGAGTCCACCGGAAGTCTGAAGTATCATCAGAGGAGTTGCCGAAACCAACCGAGAAAGAATCGGGAACTTGCCGAAGGTTTTGAAAGTTCACTGGAAAGATCATCAGAGGTTCGCGGAGCTCATCGAGAAGGTTCGTAAGCTTGCCAAAGACTCGTCAAACTCACCATAGAGTTTGGGAGCCTGTTGGGAATCCGCTAGAAGAAATCCGAGGGTGCGTCGGAAGTCCATCGAAAGTTCACTAGAAAGCTCGTCGGAAGAAGACTCGATATTAATGGTTATTAATTTGCTTAGAATTATGTTTCAATTCCATAGTTAGCACATAATTATGGTAAGGATTAGGTAATAATCCTATTTAACCCTTGTAGGGGCCAACTAGGCCTTATTTGGGCTGATTTGGGTCGAAGTCAGGGCCCATTTAGCCATGCTGGAATAGTCTGGCGGTGGCACCACCCAGGGACCAAAATCCCAGGTGTTCTGGGTGGCAGCACTACCCCAGGTCAGCGATGGTACCACCAACTTTAATGCTTGGGAAGCAGTAGTACCGCTTGACAAGTGGTGGTACCACCAGACCACAGAGCCCGAGGCCTCTATCAAGCGGTGGTACTGCCAGTAGCTTGAAAAATCGAGAAGATTCAAATTTGGGCTCCAAATTTGAATCATCTTTGAGCCTATAAAAACCCCTCCCATCCTCGGGTTGTAGCATGCAAGCACATACTCTTTGAAAGCTAGAAAACACTATTCTAATCTCTCTAGAAATCTCTCCTTTAGTTTTCACTTGTATTCGATTCTAAAGAAAGGAGAGAGTGCTTATAAGGGTTGTCTCCTAAGCTTGTCAAAAGGAGAAAGTACTGTAAAAGGAAATTGATCTTTGCCCTTGGAAGGAAGACACCTAGTAGAAAGCCGATGGCCTCAAGAGAAGAGGAATCGGGAGTGGACGTAGGTCATATGACCGAACCACTATAAAATCGGTTTGCCTTATTGTTCATTAAATTCTACAAACATGTTTATTTTACTTACTCTACTTCCTCCTCACTTTCTTACGAATCATTTTAAGTTTATACGCAATCAAAACCAGATTTCATCGAAATGTATTTTTGTCGTAGAAAGTTTCTAAAGTTGTTTTAAATCGTCGAAAAGTTATCGTTATTAACCGCTACGCTAATTCACCCCCCTCTTAGTGTTGCTCGATCCCTAACATGATGAAGGGGCAAATGAGGATGAGATCACTCATGATGTGAAGTACATAGATGATTCCACTCTTCCTCAGTGTTATATGTTGGCCTCTATGACTACTGAGTTACAGAGATAGCATGAAAATACGGGTGTCAATTCCATACTCCTGCATCTCCATAAACTGTTTGAGGAACAGGGAAGAACTCAGTGATATAAGATATCGAAGAGTCTTTTTCGTGCTAGGATGACTAAAGGGACACTAGTTCATAACCATGTCCTTAAGATGATTGAGTGGATCGAGAAACTCATAGGTCTAGGAATGGTCCTAGAGAATAACTTGTGTGTGGATGTTGTGCTTCAATCCCTACCAGATTCCTTTTCTTAGTTTATAATAAATTTTAATATGAACAAGCTTGAGGTGACCCTCCCAGAGCTCCTCAATATGTTGATAGAAGCAGAGAGCACCATCAAGAAAGAGAAGCCAGTTCTCTATGTTGGTGAGACCAGAAAGAAAAGGAAGGTTGAGAAGTCCCTTAAGAAGGTCAAGGGCAAGGACAAAATGGGTAAGGCAAAGGTTGCTAAGAAATACCCAACAAAGGATAAAGGCCAATAGTTTCACTATGGCAAAGATGGGTACTAGAAGAGAAACTACAAAGAGTACCTTAAAGAGAGGGCGAAACATAAGCTTGGAGAAGCTTTAAGTACATTCATGATCAATCTCCATTTATCAGAATCTTATGATAACACATGGGTATTAGATACTGGGAGTGCTTATAATATCTGTAATTCGTTACAGGTTCTGGTAGGACCTAGGAGATTGAAGAGAGGCGAGATGGACCTTAAGATGGGCAATGGAGCAAAGGTTACTGTAATGGCTATTGGCAAGGTCACTCTACATCTACCTGGTTGAGCTATTATTGCATTAGATGCATGCTATTATGGTCCTTCTATTATCAAAAATATTATTTTCATTTCATATTTGACAATTAGTGGATATAAATTAGTTTTTGAGAACAATAGTTGTTTAATAGCATTAGATGATGAGATCATCATGAGAGGAATGTTGCATAATGATTCATTTATACTAGATATAGCTCCACACATCATGAGTGTAAGTGAGTCAAAGAGGAAATGAGAATAGGTGAACAATGCATATTTGTGGCATTATAGGCTAGGTCACATTCATGAGGGAAGGATTCAAAAGTTGTTGAAGAATGGATATCTAGATTTATTCGACTATGAGTCATATGCAACTTATGAACCTTGCCTTCAGGGAAAGATGACCAACTCTCCATTTAGTAAACCTGGAGAGAGAGCCATTGAGTTGTTGGAACTTATACCTAGTGATGTATGTGGTCCCATGTCAACTTATGCCATGGGTGGTTACTTATGCCATGGGTGGTTACTTCTACTTCATTACTTTCACTGATGATTTCTCAAAATATGGACATATGTACTTGACGAAGTACAAGTCTGAGGCTTTTGAGAAATTTAGGGAATATAAGAATAAAATGAAGAATCAGACAGGAAAGAGTATTAAAACCTTTCGATCAGATCGAGGAGGTGAGTACTCGAGTATAGAGTTCATCTAGTTCCTCAAGGACCATAGGATTTTATCATAGTGGACACCTCCTTATACACCGCACCTTAATGGTGTATCAGAAAGGAGGAAACATACTGTTAATGCATTCTATGATGAGTTTCATCGATTTACCCATCTCATTCTAGAGATATCCCTAGAGACCATAGCTTACCTTCTGAATAGAATTCTAACTAAGTCTGTAGTGTCTACTCCATAAGAGATATGAAATGGGAAAAAGCCCGATCTTAAGGTTGTTAAGATTTGGGGGGTGTCTTCCCACGTCAAGAGACACAACCTCGACAAGTTGGAATCTAAGACGGAACGATGTAAGTTCGTGGGATACCCCAAGAAAACTTGTGGGTATTATTTCTATCACTCTGAGGACCAAAAGGTCTTTGTAGCCAAGAAAACAGTGTTCCTTGAGAAGAAACACATTCTTAGTGGAGATAGTAGGAGCATGATAGAGTTGAGCGAGATTGGAGAACCTAGCTCAAGCACCATTTCACAGTCAGAATCTGTTCAGGTACCTAATAGGACCCTAGCAGGGTTGGATCCTACTCAACCATGTAGCAGCTAATAAAAACCTTGTGAGAGTATAATAAACCCCACCTAGTCCCCTCTATCCTTTAAAGAAGAGAGGCTAGGGTTTATATTTGGGTCTTTGGGCTTCTTAGCCATCGCCCCCCTTGTTACTGGGCCAGCCCGCTAAGGTTGAGGGCAAATTGGGTAGTTCACTTAGGAAGTAGCCCCTAGGGCTAAGGTTTGGAGCTCTATATAAGCATGTAGCCTCCATCTCTTGGGAATATGAAGAAATATCAATCTATAATTGTAGCCACCAGGCTACTTGGAGGGTGGAACCCCTATAGCGTTCCAAGGGTTGATCCCCCTCAAAGATCAATCTTCATAGAATTCCTCTGGGGTTCTATCATCTGGTATTAGAGCAGCGATCTTGCTGCTTTTTCTGCCATCCCTGCCACCCACCATCAGTCAAGCAATTCCCACAATTGCTCTTGACGTCATCATCTCCACTGTCATCTCCTAACGTAGATCAATTCAATCTACAGTCGCCACCTCTAATTGCATGAGAGATCTGGTATTATTTTACCACCAATACCTTTTGTTGCTATAATTTTTCATCTAAAATATCAGAAAGAAGTTTTCCTATCTATCCCTTGCCTGCGAATTCCTTGCGTAGCAAAAGTTACTATCTTTGCGAACGAAGGATCGCTGCAAAAAATTTCAGCCGCGTGTTGTGGCCTTTAACCGATCTAATTGTTATCCTTTTTGAACGAAATTTCTTGTTCACCTCATAGATCATCTTGGCTCCCATTCGTGATTGATCTATCATAGAATTCATCAAAAAAAAATTCGTGTGTTACTGTAATCTCTCATCGTAAACTGCTAAAATTTTTCGATGAGAATTCTGCTATCGCAACTTGCACCAATTTCTTTACTATTTTGCTGCTGAAATTTCTTGATCCAATTTGTTATCTTTGCTGTTATCTAAACTAAGATTCTAATGTCAAACCCCCTCTTTAAATCCTTGAGTTCTTGCTGGAAATTCTGCTCTTACGCGACAGCACTGATTTTTGTCAAATCTTTGCTGTAATCTACCATAGCTCTAAAACCCTCTTCCCTAACCTTCATCCACTACCATCACAACCCAAAAACTCCATCAAATCGCAGCCCCAAACTGCACCCAAAACAGCCACAAAACAAGCCTAAACCGCAGCCTACATCCACCAATCCACCAACCCTTTTAGCCACCACTTCTCTCAACCAATACATGCCTTTAACCCGACAGCAAAAAAAAGATCTTAATATTACAGATTTAGAGATATATGCTATAGCATCCGAGGAGATAATTGATGCTAAATTCAAAGCCTTCGAGACACGAATGGAGGAGAAGATTCGGACTCTCATTGCCGAACTTAGTTTGGGTCGACCACTGAGCCCAAAGAAATCACATCAAGGAGAGAGCTCTGATCGAAGAGATGACCTTTAGGAGAGGAGAGGCTCTATGACCGATCCTCACTATCCACGCATGAGGGTGGACTTTCCTAGATAGGAAGAAGGAGACCCGATTGGTTGGATCTCATGCATGGAGCGATATTTTCGGTACCACAAAATCGTAGCTGCATCTATGGTAGAAATTACAACTATACATCTTGAAGGGGATGCCATACAATGGTTTGATTGGTTTAAACATACTCATGGAGTTCTCTCATGGTGAAAATTCAAGGAAGGACTGCTGATCCATTTTGGACCAACCGATTACGAGAACATCGATGGACAACTAGCAAAGATCCGACAAACCTCCACCATCCAGGAGTATCAAACCATGTTTGAAAGGTTATCTAATCAAACTCATGATTGGTCTAAAAAATAGTTATTGGGGACATTTATTGAGGGCTTAAAGCTGGAGATCCGGGGAGAAGTTAAAGCGCAACAACCATACACGCTTATGACAGCCATCTCTTTCGAATAACTTCAGGAGGAGTGATTAAACCACAAAGCCTGGAGGACTAGGGTCACTCCTTGACCAGCAATATTGAAGCCCTCAGCCCCTCCTACTATCAACCGAGCTCCTGCACCAAAAAGGTTGACAAGAGAAGAGCTTCGAGATCGATCTACTAAGGGGTTATATTGGCATTGTGACGAGCCATGGAGCCGCGAGCATCATTGTAAAAAAGGGAGACTTCTTGTGATTGAACCAGTGGAAGAAGAGATCAGTGAATAGCTAGAAGAAAGTCTTGAACATGAGGATAAAAATGTGAAAGAAGAGCCACAATCGACGGACTTTATGGTACATGCGTTAGTCGGCTACTCAAATCTGCAAACGATGAAAGTTGGAGGCCTGCTCAAACAATAACCAATCACCATTCTCATCGATACAAGCAGCACTAATAACTTTCTAAATAGTAAGGTTACAGCTCGGATGGCACTCCACATTGAAGGTTGTAGCAAGTTTGACGTAAAGGTCACCGACGGCTGAATCCTAAAATACGACCAAAGATGCTCGTAGGTAAAACTATTACTGCAGGGCCAAGAAATTGTTGTCGACTTCTTCCTCCTATCAATTGATGATTATGAGGCTATGCTGGGCATAGAATAGCTGACGATGCTAGGTGACATCTCTTGGAGCTTATCCAAATTGATTATGAAATTCTATTGCAAAGGCAAATAGGTCACCCTACACGGGAAGCGCGGAAGCAACGTAACCACCATTTCAATCTAACGAATGGAGAAAGTTTTACACAAGATAAATGGTGGCTTTCTTATACATCTCCAGCATCAATCAAAGGGGGAGAAAATAGAAATTAAAGATCAAAATATCACCCAACTACTTGTTGAATTTGACGATGTTTTTGCTGAACCGCGTGGTCTTCCTCTTACTCAAAAACATGACCACCGAATTCCAATCCTTCTAGGCAAACCACAAGCAAACACTTCACCTTACCACTATCCTCACCTCTAGAAGGATGAAATTGAGAAGATCATGAAGGAGATGCTTGAAAAATGGGTGATTTGGCCAAGCTGCAGCCCCTACTCCTCACCGGTGCTACTTGTGCGCAAGAAAGACGAAACTTGGCGGATGTGCATCGACTATCGAGCTCTAAATGACATCACCATTAAAGATAAGTACCCAATACCAGTGGTGGATGAACTTCTTGATAAATTAAAAGGAGCTCGAGTCTTCACGAAGTTGGACCTCCGATCTGGTTACCACCAAATTCGGGTATGTGAAGGCAACATCCCAAAAACTGCTTTTCACACTGGTAGAACCCTCTGTGGATTCTAAGCTTGGGGTTGATCTCTATAGGGGATCGACCTCCTTGGAACTCTATAGGGGTTCCTTCCTCCAAGTTGCTGCACAAAGGCTGCCAAAGAATTGATCTATTCCTTGATTAGAGAGGATGAATACATTGCTACTTATAGGGCTTCTAAGCCCCAACTCCTAATTGGACTCTTACTCAAGACTCCTACTTCTCACCAACTTCTAATTAGGACTCCTTCTCTAGTAGGATTCCTAATTCAAATAGGACTTTTTACCTAATAGGACTTCTACTTCTAATAGGACTCTTTTCCTAATATGACTCCTACCTCTAATAGGACTCTTTTCCTAATAGGATTCCTACTTCTAATAGGACTCTTTTCCTAATAGGACTCCTACTTCTAATAGGACTCTTTTCCTAATAGGATTCCTACTTCTAATAGGACTCTTTTCCTAATAGGACTCCTACTTCTAATAGGACTCTTTTCCTAAGACCTAACCCTAACCTAGCCGGCCTCTTCACCTCTTTAATAAGGGTCGGCTAGATAGGATTTACATGAATGCCCTTATCAATGAAACTAAATTAGGACTCTCATAGCTAGAGTCCTAACAGACCCGCCCTCTTCAAATCAGCCTTGTCCTCGAGGCTGACGTTCCATGAATTCTGGGAATTTGATCTTCAAGTCGTCGTAGTTCTCCCAAGTGGCATCTTCTGCTGGTAGGTTTGCCCACTGTATTAACACTTCAGTAGCAGGTCGTCGTCGTCGAGTCACGATTCATCGATCAATAATGGCACTTGGTTGGGTCTGGAGCTCTCCTTGGTAGATGGCTTTGGGCTGTCTCGTGTTGTCCCAACTTGAGCTTCAAACATAATACATGGAAGACTGGATGGATTCGGGAGCTGGCGGGTAAGTCCAATCTGTATGCTACTGCTCCGATGCGCTCCAAAATCTGGTAGGGTCCATAGAACCGAGGTGAAAGCTTCATAGACGCTCTGGTTTGGATTGATGTTTGCTTGTATGGCTGGAGCCGTAGGAAGACCCAATCTCCTACTGAAAATTCTCTTTCACCTTTGTGTTGATCATATTGCTGTTTCATCCTTGCTTGTGCTACAGTGAGATTATCTTTTAGCAACTTCAGCATTTTGTCTCTATCTTGTAGTTCCCTGTCTACTTGTTCTACTTTAGAGGTGCCCAACACATATTTTGGAATTACAGGGGGGGTCGGCCATACATGGCCTCATAGGGAGTACATTTTGTGGAGGAATGATAAGTTGTATTATACCACCACTCGGCCCAGGGAAGCCACTTTGTCCATTCTTTTGGTCGGTCACTGGTGAAGCATCTAAGGTATGTCTCCAAACACCTGTTCACCACTTCAGTTTGGCCGTCGGTTTGTGGGTGATATGCCGTACTCATCTTTAATTTAGTGCCTTGCATCTGGAATAACTCTATCCAAAATTTACTCGTGAAGACTCTATCACGATCACTTACAATAGATCTCGGCATCCCATGTAATTTTACAATATTCACCATAAAGGTTCGAGCAATACTAGAAGCAATGTAGGGATTACGGATGGCACAAAAGTGAGCATACTTTGTAAGGCGATCAACCATGACAAAAATTGTACCTTTTCCTTGTGATGAGGGAAGCTCTTCGATGAAATCCATTGATATATCAGTCCATATTGATTCTGGGATGGGTAGAGGTTGTAACTTTCCGGGACTTACCACTGTCTCACCTTTGTGTCGTTGACATATATCACATTGTGCTACAAATTCAGCAATAATATTTTTCATCCCTATCCAATAAAAATTTTGCTTAATTCTTTTATAGGTTCTAAGGAACCCGGAGTGCCCAGCCGCAGGTGTGGAATGCATCTCTTGAAGGATGGTCTTTATGCAAGTAGAATTTGGTACAAGCACAATGCGTCCTTTATATCGCAAGTCCTTTGAGTCCCAACTGTAATGAGCCATAGAGCTTGGTGCTTCCTTTAATTTTTTTATGATTTTACTTGATTCTGGATTATCGTGCCATTCCCTCCTAATATCCTCAAGGAAGTTGCTGGTCGGAAATGAAACAGCCGAAAATTCAACTTGCTCGGGTAGCCATGAAAGCGCATCTGCAACAACATTATTTTTCCCTTTTTTGTAAGTTATTTCATAATCATATCCAAGAAGCTTTGTTACCCATTTTTGCTGCTCAGGGGAAGATATCTTTTGCTCCAAGAAATATTTTAGGCTTTTATGGTCGGTCTTGATGTGAAAGCATCGCCCAATTAAGTACGATCTCCATTTGGACACCACATGCACAATCGCGAGCATCTCCTTGTCATAAATAGTCATCTTGAGGTGGGAAGGAGATAACGCCTTACTAGTATACGCGAGGGGTCGGCCATCTTGCATTAGTACAGCACCAATTCCTACTCCGGAGGCATCAGCTTCAATAATAAAAGTCTTATCGAAGTCGGGTAATGCTAGTACTGGTGTTGTTATCATTGCGACTTTAAGTTCGTCGAAGGCGGTGGTGGCTTTGTCCGACCACTGGAAAGTATCTTTTTTTAGCAAGGAATTAAGGGGTGCACTGATCTTTCTATAGTCTTTCATGAACTTACGGTAGTAACCTGTTAAACCAAGAAGAAGCCGCAGTGATTTTATGTTCCTCGGGGTTGGTCGATTCTGCATTGCTTAAATTTTGGAGGGTCCACTTTGCCACACCTTCCTCTGATATGATATGCCCAAGATATTCCACTTTTTGTTGAAGAAAGCTACACTTCATTTTTTTGACAAAAAGAACATGTTCTCATAAAATTGTCAAAGCAAGTCTTAAGTGTTTGAATATGACTTTCAAGAGAAGGGCTGTAAATAAGGATATCGTCAAAGAAAACTAGCACAAACTTTCGAAGATAACTCCGGAAAATATCATTCATAAGGCTCTGGAAGGTGGAGGGAGCATTGGTGAGACCAAAGGGCATTACCAGAAATTCATAGTGACCGTTGTGCGTTTGAAAGGCAGTTTTCGGTATGTCTTCTTCGTACACTCGTATTTGATGATACCCGGATCGAAGGTCCAACTTTGTGAAGACTCGTGCTCCTTTTAATTCATCAAGCAATTCATCTACTACTAGAATAGGATACTTGTCCTTGACGGTTATGTCATTGAGAGCTCGGTAATCAACGCACATTCGCCATGTTCCGTCTTTCTTTCGCATTTAGGAGCACTTTGGTGAAGAGTAGGGGCTGCAACTTGGCCGAATAACTCCTGTTTCAAGCATCTCTTTTACAATCCTTTCTATTTCATCTTTTTGGAGATGTGGATACCGATATGGTCGAGTATTTGCTGGAGGTTTCCCTGGAAGAATCGGTAAACGATGATCGTGCCGGCGATTAGGAGGTAGGCTGCGTGGTTCGTCAAATATATCTAAAAATTCAGCAAGCAAGGGAAGTAGGTTTGGATCTTCAAATTTGGTTGGCTCTCCCTTAGGTTGTTGCTCAAGTTGTACCAAAAAGCCGCTGCATGCTTTGTGCAAAACTTTCTTCATTCGTTGTGTGCAAATTGTTGTTACGTCGCCCCCACGTTTCCCGTACAATATCACCTGTTTCCCCTTGCTGTAAAATTTCATAATTAGTTTCAAAAAATTTTAGGAAACATCACCTAATATCGTCAACCATTCGATACCAAGCATGGCCTCATAATCATCGAAAGAGAGGAGGAAAAAATCTGCAATTATCTCTTGGTCCTGCAGCAACAGTTTCACCCGTGGGCACTTACGATCACACTTCAAAATTCATCCATCTGCCACTTTAACATCGAACCTGCTGCAATTCTCAATAGGTAAGGCCATCCGGACAGCAACCTTGCTGTTCATAAAATTATTAGTGCTCCCGGTGTCAATAAGAACGGTGATTGGTTGTTGCTTCAGAAATCCTCCCACTTTCATTGTTTGCGGGTTCGCATAACCGGCAAGGGCATGCATCATAATATCAATTGGCTATTGTTCTTCATCCGTGACCTCTTCCTCATGCTCCTAGACCTCCTCCTCCCTGTCTTCAAGAGCTTCAATCAATAGGAGGCGGCCCCTTTTGCAGCGATGATCGCGGTTCCACGGCTCGTCGCAATGCCAACAAAGACCCTTTGCTGATCGATCACGTAGTTCTTCTCTTGTCAATTTTTTGGGCAGCGAAGGATGGTTAGAAGCAGAAGGGGGTTTATATGTTGAGGTTCTAGGAGTGGTTCTCATCCTTCAAGAATCTTGGTTGAGTCGTTCTTCTTGTATTCGGGCAAAAGAAATCGCAGCCATCACGGTACGGGGCTGTCGTGCCTTAACTTCCCCTTTATCTCTGGCTTGAGTCCTTCGATAAATGTTCCTAACAATTGACGGTCAGTCCAATCACGAGCAAGGTAAGATAGCTTCTCAAACCTGGTTTGGTACTCTTGAATCGTAGAGGTTTGTCGAATCTTTGTGAGTTGGCCGTCGATATTTTCATACTCCGTAGGTCCGAAACGGTTCAACAGTGCATTCTTAAATTGATTCCATGTCGGAGCCCCATGATTATATTCCAGCCAATTGTACCATTGAATAGCATCTCCTTCAAGGTGGATAACAGCAATCTCCACCATAGCATTATCCGACGTTCGGTAGTAGCGAAAGTAACGTTCTGCGCGCGAAATCCACCCCGCTGGGTCTCCTTCTTCCCATCGTGGGAAGTCCACCCTCATGCGTGGCTGAAGCACGTCCGAGGGCTGTCCCTCCTTCTCTGGGGTCCTTTCTAAATTCTCTCCTTGCTGCAGTTTGGTTGGACTCGATGGTTGTCCAATTCTGAATTCTGCAAACAAAGCGCGCAATTTGTCTTCCAAGCGCGATTCAAGCCGTGATTCAATCCGAGATTCCCATGCTTCAAATTTAGCATCAATTGGATCTTGGGAAGCCATAGCATATGTCTGTAGATCAGAGATGCCCTTGTCTTTTTTCTGTTGATGGGTTAATGGCATGGGGTGGTGGAAGGTTCGGACAATAGATCGGTGATTGAAGGGTTCAGCTGTAATGGTTTACTGTTTTGGGCTGTGGTTTTTGATGCTGTTAGGGTTATGAAACTAGGTTATGATGGCTGCATCTTGAGGCTAGAGGGATGCCCTAAAGACGTCTTGGTTTGTGGCAGCAAGGTGGCTAGGGTTTGATAGGTTACGGAGAAGAAAAAAGGACAAAGGTGCAATACCAGATTTTTCGCCGAAAAAATTCCAGCAGTAAAGATGTAATTTTTTCAGAAATTTTCAAAAGAGATTCAAGTAAAACTCAAAGGGGATCTACTGATAAGGAAGAGGTAATACAGTAAAAAATTTCATAGGAAGAAACAACAACAAGAGGTTTGGCAAAATTGAGAATCACGGAGAGGTATTATAGCAGATTTTTATGTCTAAAGTGCAGCAGATTGGACGTAAAAGATAAGTGGTTTTTATTGAGAATTTTTCGACAAAACCAAAGGGAAAACCACTGTTAGGAAGTGTCAAAGCCACCGTAAAAATTCCATAGAGAATTGGATAGAAAAAACGCAGTAGCAAGATCAAAAAGGCAGTGCTATGCGGCTGAAATTCTGCAGTGCGACTTTCGTTGTAGAGATGAAAACTTTGCGACGAAAAGTTTATGCAGCAATTATAGGAACGAATTTTTTTGGATTTTTTGAATTAGGATAACTAAATTGCAGCAGCAGTAGGGTAGATAACCAGAACCTGTTGCAATTCACGGGAAGATCAAAGGATGATCTACGGTGGTGGAGATGATGGCGGAATTCAGCGATGATCTTCTAAGCAATTGTGGGAATTGCTTTGGCGGTTGTGGAGGGCTGGTGGATGGCTGTGGAAGGGCAGCGAGATGCCAAGAACGTTGCTCTGATACCAAGTGGTAGAACCCTCCGCGGATTCTAAGCTTGGGGTTGATCTCTATAGGGGATCGACCTCCTTGGAACTCTATAGGGGTTCCTTCCTCCAAGTTGCTGCACAAAGGCTGGTAAAGAATTGATCTATTCCTTGATTAGAGAGGATGAATACATTGCTACTTATAGGGCTTCTAAGCCCCAACTCCTAATTGGACTCTTACTCAAGACTCCTACTTCTCACCAACTTCTAATTAGGACTCCTTCTCTAGTAGGATTCCTAATTCAAATAGGACTTTTTACCTAATAGGACTTCTACTTCTAATAGGACTCTTTTCCTAATAGGACTCCTACTTCTAATAGGATTCTTTTTCTAATAGGATTCCTACTTCTAATAGGACTCTTTTCCTAATAGGACTCCTACTTCTAATAGGACTCTTTTCCTAAGACCTAACCCTAACCTAGCCGGCCTCTTCACCTCTTTAATAAGGGTCGGCTAGATAGGATTTACATGAATGCCCTTATCAATGAAACTAAATTAGGACTCTCATAGCTAGAGTCCTAACACACACTCATAACAACCATTATGAATTCTTAGTAATGCCCTTTGGACTCAGTAATGCACCTTTGACCTTCCAAAGTCTCATGAATGATATTTTTTGGAGCTTTTTTCGTAAATTTGTGCTGGTATTTTTCGATGATATTCTCATTTACAGCCCTTCTCTTGAGACTCACTTTCAGCACTTATGATTTGTTCTGACGATCCTTCAGGAGAATACTCTTTTTGTTAAACTATCAAAGTGCAGCTTTCTCCAACAAAAAGTAGAGTACCTTGGGTACATAATATCAGAAGGAGTGGCCATATACCCAACAAAAATCGAAGCAATGCAAGGCTGGCCGAAACCTACATATGTGAAATTGCTGCGTGGGTTCCTTGGACTAACGGGCTACTACCGAAAATTCGTGAAGGACTATGGGAAGATCAATGCCTCCCTCACTTCTCTACTGAAAAAAGATGCCTTCCAATGGTCAAACAAAGCCTCCGCTGCCTTCGACAGACTTAAGGCAGCCATGACGACGACACCGGTGCTAGCGCTACCAGATTTTAGCCGACCCTTCATCATTGGGGCTAATGCATCTAGAGTTGGAATTGGAGCCATTCTCATGCAAGATGGTCGACCACTCGCATACACCAGTAAGGCGTTGTCTCTCTCCCATGAAAAAATGTCTGTCTATGATAAGGAGATGCTCGCCATTGTACACGCAGTAACAAAGTGGAGACCCTACCTGATTGGTCGACGATTTTAGATTAAAACCGACTATAAAAGCCTCAAGTAATTTTTAGAGCATAAGATATCATCCTTGGAGCAGCAAAAATGGGTAACCAAACTTCTAGGATTTGATTATGAAATTATTTACAAAAAGGGGAAAGAAAATATTATTACAGATGCGCTCTCATAGCTACCTGAGCAAGCTGAATTATCAGCCATCTCTCTTCCTACCACCGGCTTCCTTGAGGACATTAGGGAGGAATGGAAGAAGGATCTAGAAACCAGCAACATTATAAAAATAATTGGAGGAGGATCCAAGCGTAATAGATCACTATACTTGAGATTCGAGGGATCTACGCTACAAAGGTCGTATTGTGCTTATACCAAACTCCCCTTGCATCAAAGTCATTCTGCACAAAATGTACTCCACACGTTCAGTAGGGCACTCCAAATTTCTAAAAACCTACAAAAGAGTGAAGCAAAACTTTTATTGGAGAGGGATGAAAAAAATTATTTCTTAATATGTAGCACAATGTGATGTATGTCAACAGCAAAAAGGTGAAACAGTGGCAAGTCTAGGGAAACTACAACCACTACCCATACCAGACTCGGTATGGACTGACATCTCCATGGACTTCATCGAAGGGCTGCCACCTTCCAAAGGTAAAAGCACAATCCTTGTGGTGGTTGATTGACTTACGAAATATGCTCATTTTTATGCTGTGCAAAATCCCTACACTATTGTTAGTATTGCTTAGATTTTCATAGAAAATATTGTTAAACTGCATGGGATGCCAAGGTCCATTGTAAGTGATCGTGACAAGGTCTTCACTAGTAAATTTTGGACCGAGTTATTTCAGTTGCAGAGCACCAAACTCAAGATGAGCACAGTATGTCATTCATAAACTGACGGCCAAACAATAGTGGTGAACAGGTGTTTAGAGACGTACCTTCGGTATTTCGCTAGTGATCGGCCAAAGGAGTGGACGAAATGGCTCCCCTGGGCCGAATGGTGGTATAATACTACATATCATTCATCTACAAAATGTACCCCATATGAAGCATTATATGGTCGGCCAGCTCCTGTGATTCCAAAGTATGTAATTGGCTCTACTAAGGTAGATTAGGTCGACCAAGATTTAATTAATAAGGACAAACTCCTACAGCTGCTAAAGGATAATCTCTCTACTGTTCAAGCCAGAATGAAGTAGCAAGCTGACACACGAAGAAGCGAAAGAGAATTTTTAGTAGGAGATTGGGTTTATCTTCGCCTACAACCATACAAGCAGCCCTCCATCAAAACACGAGCTTCCATGAAGCTATCTCTACATTTTTATGGGCCATATCAGATCATAGAGCGTATTGGAGCGATGGCGTACAAACTTAAATTACCTGAAGATGCCAAAATTCACCATGTCTTCCACGTGTCATGCTTGGAGCCTAAGTTGGGAGAACACGAGTCACCCCAGATCTAATTGCCCAACACCACTGATGATGGAAATATTTAAGCCCAACCACAAGCCATCCTCAACCGTAGAATTGTGATGCGTCGTCGACATCCCTCTATCGAAATACTAGTACATTGGACTAATTTACCACTCGAAGATGTCACATGGGAATCATATGAGAAGCTGAAGACCCGGTTCCCTGAGTTCATGGAACCCCAGCCTTGAGGATAAGGCTAATTTGAAGAGGGCGGGCTTCATAGGACCTTAGCAGGGTTGGGTCCTACTCAACCATGTAGCAGCTAATAAAAACCCTATGAGAGTGTAATAAACCCCACCTAGTCGCCTCTATCCTATAAAGAAGAGAGGGTAGGGTTTATATTTGGGTCTTTGGGCTTTTTAGCTGCCGCCCCCCTTGTTACTAGGCCGGCCCGCTAAGGTTGAGGGCAAATTGGGTAGTTCACTTAGGAGGCAGCCCTTATGGCTAGGGTTTGGAGGGTAGGGTCTATATAAGCATGTGGCCTCCATCTCTTGGGAATAGGAAGAAATATCAATCTACAATTGTAGCCACTAGGCTACTTGGAGGGTGGTACCCCTATAGCGTTCCAAGAGTTGATCCCCCTCAAAGATCAATCTTCATAGAATTCCTCTGGGGTTCGATCAGTACCTAGCACACAAGTTCCAACTTTACGTAGGTCTAGTAGAGTATCCCATCCTCCTGAGAGATATGTGGGACATATCAAAAGAGTGGATGTTGAGGATATTGATCCTCAGACCTACGAGGAGGCTATTATGAGCATAGACTCCGAAAAATGGCAAGAAGCCATGAATTCAGAAATGAATTCTATGTACTCTAATAAAGTTTGGAATCTGGTTGTTGCACCTGAGGGTATTGTACCCATTGGCTACAAGTGAATCTTCAAAAAGAATATTGGAGTAGATAGAAAGGTAGAGACCTATAAAGTACGGCTAGTAGCTAAGGGGTATCGTCAAAGGCAAGGTGTTGACTATGAAGAAACTTTCTCACCCGTAGATATGCTAAAATCTATTCGAATTCTATTAGCTATTGCAACACACTATATTTATGAGATTTGGCAAATAGATGTCAAAACTACATTTCTCAATGGTAACCTCGAGGAGAAGGTGTATATGATATAGCTTGAGAGATTCATATCCAAGGATAACCCAGATAAGGTATGTAGGTTGCTTAGGTTCATCTATGGACTAAAGTAAGCTTCCTAAAATTGGAACATAAGATTTGATAAGGGATCAGATCTTATGACTTCATTAAGAACGAAGATGAGCCTTGTGTGTATAGGAAGGTAAGTGAGAGCGCTATCACCTTTTTGGTGTTGTATATGGATGATATCCTAATCATTGAGAATGATGTAGGAATGCTCTCCATAGTAAAGGCTTGGCTATCTAGGTACTTCTCCATGAAGAACTTAGGGGAAGCATCCTGCGTATTGGGGATATGGATCTATAGAGATAGATCTAAGAGGATGCTTGGCTTGTCCTAGTCCAGTTACATAGACATTATTGTCAAAAGGTTTGGCATAAAAAATTTCAAGAGAGGTCTCATACCAATAAGATATGGAATATCACTTTCTAGGAGTATATCCCCAAAGACTCCTGAAGAAAGGGCACACATGAATAGGATACCGCTTCAACGATATGATATATCATATATGCTATGCTATATACTAGGCCTAATATAGCGCATGCCCTTAGTGTCACAAGTAGTTATCAGGCAGATCTAGGCTTGGAGCACTGGAAAGCAGTAAAGAGTATCCTTAAGTACTTGAGGAGGACTAAGGATCTTTTACTATTATATAGAGAAAGTAGCCTTAGGGTTAAGGGCTGCATAGACTCAACCTTCCAGTATGATATTGATAATGGTAAGCCAATTCAAGGCATGTGTTTGCCCTGAATGAAGGAGCAGTATGCTAGAAGAGTTCTAAGCAAGATACTACAACTGACTCAACCATAGAGGCGGAGTGCATTGCTGTAGCAGAGGCAGCAAAGGAGGGAGTCGGGATGAAGCAGTTCATCACATATTTAGAAGTCGTGCCAACCAGCAAGGAGCTAATTCCTTTCTATTGTGACAACTACAGGACAATTACTCAAATAAGGGAACTCGGGTCTTATCAGAAAGTGTTTTGAGGAGGTTCCAACTTATTAGAGAGATCGTGGCCTGAAGAGATGCAGCAGTAGAAAGAGTTCCATCTGAAGATAACATTGCAGATCCACTAACAAAGCCATTGACTCAGATTATCTTTGAGCATTATAGAGGTCAGATAGGAATTAGACACGCAGGTGATTGGCTTTAGATTAAGTGGGAGGTTGCTAGTTATAGGTGCCCTATAAGCCAATCACATGAGCGATGACACTTGTAACACGTTGCGTCAATCTCTTTGCTTATGCTTATTGGCATTTTCTCACATTATCTAGATGTATATTGTGATGTCCTTCAATCTGTGCAATGAGAATCAGATCATAATGAGATCATAATAATGAGACCGATTCACCTTTAAACACATACCCTAAATAATCCCGATCATAGGTTACTTGAGAGAGACATTGAGATAACCGTATAGACTAGTGTGTTGTATACCTGTCTATATGATAGAGATGGCTGGTCTCATAGCTACTCCTGTAGAGACACTAAGGATATAGTACAAGTGCTCATTAGAGAATGAGTTCACTGATTGATCCGCTTATGGAATGTTGGATGGTTATTGATACCTCACGTTAGATAACGATTCCATAGTCCTAGTAGTATATCTGATCCTTAGACTTGAGACACCAAGGATATCTTATATGAGTACTCCACTCTTTGATACTAGACTTATAGGTTTAGAAGTTCCAGATCTAGTACAACCCATTATTGGGAGTGGTAGCCAATCTTACGAGGGCTATTGAGTGTCAATAAAGGATCATCCACTCTCAGTATTATGATAAGAATATCCCATGTATTCTTGCTCAAACAAATCCTTGGCCAAGGTTATTCGGATTTAGAGAGAAAGAGTTATCTAAGAGAATCTGATTAGAGTGAGACTCGAGGAGAGACTGTATGGGCCTGACAACACCATGCCTAGTATAGGGTCTTTGAGATATTAGATGAATGAGCGACTATAGATACATGGTAATTGAGGACAGATAGGTCCAAAGGATTGGATTCTCCTGTATCATCTAGGGACTACGGCGTAGTGGCCTAGTACATCCACAAACGATGAGTCGGATAAATTATTATGGAGATAATAATTCATTAAGTTAGAAGGAGTTCTGACAAGTATAACTCATGGCCAGCTCGATATTGAGCCTGGAGGATCACACACATATTGTAGGTGTCGCGAAGAGTAGAGGTTCGAATATGAGATATTCATCGGAGCCCATAACTTATTAGATATCCGTTAAGCCCATAAATTATTGGATCCTAAGATGAGATCCAATAAGAGCTAATAAGAGATTATTGGGTAGAGACCTACTAATCCAAGAGGCTTAGGTAATTGGATGGAGATCCAATATCCAACACAACAAGATCCATTAAGGTTAAGTTGACAGGGGGTCTCTATAAATAGGAGGAAACCAAAGGCCCATAGGCTGAGGTTTTTTTCTTGGTAGCCACTTTCTATTCTCCTCTCCCCAAGAGAGGAGCATCATTGTAGTCCCTATCATATGGATTATCGCTAGAGAAGAGGACATTTGAACTCCTTCATCCAATCCTACAGATTTGTAGGGATTCATGGATATACGATCTCTTTAGGTACTTTCGCTTTACAAATACAGTTTTCAGATTCACGGATTTTTTTTTATGCAGTGATCTTTGCACAACGATGAAACCTTTCATGGAAATCTAGGATGTTTTGTTTTTATGTTCTTTCGCTGCGTATGAGATGTCACCCCCTGAATTTTCCAACACCTTTAGCATTACTAGCACCCTCAAATGTCAGCAATCACATCTTTACACATGGTTAGTCAGTAAAATCCTTATTAAAGGACTTTAAAAGTGAGGGTGTGCCCCCTTATATGCTCTTTGTAGATCTCTTTGTGCACCTTGGTCTGCGTCTTAGAGGCCTCTTGTGGTGATAAGTATCAGAGGAAGGGTTAGCTAAAAGACCTATAGTATAGGTGATCATTAATTATACAATACTTGGCTTGGTGGCGTATGACCCTTCAAGCCACCATGAGGTCAATGGGAAGTTTTTTTTGTCCCTTTTGTAACGTAAGATCTTGTTCGTCCAACTCAGTTTTATTAGTTACGGGTACTCTGCAAGTCAATTACTTGAGTGATAGTATGTGTGACACACTACATAGTTTTTTTTGTTAATATTATTATTATTATGATATTTTTCTTACTTTATATTGGATGATGAATATATTATGATATCTTTAGATCTATACAATGAGAATTGGATCATGATGAGATCATATTAATGAGACTAATTCGCCTATAAATATAAACCCTAAATATTTTTTATTATAGGTTAATCGAGCCAACACGAGATTAGTCAAACAAACTAGTGTACTATATATTCATCCATATGATGGAGGCAATTAGTTTTATAGCTACTTGTATGGGGACACTAGGGATATAATACATGTGCTCATTGGAGAATGAGTTCACTTAATGATCAGCTCACGAAATGCTAAATGGTTAATGACGCCTCATCATCAAATAGCGATTTCATAGTTCCAGTTGTATATTTAATCCTTAGACTTAAGATACGTAGATTGCCCTGTATCAGTACTCCACTATTTGATACTAGACTTATAGGTTTGGAAGTTTTAGATCTTGCACAGTTGGTTAGCGAGAGTTGTAGCCAACCTTATAAGGGAAATTGAGTGTCAATAGAGGATCATCCACTTTTGATGTCATGATAGGAATGTCTATGTATCTCGCTCATGCAAATCCTAGGCTAGAGTCATTCGGATTAAGAGAGGAGTTCTCTGAGAGAATCCAATTAGAGCGATGCTCGAGTAGATTCCATATGGGCCTGATAGCACCTTGCTCGATATATTATCTCTAAGATATTAGATGAATGAGGGAATATAGATATATAGTAACTAAGGGCAGATAGGTTTAATGGATTAAATCCTCCTCTATTATCTAGGGACTATAACATAGAGACCTAGTATGTCTATAGTTAATGAGTTAGGTGAATTATTATGGGATGATACTTTATTAAATCAGTAGGAGTTTTAAGTCAAAAGGAGTTTTGACAGGTGCAACTCATGACTAGCTCTGTATTGGGCCTAGAGGGTCACACACATATGGTGGATGATATGATAAATAGAGAATTAGATATATGATATCTAATAAGCCCTTGTTTTATTCGATCCATTAGGTGAAACCCAATAAAAGCTTAGAATAGATAATTGGATAGAGATTCAATTTCTTTTAAGTTAGGGATAATTGGATAGAGATCCAATATCCAATATCCAATATGCTAGGGTAATTAGATGGAGATCCAATAATCAATAGGGCAAAATCTATTAGGGTTTGCAAAGGGGGCTCTCTATAAAAGAGTTATGGGACTAAAAGGGTTATAAGGCTAAACCTCATTAGTCGCCACCTCCCTAACCTCCCCCCTTCTTCCTCCAATGATCTACCCCCTCTCTGGTATAAGAGGACAACAAAAGAGCCACCCCTTTACTGCTACCCCTATTTCGCGGTGGTGTGCAAAAGCAAGAAAAAAATGCCTTACATGAAGAGGTGATGCGTCATTGCTTTATCCATCGTATGGATCACTACTAGAGAGAAGCTTGTGAGAGCTCCTTCATCCATGAAAATGGATCTATAATTTTGGGGATATATGATCCCCCCTAGGTGAGAGTGCCTCATAAATCTTATGTTGGGAAATCTGAGGTGATATCACATGCACAGCAAAAGAACTAAAACAAAAATAATAGATTTCTTATAGAAAAAAATTTTCTTTTCATTGTGCAAAAGTTGGTGTGCAAAAATCCATGAAATCGAAAAATTACGCATAAGATAATTACCTAAGGAGATCATATATCTTTGAATTCCTACATATTTGTAGGATTTGATAAAAGAGTTCAAGCGCCCGCCTCTTTAGTAGTGATCCACATGATAAGGACTGCGATAACGTTCCTCAAATCACTACTCAAATCTCCTTACTATGCACCATGCAATCAAGAAGGAGCTGACCTTTCTTGCTGTCCACATGCCCCAAACAGGGGCTGCTAGTTGAGAGGTGAGGAGGAGAAGAGAATAAGAGGTGGCAGCTAAAAAGCCTTAGCCTATGGGCTTTTGGTTCCTTCCTATTTATAGAGGCCCCCTATCAACTTAACCCTAATGAATCCTGCCTTGTTGGGTACTCGATCTCCATCCAATTATCTAAGCCTCTTATATTAGTGGGTCTCTACCCAATAATCTTATATTACCTCTTATTGGATCTCATTTATAAGATCCAATAATTCAGGGGCTTAACGGATATCCAATAAAATAGGGGCTTTAGTAAGTATCTCATATCTGAGCCTCTACTCATCGCAACACCTACTATATATGTGTGACCCTCTAGGCCCAATATTGAGCTAGTTGTAAGTCATACATATCAAAACTCCTTCTGACTCAATGAATTATTATCTTCATAATAATTCACTCGACTCATCGATTGCGGACATACTATGTGCTGGTTATAGGTGCCCTACAAGCCAATCACATGAGTGATTGCACTTGTAACATGCTACGTCAATCTCTTTGCTTATGATTATTGACATTATCTCACATTATCTAGATGTATATTATGATGTCCTTGGATCTGTGCAATGGGAATTGAATCGTAATGAGATCACGATAATGAGACCGATTCACCTTTAAACACAAACCCTCAATTATCTTGGTCATAGGTTACTCGAAAAGGACATCGAGATAACCAGATAGACTAGTGTGCTGTATACCCGTTCATATAATGGAGGTAGCTGGTCTCATAGCTACTCGTGTGGGGACACTAAGGGTACAGTGCAGGTGCTCATTGGAGAATGAGTTCACTGATTGATCCGCCTACGGAATACTGGATGGTTATTGATACCTCATGTTAGATAGCGATTCTGTAGTCCCAGTAGTGTATCTGGTCCTTAGACTTGAGACACCAAGGATGTCCTGTATGAGTACTCCATTCTTTGATACCAGACTTATAGGTTTAGAAAGCTCCATATCTAGTACAGCCGGTTATTGGGAGTGGTACCTAACCTTACGAGGGCTATTGAGTGTCAATAGAGGATCATCTGCTCTCGGTATCATGAGAGGAATATCCCATGTGTTCTTGCTCGAACAAATCCTTGGCCAAGGTTATTCGGATTGAGAGAGAAAGGGTTCTCTAGGAGAATCCGACAAGAGCAAGACTCGAGGAGAGACCGTATGGGCCTGACAGCACCATGCCCGGTATAGGGTCTCTGGGATATTAGATGGATGAGAGATTATAGATACATGGTAACTAAGGATAGATAGGTCCAAAGGATTGGATTCCCTTTTATCGTCTGGGGGTCGCGGCGTAGTGGCCTAGTACGTCCGTGGTCAATGAGTTGGGTGAATTATTATGAAGATAATAATTCAATAAGTCAGAAGGAATTCTGATAAGTATGACTCATGGCCAGCTCGATATTGGGCCTAGAGGGTCACACACATATGGTAGGTGTTGCGATGAGTAGAGGTTCGGATATGAGATATCCGCTGAACCCCCCTATCTTATTTGATATCCATTAAGCTCCTCAATTATTGGATCCTGAGATGAGATCCAATAATTACTAATAAGAGATTATTGGGTAAAGGTCCACTAATCCAAGAGGCTTGGGTAATTGGATGGAGATCCAATACCCAATAGGGCAAAATATCCATTAGGGTTTTTCAGGGGGGCCTTTATAAATAGGAGGGGACCAAAGCTCTATAGGCTGAGGGTTTTTGGTAGCCACCTCCTATTCGCCTCTCCCCAGAGAGAGAGGTGCATCGTCGTAATCCCTGCTATGTAGATACTGCTACAGAGGAGGACACTTGACTTCCTTCATCCTCTCCCACAGATCTGCAGGAATTCAGGGATATACGATCTCCCTAGGTATCTTCTTTTGTACGTGAAGTTTTTGCGGATTTATTTTTGACGCACCGATCTTCGCACGACGACGGAAACTTTCTATGGAAAATCTGGGGTTTTGTTTTTCTGTTCTTCCGCTGCGCATGTGATGTCGCCCCCTTGCACGGATTTCCCAATAGTGGTGTGCAGCGCCGCCGACGCTGAAGCGCCGCACCAAGCACTGCGGTAGCGCCGTTAGGCACTGCCGTGGGTTGCCGCGAGGTAACGCCTGCGCGCCGCCCGTGGATGGCGCTTGTGCGAGCGGAGCCCACTCGTGGTTGGGGCAGTGCTTGTGGGTGCTGCGCCCGCCTGCTGTGGCCATGCCACCCACGGTGCCGCCGCCGGCTAGGTGGCGGCGGGCGCATCGCAGCCGCAAACGCAACAGGGCAGAGGGATTCGGGTTTTAGGGCAAAAGACTATTTTGCCCCTCTAAATTTTAGAAATTTTAGATTCTGTCCCCTTTGATAGAATTACCAAAATACCCTTCGTAATTTAAGAAATTTCAGATTATATCCCTTTTGACAGAATTACCAAAATACCCTTATTGGCCGAATTATCGAAATACCCCTGGGAATTCAAAAAATTCCCTCTATGTCCCTGATTTCAGAAAATTAAATATGTTAATTAAATAGTTTAATTAACTATTAATTTTTTATCTAGTAGTCCTATAAAATAACATATACATGTGATGTATGATGTAGACAGATGATCATGGACTTGTGATGTGATGTGTGTGTATGTGATTATTATTATTGGGGTCTGCGAGCCTCTATTTTTTCTCATTTATTGTCAAGCCTACGTGTCTGTAATTATGTTGTAATTATCAGAGGAGGCGCGGTGGTAGCGTGACTCATGAGGTTGAGACGGACGATCCGACGCATGGAGATGTGTTGAGATGTCGACGGATCCGACAAAGCGAGATGGATGATCACAGGGCATAGAGATGCGCCGAAGTACACAGATCTTGATGTGAGTGATTGGGCCCATTAGCTCGGGCCTAATCACATTAGGATATGGTCCATGATCATTTGGTGTGATTGCTCATGTGATGTGTGATTAGTTATACACCTACTAGATATATATATATATATTTTTATTTATTTATTTACATGCGATGTAGATATATATATTAAATACGTATGTGTATGACACATTATGTTAGGAGACCAAATCAAAAATCCACTCTATTAATAATATTAAGTCGGTAAACTTGAGGCAATAAGATTGACCCACATGGCCTTCCATCGTTATAGCTAGGAGCCAATTCCCGGTGTAGGTTAAGTTGGTCGAGTCCCTCGAGACTCACCTATATCGCATCTCGCCATCTTATCTACGACATAGAGATGTCAGAGGTGACCTGAGGACATGGTATACTTGGTTGAGTCCCTCGAGAGTATATCACCGAATCAGACTCATCTGGTAACGATGTTAATGACTTAACCGAACATCATGGTTGGTCGAGTCCCTCAAGGCCATGGTGGTTCGGAGGCCGAATAGGACGGGAATCACAAGGAGTTGTGACTGGCAAGAGTTGTCTACCTTTACGGGCTTAACGTGATTGGTCGAGTCCCTCAAGGTTACGTTAAGACGCCGATTGGATCCTGATCCCCACTAGAGATCCGCCGGGGGTCTCCGATTCACATACCGGAGGGTGTTGTGTGTCTCATGAAAAATTAGTGAGAATACATTAAGATAGAAGTCCTTATCTTAATTATTTAGTTTCTGCAAAGTCTGCATGTTGTTTATTTATGCTATATCTTTTATTTCAGAAAATGTCACTTTCAAATCCTTTATGTGACATACTTGATGCCAACCGCCTCACCGGTCCAAATTATACAGATTGGTTTTGCAATCTAAGAATTATTCTCACGGCAGAGAAAATCGCGTACGTCCTTGATACAGTAATCCCTACGCCTGATGAAGGGGCAAGCGAGGATGAGATCGCTCGTTATATGAAGTACTTAGATGATTCCACTCTTGCTCGGTGTTATATGTTGGCCTCTATGACTACTGAGTTACAGAGACAATATGAAAATATGAATGCTAATTCCATACTCCTATATCTCTACAAATTATTTGAGGAATAGGAAAGAACTCAGCGATATAAGATATCAAAGAGTCTTTTCTGTGCTAGGATGACTGAGGGGACACTGGTTCAGAACCATGTCCTTAAGATGATTGAGTGGATCGAGAAACTCATAGGTCTAGAAATGGTCCTAGAGGATAACCTGTGTATAGATCTTGTACTTCAGTCCCTACCAGATTCCTTTTCTTAGTTCATAATAAATTTTAATATGAACAAACTTGAGGTGACCCTCCCAGAGCTCCTCAATATGTTGAGAGAAGCAGAGAGCACCATCAAGAAAGAGAAGCTGGTTCTCTACACTGGTGAGACCAGAAAGAAAAGGAAGACTGAGAAGACCCTTAAGAAGGGTAAGAGTAAGGGCAAAATGGGTAAGGCAAAGGTTGCCAAGATAGACCCAACAAAGGAGATAGGCCAGTGCTTCCACTACGGCAAAGATGGGTACTAGAAGAGGAACTGCAAGGAGTACCTTGCAGAGAAGGCGAAACAGAAGCTTGCCGAAGCTTCAGGTACATACATGATCAATCTCCATTTGTCAGAATCTTATGATAACACATGGGTATTAGATACCAGGAGTGCTTATCATATTTGTAATTCGTTACAGGTTCTGGTAGGACCTAGGAGATTGAACAGACGTGAGATGGACCTTAAGATGGGCAATGGAGCAAAGGTTGCTGCATTGGCTATTGGCAAGGTCACCTTACATCTGCCTAGTGGAGCTATTATTGCATTAGATGCATGCTATTATGTTCCTTATATTATCAAAAATATTATTTCCATTTCATGTTTGATAGTTGTTGGATATAAATTAGTTTTTAAGAACAATGGTTGTTCAATAATATTAGATGATGAGATCATCACGAGAGGAACATTGCATAATGACTTATATATGCTAGATACAGCTCCACATATCATGAGTGTAAGTGAGTCTAAGAGGAAACATAAAGTGGAGAACCAGACTGGAAAGAGTATTAAAACCTTTCGATCAGATCGAGGAGGTGAGTACTTGAGTATAAAGTTCACCTAGTTCCTCAAAGACTATGGGATATTATCCCAATGGACATCTCCTTATACACCACAACTTAATGATGTATTAGAAAGGAGGAATCGTACACTATTAGACATGGTGCGTTCCATGATGTGTTTCACTAACCTACCCATCTCATTCTAGGGATATGCCTTAGAGATCGTAGCTTACCTTCTGAACAGAATTCCAACTAAATCAGTGATATCTACTCCATATGAGATATGGAATGGGAAGAAACCCGATCTTAAAGTTGTTAAGAATTGGGGCTACCCTACCCATGTTAAGAGACATAACCCTGACAAGTTGGAATCTAGGACGGAATGGTGCAAGTTCGTGGGATACCCCAAAGAAACTTGTGGGTATTATTTCTATCATCCTGAGGATCGAAAGGTCTTTGTAACCAAGAGAGCAGTGTTCCTTGAGAAGGAACACAATCTTGGTGGAGACAGTAGGAGCATGATAGAGTTGAGCGAGGTTGGAGAACCTAACTCAAGCACCATTCCAGAATCTGTTCAGATACCTAACACACAAGTTCCAACTTTATATAGGTCAGATAGAGTATCCCATCCTCTTGAGAGATATATGGGACATATTAGAAGAGAGGATGTTGAGGATATTGATCCTCAGACCTACGAGGAGGCTATTATGAGCATAGACTCCGGGAAATGCTAAGAAGCCATGAATTCAGAAATGGATTCCATGTACTCTAACAAGGTTTGGAACCTAGTTGATGCACCCGAGGGTATTGTACCCATTGGTTATAAGTGGATCTTCAAAAAGAAGATTGGAGTAGATGGAAAGGTAGAGACCTATAAAGCAAGGCTAGTTGCTAAGAGGTATCGTCAAAGGCAAGGTGTTGACTATGACGAAACTTTCTCACCTGTAGCAATGCTAAAATCCATTCAAATTCTATTGGCTATTGCAGCACACTATGATTATGAGATCTGGCAGATGGACGTCAAAACCGCTTTCCTCAATGGTAACCTCGATGAGGAGGTGTATATGATACAGCTTGAGGGATTCGTGTCTAAGGATAACCTAGATAAGGTGTGCAAGTTGCTTAGGTCCATTTATGGATTGAAGCAAGCTTCCTGAAGTTGGAACATAAGATTTCATGAGGCAATAAGATCTTATGACTTCGTTAAGAACGAAGATGAACCTTGTGTGTATAGGAAATTAAGTGGGAGCACTATCATCTTTTTGGTATTATATGTGGATAACATCCTGATCATTGGGAATGATGTAGGAATGCTCTCCATAGTAAAGACTTGATTATCTAGGCACTTCTCCATGAAGGACTTAAGGGAAGCATCCTGCATATTGGGGATACGGATCTATAGAGATAGATCCAAGAGAATGCTTGGCTTATCCCAATCCAGGTACATAGACACCATTGTCAAAAGGTTTGGTATGAAAAATTCCAAGAGAGGTCTCATACCAATGAGACATGGAATATCACTTTCTAGGGGTATATCCCCAAAGACTCCTGAAGAAAGGGCACACATGGATATGATGCCATATGCATCAGCGATATGATCTATCACGTATGCTATGCTATATACTAGGCCTGATATAGCGCATGCTCTGAGTGTCACGAGCAGATATCGCGCATCCAGGCTTGAGCATCGAAAGCAGTAAAATGTATCCTTAAGTACTTGAGAAGGACTAAGGATCTTTTACTGGTATATGGAGGTAGTAGCCTCAAGGTTGAGGGCTACTCGGACTCAAGCTTCCAGTCTGATATCGATGATAGCAAGTCTAATTCAGGGTATGTGTTCACCCTGAATGGAGGAGTAGTATGCTGGAAGAGTTCCAAGCAAGACACTACTATTGACTAGACCACATAGGCGGAATACATTACTGCAGTAGAGGCAGCAAAGGAGGGAGTCTGGATGAAGAAGTTCATCACAGATCTAGGAGTCATCCTGAGTAGCGAGGAGCTGATTCCTATATATTGCGACAAATATGGGACGATTACTCAAATAAGAGAACCCGGGTCTTATCAGAAGTGTTTTGAGGAGGTTCCAACTTATGAGAGAGATCATGGCCCGAAGAGATGTAGTAATGGAAAGAGTTCCATCCGAAGATAACAGTGCAGATCCATTGACAAAGCCATTGACTCAAAATGTCTTTGAGCATCATAGAGGTCTGATGGGGATCAGACATATTGGTGATTGGATTTAGGTCAAGTGGAAGATTGCTGTTTATAGGTGCCCTACAAGCCAATCACATGAGTGATTGCACCTATAACACACTATGTCAATCTCTTTGCTTATGATTATTGGCATTATCTCACATTATCTAGATGTATATTGTGATGTCCTTGGATCTGTACAGTGGGAATCGGATCGTAATGAGATCATGATAATGAGACCGATTCACCTTTAAACATAGACCCTAAATTATCCTGGTCATAGGTTACTCGAAAAGGACATTGAGATAACCAGATAGACTGGTGTACTGTATACCCATTCATATGATAGAGGTAGCTGGTCTCATAGCTACTCGTGTGGGGACACTAAGGGTACAGTGCAGGTGCTCATTGGAGAATGAGTTCACTGATTGATCCGCCTACGGAATGCTGGATGGTTATTGATACCTCATGTCAGACAGTGATTCTATAGTCCCAGTAGTGTATCTGGTCCTTAGACTTGAGACACCAAGGATGTCCTGTATGAGTATTCCACTCTTTAATACCGGACTTATAGGTTTGGAAAGCTCCATATCTAGTATAGCCAGTCATTGGGAGTGGTAGCCAACCTTACGAGGGCCATTGAGTATCAATAGAGGATCATCCGCTCTCGGTATCATGAGAGGAATATCCCATATGTTCTTGCTCGAACAAATCCTTGGCCAAGGTTATTTGAATTGAGAGAGAAAGGGTTCTCTGGGAGAATCCGACAAGAGCAAGACTCGAGGAGAGACTGTGTGGGCCTGACAGCACCATGCCCGGTATAGGATATCTGGGATATTAGATGGATGAGAGATTATAGATACATGGTAACTAAGGATAGATAGGTCCAAAGGATTAGATTCCCTTGTATCGTCTAGGGGCCGCGGCGTAGTGGCCTAGTACGTCCGCAGTCGATGAGTTGGGTGAATTATTATGGAGATAATAATTCACTAAGTCAGAAGGAGTTCTGACAAGTATGACTCACAGCCAGCTCGATATTGAGCCTAGAGGGTCACACACATATGGTAGGTGTTGCGACGAGTAGAGGTTCGGATATGAGATATCCGTTGAACCCCCTATCTTATCGGATATCCATTAAGCTCCTGAATTATTGGATCCTGAGATGAGATCCAATAATCACTAATAAGAGATTATTGGGTAAAGGCCCACTAATCCAAGAGGCTTGGGTAATTGGATGGAGATCCAATACCCAATAGGGCAAAATATCCATTAGGGTTTTTCAGGGAGGCCTCTATAAATAGGAGGGGACCAAAGCTCTATAGGCTGAGGGTTTTTGGTAGCCACCTCCTATTCGCCTCTCCCTAGAGAGAGAGGTGCACCATCGCAACCCCTGCTGTGTGGATACCGCTAGAGAGGAGGACACTTGACTTCCTTCATCCTCGCCCCCAAATCTACAGGAATTCAGGGATATACGATCTCCCTAGGTATCTTCTTTTGCACGTGCAGTTTTTGCGGATTTGTTTTTGACGCACCGATCTTCGCATAATGACAAAAACTTTCTATGAAAAATCTGGGGTTTTGTTTTTTTGTTCTTCCGTTGTGCATATGTTGTCGCCCCCTTGCGTGGATTTCCCAACACTATGCTACTATGCCACAGTCCGGAGTCGATATAGAGGAATCCAATCCTTTGGATCTATATGTCCTTAGTTATTATGTATATGTAGTCCCTCATTTATCTAATACCCTAAAGACTATATACTAGGTATAATGCTATCAAGCCCATACGGTTTCTCCTTGAGTCTTGCTTAAATCAAAATCTCCTAAAGAACTCTTTGTCTTTCAATCCGAATGACCTTGGCCAAGGATTTGTATAAGCATGAATGCATGGTGTTTGGTTATATGTTCCCTATAAGCCAATCATATGAGTGATGGCACCTATAACATGTTGCGTCAATCTCTTTGCTTACAATTACTAGTATTTTCTCATATTATCTAGATGTATATTGTGATGTCCTTGAATCTATGTAATGGGAATTGGATCATGATGAGATCACAATAATGAGACCAATTCATCTTTAAACACATATCCAAAATAATTCTAATCATAGGTTACTCAAGAGGGATATCGAGATAACTTGATAAATTGGTGTGCTGTATACCTGTCCATATGATGGAAGTAGCTGGCCTTATAGCTACTCATGTGAGGACATTAAGGATACAGTGTAGGTGCTCATTAAAGAATGAGTTCACTGATTGATCTACTAATGGAATGATGGATGGTTAATGATACTTATTGTCAAACAATGATTCCATAGTCCTTGTATTGTATTTGGTCCTTAGACTTGAGATACCAAGGATATCCTATATAAGTACTCCACTCTTTGATACCAGACTTATAGGTTTGGAAGTTTCAGATCTAATACAACCGGTTATTGAGAGTGACAGCCAACCTTACGAAGGCTATTGAGTGTCAATAGAGGATCATCTACTCTCAGTATCATGAGAGGAATATTTTATGTATTCTTGTCCAAACAAATCCCTAGCTATAGTTATTCAGATTGAGAGAAAGTGTTCTCTGTGAGAATCCGATTAAAGCGAGACTCGAGTAGAAACCGCATGGGCCTGACAATACCATGCTCGATATACTATCTTTGGGATATTAGATAGATAAGGGACTATAAGTACATGATAACTGAGGACAAATAGGTCCAAAGGATTGGATTCCCCTATATCGTCTAGGGATTGCAGAATAGTGGTCTAGTATGTCCATAATTGATGAGTCAAGTGAATTATTATAGAAATAATAATTCACTAATTCAGAAGGAGTTCTGATAGGTATGACTTATAGCCAGCTCGATATTGGACCTAAAGGATCACACATATATGGTAAGTGTTGCAAAGAGTAGAGGTTTGGATATTAGATATTTATTGGGATCTAAAGTGATACTAAGAGGGGGGGGGGTGAACTAGTGCAGCGGTTAAGAATGATAAATTCTACGATTTCAACGATCTAAAAAAACCTTTTATGTAAAGAATAGCGTTTTGATTACAAATGATTTTGGAAAAGCTTTAACTTAAACTTGAAAATATTTATAGAAGATGAAAGGCAGTGAACAAGTAAAGTAAAGGTTTGCAGAAAGAAAAATGTAAGAACAAAAATGCAAATCAAATTTTATAGTAGTTTAGTCATGCGACCTACGTCCACTCCCGATTCCTTTTCTCTTGAGGCCACCAGCTTTCCACTAACTGTCTATCTTCCAACGGGTGAAGACAAACTCCCTTATAGCACCTCTCCTTTTGATGGGCTTACGAGGTAACCCTTACAAGCACTCACTCCTCACTTGAAGCTGAAAATAATCTAAGTCTAGAGGAGGAATTTCTTAAATGATTTTTTCAGAGTTTTCTCAGTTTTAAAGTATGTGTGCTTGTTTGTTCAACCCAGGGATGGGAGGGATTTTTATAGGCTCTAATCTGATTCAAACTTAGAGTCAAAAATCTTCCCATCTTGGGTTTACCGGGTACTAGAGGTATCACCGCTTGTCATTGGCAGTACCACCGCTAGTTTGACCTTGACACTAGACGGTACCACCACCTAATCTGGCAGTACTATCGCCTGACACACAGGCATAGTTAGTGTACTGGGTAGTACCACTGCCCAATACATCTTGGGGAGCTAAACCTAGGGCTATGCCACTACCAGATAGGGTCCACTACTTTTGGTTGGGCCTTAAACCCAGCCCAAACCAATCCATTCCTAGGCCTAGTTGGCCCCTACTAGGGTTATAGGATTAACACCTAATCCTAACCCTAATTATATGCTAACTGCGAAATTAAAGACTTTTCCTAAGCTAAACAATGTCTAGCAAGTCAAGACTTCTTCCGACGAGCTTCCAGCGAACTTCCGGTGGTCTTCCGACAAATCCTTGAACACTATTCTACAGACTCCCGGCAAGCTCCTAGACTTCATGATAATCTTGGCGAGTTCCAATGAGCTTTTTTGACAATCTCCGATCTTTCTTGATGAGTTCTGCGAACTTTCGACAAACCTTCTGACGAACTTTCGAAAACCCTTTGACAAGCTCCCTACTCATTCTTGGCTAGTTCTAGTAGCACTCCTGATGAATCTTTGGACTTTCATCGAACTCTCGAACTCCCAATAATTCCATCGCACTTGACTCCAGTACTTTGTTTCACTTTATATCTTCATCGTTATCATAGTTAATCCTGCACACTAAGTAAATCTTAACCCTACTTCGATCTAAATAATTATTACATGAATCAATATCCTATTGCCCGGCACGTCATTGGTCGATGCTTTGTCCAGTCCTTCGGGGCACCGACCTCTCTTGCGGCTTGTTGCCCAATCGATGATTGACCTCCACAACCCTGATCTCCTTGGTGTAACACCACGCTTCTTGGCCCGATGCCCGATGTCTGAAGCCTTCTACCGATTATTGATCGGACCTCTAGCTCGACGTCCAATCTCTTGATGCGATTTTCTCTAGCGCAACATTGATTCCTCCTGTGTTAACTATCTAATTCTGATTGAGTAGACCTGCATCACTCAAAATGCAGTTAGACAATAAAACACTATCAATTAGTTTCACCATCAAAATCCAAGATTCAACAATCTCTCCCTTTTTATGATGACAACTAATTGATAACAGAGTTAATCTTAACTCCCGGAGTTTATCCAAACTCTCCCTATAAATATGCTATATTGATAGAAACCTTGGATTATTCCAAATCCAAGTAACATTCATCATATGTTATAAAAAACATCATGCAAATATATATAAAATATTTAATCAACATTGCATTGCATGAACTCATCAATCTACTTCTCCCCCTTTATCATCAACAAAAAGGAGAAGTTGCATCATAGCTAATTTAAAAGATATGCAAGTTTTACAATCATACTAGCTATCAATCTAGATATTAAACATACATCACTTTAAAACATTCGATTATGGCAAGTTTTTAAGGATGTGTAATCATGACAATTCAATACTTGCTTCTTGAGACATGCAAGTTTGCAATTTGTTTCTCATGATAGGCAAGATAGCACTTTTGCTACCTCTTAGAAGTGTGCAATCACTATAAAAATGCAAGTCAAATTTTCATTACAATATACAAGCATAAAAGCATAGCAAATGTAAGATTGCAAAGTTTCTAAGTTTGCATTTTTGCTTCTATTGAGATAGTAAGTTCTTTTGAGCTAGCAAAATTTTTCATTGAAGTGTGCAAATTAGTAAAAACTTTCTCCTCCTTTGTTTTTGTCAAAAAGAAGGGAGGACTCAATGGCTAAAAATTTTAATCATTGTACAAGTCATATATGCAATGAATTCATGAAAGATATCAATAAGAATCAATTCGAGAATACCAAAGATATCATTCATGGTTCATTATTATTATTATTTTTTAATGAGATCAAGATCAAGATTCATGAGATAATAAATAACAAAAAGAGCTACTTGAAGGATTCTCATCAAGATCACATTTTAAAAGTATTTCAAGTTTAAATATTGAGATATCAAGACAGATTGTTTTCTTCCCTTTTTTACAACAACTTTTCACATCATTTAAATTTGCATCAATCAATCCTTCAATCATCACATGATGCATACAAGGCATAAATGAAATCATATCATGAATACCAAAAGTTATAAATCCAAGAAGTCCATGAACCAATTCAATAAATCTCCTTTTTAGCAAGTAACATAAAGAATTCTTAGGAGCTAAAGAATCATAGGCATTAAGTATAGAGAACATGATTCACTTTGATATGTCTTTTCTTTGTAAATTACACAAGAAACTCAAGAGATCAAATAGGATATCTTGATTCTCAAGAAAAATCTCAAGTATCAAATGACGTGAATTCAAAATCATGAAAATAAAATTTCGAGTAACAAATAAAAAATTATCGATTTATGTATTCAAACTATCATTACTCATCATATATAATTTCAATAATATAAAGGTCATCTATCATAATTCAAAATATTCATTTTCAAGCCATGATAAAGAAGAGTAAATCAATGATTCAATCATATCATGTCATGAATTCCAAAAGTCATCTTAAATTATCAAGATCATGAATTCATAAAAATTCAAATATTGAATTCCAAGTAATCAAAAGACAAGGTATATTTCATTTGAAGAATTTTTTTTTGATAAACGGAAGGAGTATGGTAAACTATCTTATTTATAAGGAACTTCAAGTTATAATTGTCAAGATCATGATTTCAATAAAATTTCTTTATTGCAAAATGAAATCTTTTAGAGCTTGATTCAAGCATTACAAATATCTCAAAAAGTCATGATTCCAAGAGATTAAGAGAAGAGTCAAGAATCATTAACAAGTCTTACTCAAATTCATCATAAAAGATATCAATAAAAATAAAATTTCTTTTACTTCGATATTCAAACCATGATAAGTGATATATCAAATGTTTGCATTAATATTTCAATCATCGAGTTATGTGTAGAAATAAGTATTGAAACATAGGTGAAAAATCAAATTACGCATGCAATGTTTCAATCATCAAAGCACATTTTCTCAAGTTGAGTATCAAAAAGTCAAGAGAAACAATTTATGATTCATTTGCATTTTTCTTTAATAACATGGGAGAATCATAAAAGAGTATGGAGTTAGAGATCTTGAAAAACTCAAGTTATCAAAATCAAGATATAGATAAAACTCATTCTAGTTCAATTCATCAACTCCGAACTCATAATCAAATCATCAAAATCACTTTCATAATTTACGAGATTCATAAGATATCATGAAATCATTAATCTCGATAAGATGGGAAAAGCATTTTCTTTTTAAGTGATTTTTTTAGCACATCATCAAAATCTTATTCATAATTCAAATGATTCACAAAATATCATAAATGAACTCATCACTTGTCTTTTATGAAAAAACCAAAAACTTTTAGAGATAGTAAAATTTCAAGAGTCATGCATTTCCCTTTTTATGATTAATTTCATATACGCATGCCTTTGTATTTTAATGTCAAATAGAGATAAGCATGAAAGTTCAAGACGTAAAGGTAATTTTCATTAAACAAATCATAATTTGTATTATCGTATAAATCTGAAATCATCATCAAAATCTTTCATTCGGAAAATTTATTAAGAGCGACATAGATTGATTACATGTAAGCATGCTTAAGTCTTTTTGTATAAAAGATGTGTGTCAAGTTCAAAAACCAAAACACAAGTTTCATCATCAAGACCAAAACTAGGACACGACATCTAAAAATTTTGTCATAAAAATGATCAAGAGCAAACACATAAAGCATCTTTAAGGAAAAGATTTGATTCATCATGATAATACATTTCGCTTCCCTTTTTTATGTGTTTTAATTTAGGTGAGCATGTTCAAGTCTTTTATGAAAATATGTATCAACATTTAAAAACGAGACATAAGTTTCATCATAAAACCGTCAAGACCAAACACATCAAAAATAAAATGTCATGATATCATATTTTCAATTTTTATGTGTTTTATTTTATGTGGTTGACCTCATAAAAGCATGTTCAAGTTTTCATATAAAAGTCATGCATCATGTTGGAAGTCGAAAGCATTATCAAAATCACTTTTCTTTCATTCGAGAAGTTATGTGGGTTAAGTCTTTTAGTTTTATAATTTATTTCATAAAGACATGCATCATCATACAAATTTCATCAAAGCTATCAACACATTATTCCAAAACGTAGGATTTCAATTTTTAAGTCCTCATGCATGATATGAAATCGTCAAGTATCATGTTTGGAATCGATATCATCATGAAGATTATCAAGACAAACACGTTGTTTCGAAATGTGAGATTTCAGGTTATTATTTCAAATCCTCATGCATCATCAAGTATGATACCATAAAACATCCTCAAAAATTTTTTTTTACGAAAACCAAGCATTTACACATACATTTGTCCAAGACATAAGATTTGCTCATCATTCATAGTTTTAAAATGTAAAATCATCAAGATAAATGTTCATTAATTTTATCTTGTCAGGTGTACAAGCTTGAGATGCAATTATCATGATAATTCATTTTGTGTCAAAAACATACATCAAGATTGAAAGCGAAAATTGATACAAAAATCATAAATATACATTCAACTTATCATGATAATTGACTTTTGTGTCCAAAAATATGCATCTTATTTTAAACTAAAAGCAATACAAATCCATCAAGATACACATGTATGGATTAATTCTATTAGGTGTACACAAATCATGCAAGTATTATTATTTTTTAAATACTAGAAAGAAAAGCATGATATAATTTTTGAAAATAATTCTTTTATTTCCTACCAACTAAACTAAGCAACTCATGAAAAGATCATGTAATTTCAAAACAAAGTAACAACATTTCGGGTAAGTTACTTACATTGTAGTCGAAGGCCGTCAAAGCGCAATTCGCCTCTTCTTTACTTGATTCTTTTTTGCGAGCCTTCTTCTTCTTCTTTAGCCTCTTTCTCCATTCAAGTTCACTTGTGTTTTTCAATTTTTATTTAATGAACTTTTTAAAATTCATTGTTATGTGTTCAATGTCCTCTTCATTGTCCTCGAGTCATCACTCAAGTGGCATTCTATAGTCCGAAGTCCAATTACCTTCCTGTTCCTTGGAAGGTGGTTCATATGTTCATTGAGTTCCAAGAAGCCCATTTCATATATTATCAATGAGCCAATAAGTTCTTCAATAGGTAAATTATTTAACTCTTTTGATTCTTATATCACGGTTACTTTAGGATCCCACCTTTTTGGAAGAGATCTTAAAATCTTATTTATGAGTTCAAAATCTAAAAAAGATTTACCAATGGCTTTTAGACTATTGACAACATCCATGAAATGGGTGTGCATATCATCGTAATCTCGCTTGGTTCCATTCGAAAAAGCTCAAAATCATGCAATAAGTGATTTACTTTCGAGTCTTCGACTCTACTAGTTCTCTCGTGTGTGATTCAAGTGTGCACCAAATATCAAAAGCTGTTTCACATGTAAAAATCTAATTAAACTCATTTTTATCTAAAGTACAAAATAAGGTATTCATAGCCTTTGCATTTAATGAAAAAAATTTTCTCTGTAAATCTGAGCATTCGTTCATCGGTTTAGAGAGAAGATGAAAGCCATTTTCAATGATATTTCATAAGTATAAATCCAAAGAAATCAAGAAAACTCTCATTTGAGTTTTCTAATAAGTATAGTCCAATCCGTTAAACAACGGAGGATGAATAATCGAAAATCCCTCTTGAAAGCCGTGAAGAACCATTTCTCGTGGGTGTGAATCCAAAAGAGAAACAACGTGGTTCTAGTACCAATTGTTGGGATCTAGAGTGCCACTAAGAGGGGAGGGGTGAATTAGTGCAGCGGTTAAGAATGATAAATTCAACGATTTAAACAATCTCGAAAAACCTTGTACGAAAAGAATAGCGTTTTGATTGTAAATGGTTTCAAAAAAGCTCTAACTTAAACTTGAGAATGTTTAGAGAAGATAAAAGGCAGTGAATAAGTAAAGTAAAGATTTGCAAAAAGATAAATGCAAGAATAGAAATGCAAATCAAATTTTATAGTAGTTCGGTCATACGACCTACGTCCACTCCTGATTCCTCTTCTCTTGAGGCCATCGGCTTTCCACTAGTTATCTTCCTTCCAACGGGCGAAGACAAACTCCCTTACAACACCTCTCCTTTTGACGGGCTTAGATGGTAACCCTTACAAGTACTCACTCCTCACTTGAATCTGAAAATAATCTAAGTCTAGAGGAAGGATTTCTTAAGTGATTTTTTTAGAGTTTTTTCACTTTTAAAGTATGTCTGCTTGTGTGTTCAACCAAGGGATGGGAGGGGTTTTTATAGGCTCTAATCTGATCAAACATGGAGCCAAAAACCTTCCCATCTCAGGTTTACCGGGTACTAGTGGTATCACTGTCTATCACTAGCGGTACCACCGCTAGTTTGACCCTAACACTGGGCTATACCACTGCCCAATCTAGTGGTACTACCACTTGACACACTGTCATGGTCAGTATATTGGATGGTACCACCACCCACTTGGCGGTACCATTGCTCTAACACCAGGTGGTACCACCTCCCAGTACATCTTGGGGAGCTAGACCTAGGGCGGTGCCACCACCCTAGTTTGGCGGTGCTACGACCAGATAGGGTCCAGCACTTCTGGTTGGGCCTTAAACCTGGCCCAAACCAATCCATTACTAGGCCCAATTGGCCCCTACTAGGGTTATAAGATTAACACCTAATCCTAACCCTAATTATATGCTAACTACAAAATTAAAGACATTTTCTAAGCTAAACAATATCTTGCAAGTCAAGACTTCTTCCGGTGAACTTTCGGCAGTCTTTCGACGAACCCTTGAACATTATTCTGTGGACTCCCGGCAAGCTCCTAGACTTCACGATGATCTTAGTGAGTTCTAATGAGCTTCTTCGGCAAGCTTTGATCTTTCTTGTTGAGCTTCGCGAACTTCCGATGAAGCTTCCAACAAACTTCCAAAAACCCTTCGGCAAGCTCCCTACTTATTCTTGGCTAGTTCCAGCAGCACTCCCAATGAATCTTCGGACTTCCGTCGAACTCTCGAACTCCCAACAATTCAATCGTACTTGACTCCAATACTTTGTTTCGCTTTATGTCTTCATCGTTATCGTAGTTAATTCTGCATACTAAATAAATCTTAACCCTACTTCGATCTAGATAATTATTATATGAATCAACATCCTGTTGCTCGGCATGTCATTGGTCGGTGCTTCGTCCAGTTCTTCGGTGCACCATCCTCTCTTGCGGCCTATTGCCCAATCGGTAGTTGACCTCTGTAACTCCGATCTCCTTGGCGCAACATCACACTTCTTGGCCCAATGCCCGATATCTGAAGCCTTCTACCGATTATCGATCGAACTTCTAACTCGACGTCCAATCTCCTTATGTGATTTCCTCCAATGCAACGTTAATTCCTCCTGTGTCAATTGTCTAATTTTGATCGAGTAGACCTACATCACTCAAAACATAGTTAGACAACAAAACACTGTCAGTTTATTTCATCATCAAAATTCGAGATTCAACAATATCCACCAGAGCCCCTATTTTATTAGATATCCAATAAGCTCCTAAATTATTGGATCCTATGGATGAGATCCAATAAGTGCTAATAAGAGAGTATTAGGTGGAGACCCATTAATCTAAGAGGCTTGGGTAATTGGATGGAGATCTAGTATCCAATAGGGTAGGATCCATTAGTGTTAACAAGGGGCCTCTATAAATAGGAGGGAACCAAAGGCCTATAGGCTAGTGTTTTCTTGGTAGCCACCTCCTATTCTCCTCTCCCCAGAGAGGAGTATCTTCACAACCCCTACCATGTAAATCACCGCTAGAGAGGAGGATGCTTGACCACCTTCATCCTCTTTCATGGATCTATAGAAATTCAGGGATATACGATCTCCCTAGCTACTATCTTTTTATATATATATATAGTTTTTTGATTCGTGAACTTTTACACATCAATCTTCGCATGACGATAAAACCTTTTCGTGAAAATTTAGGATTTTATGTTTTTTATTCTTCTATTGTGCATGTGATATCGTCTCTAGATTTTTTAACACATAGGATATTTCTCTCATGATAATGAGAGCGAATGATCCTATGTCGATGCTCAATAGCCCTCTTAAGGTTGGCTGCCACTCTCGATAACCGGTTGTGCTAAATCCGAAACTTCCAAACTTATTAATCTAATATCAAAGAGTGGAGTACTCATACAGAACATCCTTAGTGTCTCATGTCTAAGAACCAGGTGCTCCATTGGGCTGATAGAATCATTGTCTGACAATGAAATATCATCAACCATTGAGCATTCCATGAGCGGATCAATCAATAAACTCATTCTTCAATGAGCACCTACACTATAGCCCTAGTGTCTCCACACGAGCAGCTATAAGACCAGCCGCCTCCATCATATGGATAGGTATACAGCACACTAGTCTGTCCGATTATCTAGATGTCTCTCTCGAGTAACCTATTATTGGGATTATTTAGGGTCTGTGTTTAAAAATAAATCGATCTCATTATTATGATCTCATCACAGTCTGATTCCCATTGAATAGATCCATGGACATCATAATATATTTATGTAATAAGAAATATAAATTAAAAAATTATAATAATAATAATAAATAAAAAGAGTGCATATCATTTTACATATGCCATCGCTCAAGTGATTGGCTTCTAGGGCACCTATGACTAGCATCTTACACAATTATTAGTTTCATAAGTTTTTCACTACTAATCATTATATAAAGATCCTATATTATTCTTTTAGGAAACTAGATTTATTTTTTATTTTTCATTGTGCATCTAATGCTCTCTCCCAAGGATTCCTAGCACCAAGTTCATTGTGTGATGATTTGTTATAATTGTGTGTGTTGTTGCATGCTATATAGAATCGATTTCTACATAAACTAGTCATGTTTCTCATTGATTTTAGATTAGAACAATGTAGTTTTTTGGTGTATGAACTCTTTAGACATCTAAAGTCTTATTGACAATAGATTTGATGAGTGCATGAATTTGCCTTCAAAAGGTTGTGACGTCAAATCTAGTTGAAAGGACTACTTGTAATACGTTGATAGATCAGACAATATGCCAAAGGAAAGGAAGATGTGCTTGAGGTTCTGACAAAGTGTCAGATGAGTAGATAACATGCCAAACAACATGTTAAAGGCTTCATGATTGTAATTAGAGTGGTTAAGTCTTGATCGAAGTCGTTTGGAGTCTAATTGAATTAGTTTTGGGCTATAACCATGTCAACTCAATTAGAAGCCCATTGGGCTTAAATTAGGGCTAAATTGGGCTTATTAAAAGACTAATTTAGTGACCTAAAGTTGGCTCAAGTAATGGTACTGCCTGAGAGCTGGAAAGCATGGGTTATGCTTTTCCAAGAGTTTTGGTGGTAGTACTACTAGTGCCGATGGTGGTACTGCTTAGGGTGGCAATAGTACTGCCTAAGCCAATGGTGGTACTACTAGAGCCTAGATTCCCAGGCTCTGTTCAATGTTAGTACCACTAGTACCCCAAAAACTTGGGGATTTAAATTTTTAACTATATTTTTAAAACTATTTGGGGTCTATAAATACTCCACTCATGCTTGATTAGTGCATGAAGAAAAACTTATGATTTGAAGTGTATAAACTCTCTTGAAAAGTGTCAGGTCTCTTTCTCCTTAAGTTCAGAGGTTGTACTAAGGAGGTGTGAGTTCTTTTGTAAAAGAGAAGTATGAAGGTTCTCTCCTAAGCCTATGAAAAGGAGAAAGAGTTGTAACAAGGGTAGTTGATCTTCATTTATTGAAAAGAAGATCGATAATGAAAATCGATAGCCTCGAGGGAAGAGGAATCAAGAGTGGATATAGGTCAGGATGACCAAATCACTATAAATTAGTTTGCATCCTTTACTTGCTTTCACTTAACATTACTTACTGATTTACTTTTTCACTACCCTTGCTCACATTTTTAGTTAAACACATTTCTGGTACAGGTTTTCTCAATCAAAATTTTTAAATCAAAACTTTATTTCAATAGCACTAATTCAACGCTCCCCCCCCCCTACTCTTAATGTCTTTATGATCCTAATAATAAAGTGTATCCTTAAGTTCTTGAAAAGAATTAAGTATCTTTTACTGATATATGAAAGAAGTAGCCTTAAGGTTAAGGGCTATATGGACTCAAGTTTCCAATCTGATGTCAGTTATAGTAAGTCAAACTCAAGGTAAGTATTCACCCTGAATGGAGAAGTAGTAAGAAGAAATAGTTCCAAGCAAGATGCTACTGCTAACTCAATCACAGAGATGGAGTATATTGCTACGGCAGAAGCAATAAAGGAGTGAGTTCGAATGAAGAAGTTCATCATCAATCTAGGAGTCGTGCTAAGCAGCAAAGAGTCGATTCTCTTATATTATAACAATAATGGGGTAATTGCTCAAGCGAAGGAACATAGGTCTTATCAGAAGTCCAAGCACATTTTGAGAAGGTTCCACTTAATCAAAGATATCATAGCCCATAGTAATGTAGTAATAGAAAGAGTTCAATCCGAAGATAATATCATAGATCCACTAACAAAATCATTATCTTATATTATTTGTAAGCATCACAAGGGCTAATGGGATCAAGCACATAGGTGATTAGGTTTAGGTCAAGTGGGAGATTGCTAGTTACAAGTGCACAGTCTTTACTATTATTATTATTATTATTATTATTGTTATTATTATAGTATTTTTCTCACTTTATATTGGATGACAAATATATTATGATATCCTTTGATCTATACAATAGGAATTAGATCATGATGAGACTATGATAATGAGACTAATTCACCTATAAACATAGACCATAAATATTCTCAATCATAAGTTACTCGAGAGGGATATTTAGATAGCTAAATAGACCGATGTACTATATACTTGTCCATATTATAAAGGCAGCTGGTCTCATAGCTGCTTATGTAGGGATACTAAGGATAAAATATAGGTACTCATTGGAGATTGAGTTCATTGAATGATCCGCTCACAGAATGCTGGATATTTAATGATACCTCATCATTAGAAAATGGTTCCATAGTTCTAGTTATGTATCCGGTCCTTAAACTTGAGACACCAAGGATATCCTGTATGAGTACTCCACTCTTTGATACCAGACTTATAGGTCTAGAAGTTCTAAATCTAGCATAGCTGGTCATCGAGAGTGGTAGCCAAACTTATGAGGGCAATTGAATATCAATAGAGGATCATCCACTCTCGGTATTATAGGAAGAATGTCTCATGTGTTCTCGCTCAGGCAAATCCTTAGCTAAGGTCATTCAGATTGAGAGAAGAGTTTTTTTAGGAGAATCCAATTAGAGCGAAGCTCGAGTTGATTAGATAGATAAGGGACTATAGATATATAGTAACTGAGGGCAAACAAGTCTAATGGATTAAATCCCCCTATATCGTCCAGAGACTATAGTATAGTGGCCTAGTACATCCATAGTTAATGAATTGAGCAAATTATTATAGGATGATAATTTACTGAATCCGAAAGAGTTGAGAGTCAAAAGGAGTTTTAACAAGTGCAACTCACAACTAGCTCAATATTATGCCTAAAGGGTTACACACATATAATGAATGATGCGACGAATAAAGGATTAGATATGTGATATCTGTTGGGATCTAGAGCGACACTAAGATGGGGACTGAATTAGTATAGTGGTTAAACATGATAAAATTTGACTATTTAAAAATAAGCTTTCGGAAACTTCATACGATTAAAATATATTTCGATGAAAGCTGATTGGAAATGTATTGAACTTGAATACATTCAAAGAAGATGATGAGGAAGTCAAGCAAGTAAAGAAGGTTTACTGAAATGTAAATTGTGATAAAGTAAATGCAAACCGATTTTATAGTGGTTCGGTCATATGACCAATGTCTACTCCCAATTCCTCTTCTCTTGAGGCCATCGGCTTTTCACTAGTTATCCTTCTTCCAATGGGAGAGGACAAGTTCCCTTACAATGCCTTCTCCTTTTGATGGGCTCAGGAGATAACCCTTATAAGCACTCACACACTCTTCTCTTTTGCTGAAAACAAATAAGAGCTAGAGGAGGGATTTCTAAAGAGAATTCTATAGTGTTTTCTCACTTTTAAATTTAATGTGCTTATGTGTTCAACCTAGGGATAAGAGAGGTTTTTATAGGCTTCAATTGGATTCAAACTTGGAGCCAAAAAGTATCCCATCTAGGGTCTACCGGGTTCTGACGGTACCACCGCCTGTCACTAGCGGTACCACCGCTAGTCTGACTCTGACACTAGGCGATATCACCACTTAGTCTGACAATACCACCACCTAACACACTAATACAGTTAATGTAATGGGCGGTAACACTACCCAGGTGTTCTAACACTAGGTGGTACCACCGCCCAATACAACCTGGGGAGCTAGACCTAGGCGGTGCCACTACCCCGGTCTAGCGGTGCCACCACCAGATAGTGTCCAGCACTCTTGGTTGCCCTTAAACCTGACCCAAACCAATCTAATGTCAGGCCCAATTGGCCCATAACAGGGTTAAAGGATTAACACCTAATCCTAACTCTAATTATGTGCTAACTATAAAATTAAAGATATTTCTTAAGCTAATATAAAGTCTGAAAAGTCAAGACTTCTTCCGGTGAGCTTTCAATGAACTTCCGATGGTCTTTCGACAAACCCTCAAACACCATTCTACGGACTCCCAACAAGCTCCTAGACTTCTCGATGGAATCGCTAGCGAGTTCCGATGAGCTTCTTCGGCAAGCTTTGATCTTTCTCGGCGAGCTCCATGAACTTCCGACAAACCTTTCGGCGAACTTCTAAAAACCCTTCGGCAAGCTCCCTACTCGTTCTCGACCAATTTCGACAGCACTCCGATAAATCTTCAGACTTCCGTCGAACTCTCGAACTCCCAACGACTTCATCGCACTTGACTCGACACTTTGCTTCGCTTTATGTCTTCATCGTTGTCGTAGTTAATCCTACACATATAAAACTTAACTCTAGTTTAATCTAGACAATTATTACACGAATCAACATCTTATTGCCCAGCACATCATTGGTCGATGCTTCATCCAGTTCTTCGGCGCATCATCCTTTCTTACGGCTTATTGCCCAATTCACGATTGACCTCCACAACCCCGATATCCTTGGCATAACACCACTCTTCTTGGCCCAATGCCCGATGTCTGAAGCCTTCTGCCGATTGTCGACCGGACCTCCAGGTCGATGTCCAATATCTTGACGTGATCTCTTTCGGTGCAACGCTGATTCATCTTATGTCAACTATCTAATCCTGATCGATAGTAGACCTGTGTCACTCAAAACATAGTTAGACAATAAAACCCTATCAATTAGTTTCATTATCAAAATTCGAGATTCAATAATCTCCCCCTTTTTGATGATGATAACTAATTGATGACGGAGTTAATCTTAAATCCCCGGAGTTTAAATAAACTCCCCCTATCAATATGCCATATTGATAGAACACTTGGATTATCCTAAATCCAAGCAACTTGTATCAAAATCATGTCAACAAAAACATCATGCAAATATGTAAATTATTCAATCAACATACATTGCATGAATTCATCAATTCTACTTCTCCCCTTATGTCATCAACAAAAAGGAGAAGTAGTTCTTGCTAGTTTAAAAAATTTTCAAGTTTTATAAACATACAAGCAAGATTTATAACATTTAGGCATAGATTTGCAACACAACATTCATTAATAGCAAGTTTTTAAGGATAGGTAATTATGACAATTCAACACTTGGTTCTTGTGCAAGTTACACTTTGCTTTTCTTTCTTCTCATTTTGAGAAGTGCAAGTTTTGCCTTTTTTGCAAGTTCTAGCTAGCTATGTTTGCTTTCATTTGTAATGTGCAAGCTAGTAAAAAAACTTTGTCCCCTTTTGTTTTTGTCAAAAAGAAGGGAGGACTCAAGCTCAAGAAAATCAAGAGGAACATGATTCATTTGATAAATCCTTTTAATAATGATTCACCATAAAAGATATCAAGATTGCATTTCATAAAGAAAAATTCAAGTATCAAGATCATGAATTCATAAAAATTCAAGTATTGAATTCCAAGAAATAAAAAGACAAGTTATATTTCCTTTGAAAAATTCTCTTTTAATAAATGAAATAATCATGGCATACGATCTTGATTTAAAATTTCAAGTTATAATTATCAAGATCATGAATAATAAATATTTTCTTTAGCAAAGAATCATATGAGCACTTGATTATTGCATAAGAATTCTCATTGCATCATTATTTATGAATTCTTTTCTCTACAACATAAATCATAGGAGGTATAATAGCAATGATATCATTCATGATTCATTTGAGAGAAAATAGCAAAGAGAACAACTTGATTCATGTATAAAAATTTTTATCAAGATTTCACAAAAACAGATTCCAATTATCATGATCATGATTTACAAACATTTTCTTTAACATCAATTTTCAATTCATGATAAGGAGTATGCAAAGAATCATGATATATAAAACATATTAATATAAAAGGGTCAAGTCATGATTCATTTGGTAGTATAAGGAATAACTTGATTTATGCATTCGAGCTCTCATTACTCAATAAGTCATGATTCCAACATAAATAAGGTTGTGATTCCAAAAGTTTAGAAGTCATGAATCATTCTGAAAAATCTCATTCTAGTTCAATTCATCAACTCCAAACACATCATCAAAATCACATTCAAGAAATTCACGAGATTCACAATATTAACTAAATGAATTCATTGATCTCGATAAGATAAAAAATACATTGTGTTTCAATTTATGGGAATCTTCATATAAGTATCCCTTTGCCTTTAGAAAAAAAATATCAATATTCAAGAATGAAAGACAAGCTTTGTCATAAAGATCATCAAGACAAAAATATAACATATTACTTCAAGACATAAAATTCAATTCAAATCATTTAGATCAAAAACATGATACACACATTTGTTTTCAAAACATTCATCACGATTATCTTTAAGAGATTCATAAGATTCATAAAATGAATTCATTAACCTCAATAGGATAGAAATGTAATCTTTTTATGTGTTTTATCCTATAATCATGCCTTTGCCTTTAGTAGAAACAAGTATTAATATTCAAGAACGAAAAGGCAAAATTTAATAAAACAATTTATCAAGCATGATTCCATAGCTTTCAAGCATGATAACATCCTTTTAATATCGAGATATTCATCATCAAGTGTGATTTCAAAAGGCATGTTCAAGATTTTTTATTCGAAAGCCATGTATCATCATACAAATTGGATATTATTATCAAAATATTTCATTTAAAAATTTTATTTAGAACAATATAGATTAATTACATGTAAGCATGCTCAAGTTCTCTTTCTATAAAAGTTGTGTATCAAGTTTAAGACTGAAAAGGTGAGTTCATCAAAGCCATTAAGAATAAACACATAAAACACAAAAACATCACGATAGCGCATTTTCCATTTTTATGTGTTTTATTTCATGTGATTGATCTTATACGAGTATATTCAAATTTTTCATATTAAAATGTCATGCATCATATTTAAAAATGAAAGAATCATCAATATCATTTTAATTCTTTCTTTCATTGGTTATAACAAGATGATCAATGCGCTTGAATTTTTGATAAAATCATGCATCATTTTATAAATCTGAAAAATAATTTTCATTAAGAAAACCATCAAGTCCAAAAAACACATTATTCCAAAATATAGGATTTTCATTTTCATTACTTCAAATTCTCATTAAGCATGATACAAAAGTTTAAAGATCAAGCATAATACTATAAAACATCTTCAAAATTTTATATGAAAGCCAAGCATTAACACATATATTTGTGCAAGACACAAAATTCACTCATCATGCATAGTTTTAAAATGTAAAATCATCAAGATAAATGTTTATTGATTTTATTTTGTTAGGTGTACAAGCATGAGATGCAATTATTATGACAATTTATTTTGTGTCACACCATACATCAAGATTGAAACCGAAAACTGATATAAAAATCATAAACATGCATGGAATGGTTATTTCAAAAGCATGAAGTTGATCTTGTATTAGCACAAGTTAAGCAATCATCATTTATGATTTTTACTTTTCAAAAAAACTAGAAAGAGAAGCATAGTATATTTTTTTTAAAATAATTTTTTACTTCCTACCAACTAAACTAAGCATTCATGAAAATTTTCAAGTAATTTCATAAAGTAAAGGAGCTTTGGATGAGTTGATTACCTTGTAGTCGAAGGCTGTCATTGTGCAATTCGTCTCTTTGCCTTCGGATGCACTTGATTCCTCTTTGTGTTTCTTCTTCTTCTTTAGCCTCTTCCTCTATTCAAGTTCATTTTTAGTTTTAGATTTTTGTTTAATGAACTTATTAAGATTCATTAAAAGTTTAAGGTTCTCAACATTGTCCTCATCACTTGAGTCATCACTCAAGTGGCATTTTATAGTTCAGAGTTCTAAATCCTTCTTGTTCTTTGGAAGGTGGTTCATATGTTCATCGAGTTTAAAATGTTCCAAGAGTGTCATTTCATAGGTCATTAATGACCTGATTAGTTCTTCTAATGGAAAATCATTTAAATTTTTAGTCTCTTGTATTACGGTTACTTTAGGATCTCACCTTTTTGGAAAGGATCTTAAGATCTTGTTAGTAAGTTCAAAATTCAAAAAATATTTATCAAAACTTTTCAAGCTATTGACGACATCCGTGAAACGAGTGTACATGTCGTCAATAGACTCGCTTGGTATCATTCGAAAGAGCTCAAAATCATGCAATAAGAGATTTACTTTTGAGTCTTTGACTCTACTAGTTCTCTCATGTGTGATTTCAAGTGTTTGCCAAATATCAAAAGTCGTTTTATACATCAAAATCTGATTAAACTCATTCTTGTCTAAAGTACAAAATAAGGCATTCAAAGAAAAAAAATTTCTTTTTAAGTCCGACCATTCATTCATCAGTTTAGAGGAAAGTTGAAAGTTATTTTTAATGACATTCCATAAGTTTAAATCTAGAGAAATCAAGAAAACTCTCATTCGAGTTTTCTAATATGTGTAGTCCAATCCGTTAAAGAACGAAGGACGAACAATCGAAAAACCCTCTTAAAAGCCATGAAGAGCCATTTCTCGCAAGTGTGAATCTGGAAGAGAAACAACGTGGCTCTAATACTAATTATTGGGATCTAGAGTGGCACTAAAAGGGGGGGGGGTGAATTAGTGCAACAGTTAAACACGATAAATTTTGGAAAATTTAAAAATAAGTTTTCGGAATCTTCGTACGATTAAAATATATTTCGATGAAAGCTGATTAGAAACGTATTGAACTTGAATGCATTTAAAGAAGATGATGAGGAAGTCAAGCAAGTAAAGAAGGTTTGCTTAAATGTAAATTGTGATAAAGCAAATGTAAACTGATTTTATAGTGGTTCGGTCATACGACTTACGTCCACTCCCGATTCCTCTTCTCTTGTAGCCACCGGCTTTCCACTAGTTATTCTTCTTCCAACGGGCGAGGAAAAGTTCCCTTACAGTACCTTCTCCTTTTGACGGGCTCAGGAGATAACCCTTATAAGCACTCACACACTCCTCTCTTTTGCTGAAAATAAATGAGAGCTAGAGGAGGGATTTTTAAAGAGAATTCTATAGTGTTTTCTCACTTTTAAAGTTTGTGTGCTTGTGTGTTCAACCCAAGGATGAGAGAGATTTTTATAGGCTCCAATTAGATTCAAACTTATAGTTAAAAACCATCCCATCCTAAGTCTACCAGGTTTTGGCGGTACCACCACCTATCACTAGCAGTATAACCGCTAGTCTGACTCTAACATTGGGTGGTACCATTGCTTAGTCTGGTGATACTACTAACTGACACACTGACACAATCAATGTACTAGGCGGTACCACTACCTAGCCAACGGTACTACCGCCCAGGTGTTCTGACATTAGGCGGTACCACCGCCCAATACAACCTAGGGAGCTGGACCTGTATAGTGCCACCACCAGATAGTGTCCAGCACTTTTGGTTGGGCCTTAAACCTGACCCAAACCAATCCAATACTAGGCCCATTTGGCCCATAACTGGGTTAAAGGAATAACACCTAATCCTAACCCTAATTATATACTAACTATGAAATTAAAGACATTTCCTAAGATAATACAAAGTCTGAAAAGTCAAGACTTCTTCTGGCGAGCTTCTGGCTAGCTTCCGGTGAACTTCCGATGGTCTTCCAACAAACCCTCAAACACTATTCTGTGAACTCCTAGCAAACTCCTGGACTTCTCGATGGAATCGTTGGTGAGTTCCGACGAGCTTCTTCAGCAAGCTTTGATCTTTTTCGACGAGCTCCGTGAACTTCCGACGAACCTTCAAGCGAACTTCTGAAAACCGTTCGGCAAGATCTCAACTCGTTCTTGGTCAATTCCGATAGCACTCCGATGAATCTTCGGACTTTTGTCGAACTCTCGAACTCCCAATGATTTCATTGAACTTGACTTAGCACTTTGCTTCACTTTATGTCTTCATCATTGTCGTAGGTAATCCTGCACACATAAAACTTAACTCTACTTTGATCTAGATAATTATTACACGAATCAACATCCTGTTGCTCGACATATCATTGGTTGGCACTTCGTCCAATTCTTCGGTGCACCATCCTTTCTTACAACCTATTGTCCAATTAGCGGTTAACCTCTGCAACCTCGATATCCTTGGTGCAACACCACTCTTCTTGGCCCGATGCCCGATGTCCGAAGCCTTCTGCCAATATCTTGATGTGATCTCTTCCGATATAACACTGATTCATCTTGTGTCAACTATCTAATCATGCTCGATAGTAGACCTGCATCACTCAAAACATAGTTAGACAATAAAACCCTATCAATTAGTTTCATCATCAAAATCTGAGATTCAACAATATCCAATAAGCCCTTGTTTTATTAGATCTGTTGGGTGAAACCAAATAAGAGTTTAGAGTGGATAATTGGATGGAGATCTAATATCTAATATACTAAGGTAATTGGATGGAGATCCAATATTTAATAAGGTAGGATCTATTAAGATTAGCAAAGGGGGCTATCTATAAAAGGGATATGGGCCTAAAGGGGTTATAAGATTGAACCCCTTTAGCCGCCACCTCCTTAACCTCCCCCCTTCTTCCTCCAACGATTTGCCCCCTCTCTAGCATGAGAGAACAATAAGAGAGTCACCTCTTTGCTACTGCCCCTGTTTGCAAGGTGGTGCACAAAAGCGAGAAAAGAATGCCTTACGCGAGGAGGTGCATCATCGCTTCATCCATCGTGCAGATCACTGTTAGAGAGGATCTTGTGAGAGCTTCTTCATCCATAGACTTGGATCCATAATTTTGGAGATATGCGATCTCCCCTAGGTGAGAATGTCTCACGAATCCTATGCAATTTTCGCTTTCATAAGTTTTTCGCTCCCAATCATCTCATGAAGATCCTATATCATTCTTATAGGAAATTAGTTTTGTTTTCTATTTTCCACTATGAATGTGATGCTCTCTGCCAAGGTGTCCCAATAGGCTCCTCGTTGGTCATGGTGATGTTGGGACCCTCAATGGTTCAAGCAGAAAGCACCTCGACCATCGGTTTGTTCTCCCTTGATAATTGGGTGGAAGCTAACTTAGCCAGTGCATTTACTTAGGCATTCTCTACCTGAAAGTTCCTCCGCATAGTGAGTCGGGGTAAGCAACTCGCAAACCACCACCACTTCATCTAGGTACTTTGCCATAGTTGCATCCTAAACTTAATAGGTCCTATCCACTTCGCTGATGACTAGTTGTGAATCACTAAACACTGCCAACTCCTGCACTTAAAGTTCTCGAGTGAATCAAAGCCCCTATAAAAGTGCTTCATACTCGACTTCATTATTGGAGATCTTGAACTCGAATCAAAGGGCATGCTCATACACCTAGTTACTCATACCCTTTAAGACAAGTTTTGCTCCACCCCTTTCTAGAGTAGCTGAGCCATCTACAAACAGAGTCCATGTTGGGGAGGCGTGCTCAGTTGCCTCAACTTCGGGCAAGAGGGTTGACGGTGGTCCTCGGGATATATTGGATGTCAAGCTCTCTTAGCTCCACCGCCCACTTCAGCATCGATCTCGAGACATCAAATTATGAGAGGACCTATCATAGTGGCTGGTCATAACCATCTGTATCTAGTGTGCTTGGAAATAGAGGTGCAACTTCCTTGCTGCCAACCAATGCAAACACTAGCCTCTTGAAGGGGGATTAGTGTTCCTCAGGCCCACTTAGCACATGGCTAATGTAATATATGGGTCATTGGGTTCCCAAGTAATCCCCTAGTAACACCGAGCTAATGACCTGGCTAGCAACCATAAGGTACAAGCTCAACACTTCACTAGGGATGGAGGAAGAAAGCTACGGTTACCAGGTGAAGTGATGCTTTAATCCTTCGAATGCCTCTAAACATGCCTCGATCCATAGGAATCCAATCGTATTCTTCAATACTAGGAAGAAGGGTAGGCACCGATCGCTCAACATGGATAGGATCCGATTAAGCGCTACCAATTGACCCATTAATTATTGTACATCTTTCATGAACTAAGGTGGGTGCATCTCTATTATGGCATGGACCTTTTAAGAGTTTGCATCTATTCCCCTTTGGTGGATGATGAACCTGAGGAACTTTCCCGAACTGACCCTGAAGGTGCACTTGGATGGGTTAAGGTATATGTTAAACCTTTTCAGGATCTAAAATATCTCAATCAGGTCCTCCAAGTGCATGTCATCTATTCTACTTTTGACTATCATATCATCCATATATACTTCTATGTTTCCTTCGATCTAATACTTGAACGTTGTTTACCATTCTTTGGTATGTTGCTCTTGTGTTCTTTAGCCCAAAAGGCATGATATGGTAGTAGTATATGCCTTAGTCAATGATGAAGGAGGTGAATTCCTAATCTTGGGGTGCTATTCTGATCTAATTATAGCCTGAGAACGCATCCATAAAGATAAGGAGTTCATGACCTAAGGTGACATCCACTAGTTGATCGATCTGAGGGAGAGGATGGTTGTCCTTCAATAGGCTTCGTTGAGGTCAATATAATCAATGCACATTTTTTAGTTTCCATTAGTTTTATTGATTAGTACAACATTAGAAAGCCACTAAGTGTACTAGACTTCAGTAATAAATCCCACTCCTGACAACCTATCAACCTTGCCATTAATCGTTTGTTAGCACTCAGGAGCATACCTAGAAGGCCTTTGCTTCATAGGTCGAGCCTCGAGGAGGATGTTTAAATGGTGTTAAGTGACATCCAGATCAATGCCTGACATGTGCCTTAGCAAACAAGCAAATACTTCGATGTTTTTCTTGAGGAAGTTGATTAGTTGAATGCGCTCCTCCTCAGGAAGCACTGCTCCAACCTTAATGGCCCGATTGGTTAGGTCTTGTCTAGCGGTGCCTCGATCAGCTACTCCTTCAGCTCCGGGTGTTGGAGAGGCTTGCCAAAATCCTTAAGATCCATCGACGACAACTCAAACTTGGCTTTCTTTGGTAATGAGACTATCGTTAAGTAGCACTATTGGGACTCCCTTGGGTTGATCCTATTGGGAACGTAATGGTAGTAAGAGGGGGGGTGAATTAGTGCTATAGTAATTTTAATTGATTTTAAAGTTCGATCAATAAACCTGTATCAAAACTATGATTAACCAAAAATGCGAGTAAGGGTTGTGAGTAAAATAAATTAGTAAGTAATAACAAATCAAAAGCAAAAGAAGAAACACAAATTGATTTATAGTGGTTCGATCTTCTCGACCTACATCCACTCTCGATTCCTCTTCCCTCAAGGCTACTCGATTTCACCACTGATCTTCTTTCCAATGGGTGAATATCAACTACCCTTGTTACAACTTTTCTCCTATTAATAGGCTTAGGAGAGAACCTCTGCCTATTACAATTTAAAATCATCTCTAAACTCAAAAAGGAAGAGACTCAAAAAATGCTCAAAGAGAGAGCTATAACCCTTCAACTTAAAATTTGATGCTCCATCAATCAAGCCTCAATGGGGTATTTATAGGCCCCAAAAGGCTTCAAAAATAGAGTTAAAAAATTTAAATCCCTGAAATTTCAAGGTACGGGCGTACTACTACTAACACATATGTTAGGATTAAGAATGACACTAGGGGGTGAATTAGTGAAGCGGTTAAAAATATTGATTTATTCAATTTCAAAGAACTTTGTAAGTTGAAAAAGTTTTGTTCACGAAAACATGTTTGTGGGGGGTGGGATGAGGGAGTGAATTAGTGAAGTGGTTAAAAACATTGATTTATTCAATTTCAAAAAACTTTGTAAGTTGAAAAAGTTTTGTTCACGAAAACATGTTTCGGAAAGATGTTTAACCTAAATAAGTTCGTAAGTGAGTAGAGAAGTAGAAGTTGGGAAGTTGCAATTAAGTAAAGACGATAAGTAGTAAAATTAAAGTATGCAGCAAGAAGAGAACACACCAATTTATAGTGGTTCGATCGTCCAACCTATGTCTACTCCCGATACCTCCTTCTTGGTCTTTTTTCAAGGGCAAAGATCAATCACCCCTTTATAGAACTTTTTACAAGTGGTTCACTCTCCGTTTATAAGCTTCTAACACTTCGAATCGATGGAGGTAAACTATCAACTTTTATAAGCAATTTCACTATAGTCTTAGTTTTTTTTTATTCACTTCTCTGTGTTTAACCAGCTGAGAAGTAAGGGATATTTATATGCCTCAATTGGCTTCAAAAATAAAGCCAAAAAAAGGTCTCATCTCGGATTTTCGAGGTACTGACAGTACCATCGCTAGTTCTAGTGGTACCACCTCCAGTTAACTCTAACACTGGGCGGTACCATTGCCCAGTCTAGTGGTACTACCACCAAATAGAGTCCTAGTTAATGAAACTAGGTGGTACCACCGCCTAGTTTAGTGGTACCATCGCCTAGTTTGTTGGTACCACCTCTTGATAGTTAATACTTGCTTAGTGATACCACCACTTAAACACCTAGGATACCAAGCCCTAGGTGATTCCACTGCCGAATATGGTAGTGCCACCACCAAACAGGGTTCAGCAGCATTATTTGGGCCATGAGTTCGGCCTAAACTAGTTAGATTATGGGCCTAGTTGGCCCCTAACAGAGTTAGTGAGATTACCTCCCAAACCTAACCCTAATTACATCCTAACTATGACATTTAAGGCATATACTAAAGCATAAAAGTCTGGTAGGTCAAAATTTCTTTCGGTGAGTTTCCAGCGAACTTTCGGCAGACTTCCGATGAACTCTCAACAATCTTCCAATGGACACTCAACAAGCTCCTAGACTTCACGATGATCTACTTGGCAAGTTCCAACGAGCTTCTTTGGCAAGCTTTAATATTCTCGACGAGCTCCGGCGAACTTCCGATGATCTTCTCGGGGAACTTCCAACATTCACTTCAGCAAGTTCCCGACGAACTCTCAGCAAATTCCGACAACACTCCCGATGAACTTTCGAACTCCCAATGAACTTTCGAACTCTCGATGAACCATTCGATCTTGACTCTGTCACTTTGTTTTGCTTTATGCCTTCATCACTATCGTAGTTAGTTCTGTACACTTTTCTCAACATATAGATTAGATCAATAATTAATCAATTGATTTCATCATCAAAATCTGAAATTCAACAACATGGTGGTACTATCATCGTAACTTTTGACATTGTAATTTCATACGTTCGAGTAGTACCACCATCGTAATTTTTGAATTTTGTGTGCTACTATAGCTGCCCTAGGTGGTACCACCATCGACATAGGTGGTACCACTATCGGTAGCATTGATAAGGATTATTTGTGCTTGTCGATTGACTCAAGCGAAACCACTACCTGCACCTAGTGGTACCACCACTCAAGCTAGATCAAGGCCACTATTTTGGCCTTATTAACAAGTTGGCATAGTTTTAACCTAATACTAACTTAATATAACTCAGAAATATCTCGAACAAGATTTTAATAATCCAACCGCTTATTTGACACAATTACAAAGCTTTTAGCATGTTGTATACCATTTTGACATTTCATCCAATCTTTCAATACTTTGTCTAAACCTATGGCATATTATCCTTTCCATTAGTATATTGTCTAATCTATCGACATGTTAACTTTCCCACTATTAGAATCGTAAAGGCACTAGAGGGGGAGGGATGAATTAGTGCTTTCGAAATAAAGTTTTGATATGAAAATTTTGATCGATAAAATCTGTATCATAAATGCATTTAACTTAGAATGTGAGCAAGAGTAGTGAGCAACTAAATTAGCTAGTAATAGTAAGAAAAAGTATAAAGAGTATTGCAAATCAAATTTATAATGGTTTAGTCATCCTGACCTATGTCCACTCTCGATTCCTCTTTTGTCGAGGCCACCAGCTTTCATTACTGATCTTCTTTTCAATGGACAAAAATTAACTACTCTTCTTATAACTCTTTTTTCTTTTTATAGGCTTAGGAGAGAACCTTCACACCTCTCTTTTACAAGACATCATACCTCCCTTAAAGTGTCTTCTAAACTCAAGGAGGAAGAGACTTGACACTTTTCAAGAGAGTTTGTATACTTACAATCATAAGTTTTCATTACTACATCCAAGCAAGCATGAGTGGGGCATTTATACACCCCAAATGGCTTAAAAACTAAAGCCAAAAATTTAAATTCTTGGGTTTTCGGGGCACTAGCAGTACAACTGCCTATGTTGGATGGTACTACCACCTAACAGAGCCTGAGAATCTAAGCTCTAGTGGTACCACCACCTACTTGGGAGACTATATTTTCATAGTACTATTACCTAACTAGGTGGTACTACCACTGACCCTAGTGATACTTATATCGAGTTGCTAAAAAAGTATAATCTATACTTTCCAACTCACAAGCGGTACCATTGCCTAGCCTGGTGGTGCCACCGCTTGGCCCAACCCTAGGTCACTAATTAGCCTTCCAATAAGCCTAATTCAACTCTTGGTTCAGGCCTAATGGGCTACTAATTAAGTTGGTATGGTTATGCCCCAAATCAACTCAATTAGACTTTAAACTTCTTCGATTAAGACTCAACAATTACAATCATGAAGCCTACGTTGTCTAGCATGTCATCTATTCATTCGGCACTTTATCCAAACCTTTGGCATATCATCCTTTCCTTTGGCATATTGCCCAATCCATCAGTATGTTGACTTCCCACAACATCCGATCTTCTTGGTGCAATGCTCGATCCTTCTGTCTCGATGCCCAAGCTCATAGCACGAAGCTCATTCTCCGGCACGTCAACTAATCCTCTGGTCCAACGTCTAATCTCAGACATCATGCTTCTCCAACCCAATGTCTGATTCTCTTACTTCAATACTTTAAGTCCATGATCGAAGTTTCTCCTACGTCACTTATCTTAAATGTTTATTAGTCCATAAACTCATCAATTGATTTCATCATCAAAATCTAGGATTCAACAATCTTTCTTTTTTTGATGATAACAACAAATTGATGATGGAGTTTTAACTAAACTCCCCTTGTATATATGTCATATTGAAATAAACTCGAAAACAAAAAATGATAATCTTGCAATAAATTGAAATAATTTAAAATCATAGTGACTTTTATTGCAAAGGTTATATGTATAGTTGCAAAGATCAAAGTAATTGTTGCACACTACATAGTTAAAGAATTATTGCATACAACATATGCATCATCATAATATCAAAGTAATCATTGCATACATCATAATCATAAGTTAAGATATCATGCATAATTCCAAATCATCAAGGTAATTATTGCATATATTATAATTTTAAATCATCATAAGTTATGACATCATAATTTTTTAAAATCATCAAGGAGTGTAGTTAACTTCTCCTCCTTTGTCATCAACAAAAAGGAGAAATGTGTAAGTTTTTATTTCTCTTTGAAATGTGCAAGCTACTATGTCATCATCAAAAAGAAGAGAAGGATATCATGGTATCATAGTGCTATTTCTCTTCGTTTATATCAATGTTCCAATCATAACATGAAAGATATTAATATCAAAGATAAGTTTAAGCTATGAGAGGTCAATTGATGATGGGGTATTAACAAAACCTTTTTTTATGACATCTTAAAAATGTGATTATCTTGAATTCAAAATAGAACTTTTTCAATGGCACTCTTGAATTCAAGTTGAGATAAATTCAAATTGATATATCATTGCAAGTCCAAATATTTAATCAAGATTCAAAATATAACTAGTAAAATTTAGGCATGAGCTATTTTGAACTAGCAAAATTTAGGCATGAGCTATTCAAAAAATAACTAATGAAAAGTTATAAACACATCATAAGTCTTCTTATTCAACATAATTGCTATTTCTCCTATTTTGTCATCAACACAAATATGAGTTTTTTCTTCTCATTTGTTAACAATAAATTGGAGTTTACAAGTCATAAATACAAAAGAAATGTACATAATAAATCTCAAGTCGTAAACATCAAAAAGTCAAGTGAAAAATCATGATTCATTTAGATAAATCTCCTCTTTAGCAAATAATAAAAAGAATCATAGGAAAACAAATAAAAGATCTTGATTCATATAAAATAGATCTTGATTCATATAAAATAAATCTCAAGTTATAAATATCAAGTGAAAGATTATGATTCGTGTGGATAAATCTCCTTCTTAGTCATTAGCGAAAAGAAAGAATCATTAGAGATCAAATACAAAATAATTCTTAAGTCATGAATCTCAAAAAGTTAAGTGAAAGATCATGATTCATTTGGATAAATATTCTCATTAGTTAAAAGAAAGAATCATATGAAAACAAATAGTCAAAGTTCTCGTTTCATGCATTTGAATAAATATTTTTCAATGAAGAGTGAGTTTGAACAACTTTTTGATATATTTTCAATAATTTAGTATGTGCATCTACATACTTTCATTCCTTGGGTAAGGGTTCTTTGGAAGTGGATGTGTCTAAGTTGCTTTGGAGAGAAGAATTCAAATTCAAATTCAAAATCAAAATCATTTTTATTACCTTCAGGAAATTCATTAAAAACAATGTAGATAGATCCTTAAAAAATAACTAAAGTTCTTTAGTTTCAATTTATGAGATTAATTTCATACTTGCATGTCCTAATCTCCTATGCCAAGGCCATGCATCATCATTTAAAATTGAAAAAGAAGCTTCATCATGAAAATCATCAAGTTAAATATTATTGACTCTTCAAGCATTCATAGAATTATTCTTATTTGGTATGCAAGCATTAGATTTAAATTTAACATTTTATCTCTTTATCATAAAGTTGACCAATGCTTAATGACTTATGTTTTAAACCTTTTACTAAAAGAATATCTTTAATTAAAAGATTCAATTTGTTACTAAATATCTAATATCAATAATTTTCCCTTTATTGTTGTCTCCGAAGGTGATATATCCTCCATCTTAACTAGTGGGCTTTAAGAAATATGTTGAATCTATTGTTATGTGCCTTGAGTATCCACTATCTAGATACAATCTTTTGCTCCTAGCTCTTATTTAGAGACATACCTATAAGAAAGATTGGTTTGTTCTATGTACCCATTTAATTTTGGGTCCTTTATGGTTAGATTTAACTTTTTTAACTTTTGACATCAAATCATTTATGGTTCTTTTAGGAACCCAAACTAATTTATGAGAGCTATATTTTTTAAATGAAGATGTATAAGAATAATGACCACATCTTTCACAAAAATTACATTTAACTTTAGGAGAAATATGTAATGTGGGTCCTTTTACAAATGTAGCTGGCTTTTATTGAGTGTTATTACTCACAAAGCCAATTCCTTCTTTTCTATGTACATAACCTTTATTGACAAGAATCATGTTTAATGATTTATTTCTAATTTTAAAATTTTCTAATATTTGTTGTAATAACATATTTTACTTTTTGAATGAGTTTAACTCATCACATTTAGTGCAAGATGTTAATAATCAATTGTCATACTTATTTTTTAATTTAACAAATTCATGAGAGAGATACATTATCCTCTTTTAGTAATTTATATTTCTTATTGATTGTTTTGAGTTCATCATATAAATAATAAAATACATTAAGTAATTCTCATAAGTTAAAAAAAATTTAGTTGAGTCACATACCTCATCGCTAAAGGCTATCAATGCATAATTTCCTACTTTGTCTTCATTGGTTTGCACTTCGTGTTCTAATGTATTTGATTCATCAGAAGTTGCATTGAGTGCTTTCTTCTTCTTTTATGCTAGCAGCTTTTTCTTCAGTTATGGACACTCATTTTTTAAGTGCTCTAACTTTTTACATTTATAGTATATTATTATATCATTTTTAAGTTCATTTTTATTCTTAGATTCTTATTTTATAGAATTTTTTTATTTCTTTTTATGAATTTTTTAAATTTTCTTATGAGGAGTGCCATGTTATCATCATCACTTAAGCTTTTACTTGAGTGTTCTTATTTAGCTCTAAGTGTAATATCTTTTCTATTCTTTGGAAGGTTGTCCTCTTGTTAGTCATGTGTCTTGCAAGTCATTTCATCGGTCATTAATGATCCTATGAGTTCTTCAAGAGGAAAGTTATTCAAGTCCTTTACTTCTTAAAAGTATAGTAACCTTTGGATCCCAAAATTTTGAAAGAGATCTTAAAATTTTATTACGCAGTTTAAGATTAGGATAATATTTACTAAGAGCTTTTAAACCATTAACAACTGTAAATGAGTATATATGTTTCCAATAGTTTCGCTTGACTTCATTCTAAATAATTCATAACTATGTACCAAAAGATTAATCTTAGATTCTTTTACTCTATTTTTGCTTTTATGAGTAACTTTAAGTGTATGCCAAATATCATATGCAGTTTCACATATAGAAATACAATTAAACTCATTTTTGTCTAAAGTATAAAATAAAGGATTCATAGCTATAGCATTTAAAGAAAATATTTTCTTTTCAAGATCATTCCATTTATTCATTGGTTTAGAGGGTTTTTGAGAACCAAACTCAACAACATTCCATAGATCAAAATCCATAGAAAGCAAGAAAATTTACATTCATGTCTTCCAATACATGTAGTTTATCCCATTAAATATAGGAGGACGAGTGATAAAATGACCCTTTTGAGTGCTAAAAAAATCATTTAATCTCTCTTGGGTATTAAACCAATTAAGAGAATCAGACTTTGATATCAATTATTAGGATCATAAAGGCACTAAGTGTTAGGATCTAGAGTGGTGCTAAGAAGAGGGGGTGAATTAGTGCAGGGGATAAAAATCATAAATTCAAAGTGATTTCAAAAAGAGTTGTGCGTTGAGAAGTTTTGATCCAACGAAAAAGATTTTTATAAAGTGAATATTTCAGTTGAATATGAAAGAGAGTTGAGAGAAGGAGATTAAGAGATTGCAGCCAAGTAAAAATTGAAATGCAACAATTTAAAAACTCACTCCAAGAGAAGTACACAGCGATTTATAGTGGTTTTGTTAAATGACCTATGTCCACTTTCGAAACCTCCTCCGATAAGGTTCCCAACTTCCACTATTAATTCTTCTTGAAGGGGAGGGACCAAGCACCCCTCTTACAAACTTTTACAAGTGATTCACACTATCTTACAGAACTTTTACAAGTGAGGTTTTGGGAGGTGAACACTCAAGCTTTCGAATGCAAACTTTTCTAGAGTTTTGACTCAGTTTTTATCACTTCTCAATGTGCTTATCCAGCTAAGAAATAATGGGTATTTATAGGCTCAATTGGCTTCAGAATTGGAGCCAAAAAGGGTCACATCTCGGAGTTATATGTACTGGCAGTACCACTGCTTGGCACTGGTGGTACCATCGTCAGTTGACCCTACTCTGTTAATGTACCCAGTCTAGAGATACTACTGCTTGATAAGGTCCTTGGACTCTGTGGAGAGGTGATACCATCACTTGTCAAGTGGTACCATCGCTGACAAGTAATAACTTTCAGCGGTACCACCGCTAATCTGGGGCGGTACCACCATCCAGACCACCTAGGAACCTGTTCTCAGGGTGATGCCACCACCCCAGTCTAGCGGTGCCACCGCCAGACATGGTTAAGCACTGCTAACTGGGCCTTGAATCCGGCCCAATTCAATCTAATTAAGGCTTAGTTGGCACCTACAAGGGTTGATTAGGATTATTATCTAATCCTATCCCTAATTACGTGCTGACTACGAAATTGAAACATATTTCTAAGCAAATTATAATGTGGTGACTTCTGAGACACCCTCGAATATCTTTCGATGGACTCCCAATAGGCTCCCAACTTTATGGCGATTTCCGATGAATCTTTTGGCAAGCTTCCGAACTTTCTCGGTGAGCTCTATGAACCTCCGATGAATCTTCCAGCGAACTTTTGAAACTTTCAGCAAGTCCCCAATTCATTCTCGACAAGTTTTGGTAGTACTTCCAATGATCCTTCAAACTTCCAACGGACTCTCGAACTCCCAACGTACTAGACTCCGATAATTTGCTTTAAATCTTCATTGCTATCGTAGTTAATCCTGCACACTTATCTCAATAATATGGATAAGATCAAATAACCTATCAATTAACTTTATTATCAAAATTCAAGATTTAACAATCTCCCCCTTTTTATGATGATAATCAATTGGTGATGGACTTAACCTTAACTTCCCCTATCTATATGCCATATTTTGATAAATAAACACTTAAATTCAAACCCCTTGAATTCAAGCCGAAACTGATAAGTTACATTCGTTGAACTTATCGTCATGCTCAACAAGCATGATCTTTCATAAATATGAAACTTCATATTTTTCTTAGTTTGAAAATGATATCAAGGCATGACATTCAATTTTTAGTTCAATGTCGAATGATGATACCAACTATAATTTTGAAATATAGCAAGGATCAAATGATATCAAATTAAGATATACAAATCCAAGGCATGATATCATTTTATGATACACCATTCAAATGAAATGATAACTTATCATATCAATAAAAGATACCAAATTTAAACATAATAGGATAATCATCTTATAAAAATTAACATTTTCAACATGTATGAGCCATTTGCAATGCATGCGACACATTCCATACAATTACGATACATTACGATGCTTTTAATGATAGCAAGCATTTTATGATACAAGGCATGGCAATTGCGATACATTGGAATACAATACATACAAAGCATTTATCATTCCATCAAGTCATCAATTCAACTTGCCACATTTTTCTCACCCTTTGTTATCAACAAAAAGGAAATGGGCCTTGATGCCAAATATTATGATTGGAGTTTTTATGAAAAATGACAAAAAGAGAAGGATAAAACCATCAAGAAGAATAACAAAAAGTAATTCGTTCATTCTTATTGAAAGTTCATGTCCATAAAATCGTAAGATAGATCCGTTAAGTCTTGGATTTTCATGATGAAACTAATTAATTGTGTTTTGTTGTCTAACTATATTTTGAGTAACATAGGTCTATTATCAATTAGGATTAGATAGTTGATACAAGATAAATTAGCATTGCACTAGAAGAGATCACATCAATATATTGGACGTCGTGCTAGAGGTTCAATCGACAATCGCTAGAAGGCTTTGGACATCGAGCATCAGGCCAAGAAGAGTGGTGTTGTGCCAAGGAGATCAAGGTTACGGAGGTCAACTATCGATTGGGCAACAGGCCACAAGAGAGGACGGTGTGCTGAAGAACTAGACGAAGCGCCGACCAATGACATACCGAACAACAGGAGGTTGATTCATGTAACTGACTAGATCAAAGTAGAGTTAAGGTTTATGTGTGTAGGATTAACTACAATAACAATGAAGACATAAAGCAAAGCAAAGTGTTGGAGTCAAGTACGATGGAATCGTTGGGAGTTTGTGAGTTTGATGGAAGTACGAAGGTTCATCGGAAGTGTTATTGGAACTGGCCGAGAATGAGTAGGGAGCTTGCCGAAGGGTTTTCGGATGTTCACCAAAAAGATTCATTTGAAGTTCATGGAGCTCACTGAGAAAGATCGGAGCTTGCTGAAGAAGCTCGTCGAAACTCTTCAAGATCATCGTGAAGTCTAAGAGCTTGCCGGGAGTCTGCAGAATGGTGTCCAAGGGTTTATCAGAAGACTACTGGAAGTTCGCCAAAAGCTCATCGAAGGAAGACTTGATGTGCTGGACTTTGTATTAGCATAGAAAATATTTTTAATTTCATAGTTAGTATATAATTAGGGTAAGGATTAGGTGTTAATCTTATAACCCTGATAGGGGCCAACTAGGCCCGGTAATGGATTGGTTTGGGTCGAGTTTAAGGCCCAACTAGAAGGGATGGACCTATCTGGCGGTGGCACCGCCCAGGTATAGCTCCCCAGGTTGTATTGGGTGGTGGTACTACCTAATATACTGACTATGTCAGTGTGTTAAGTGATGGTACCACTAGACTGGTGGTAGTACCATAAGTGTCAGGGTCAAGCTAGCGGTGGTACCACCAGTGATAGGCGGTGGTACCATCAGTACCTGGTAAACCTAGGATGGAAAGGTTTTGAGCTCCAAGTTTAAATCAAATTGGAGCCTATAAAAATTCATCCCATCCCTAGGTTGAAGACACAAGCATATACACTTTGAAAGTAGAGAAACTCTGTTTAAATCTCTAGAAATCCCCTCCTCTATTCAAGTTACAAGAGAGGAGAGAATGCTTGTAAGGGTTACCTCCTATGCTCATCAAAAAGAGAGAGTGCTGTAAGGGACTTGACTTCGTCCGTTGGAAGGAAGATAACTAGTGGAAAGCCGGTGGCCTCAAGTGAAGAGAATTCGGGAGTGGATGTAGGTCGTATGACCGAACCACTATAAATTTAATTTGTATTTACTTTCTCATAATTTATATTTCAGCAAACCATCTTCACTTGCTGCTCCATTTCTTCATCTCTAAATGCTTACAAGTTAAATACGTTTTCGATACGCTTTGATTGAAATCGGTTTTCATCGAAACATGATTTTATCCTATGAAGTTTTCAACATACGAACTTGTTTGAATCACCAAATATTTTCATTATTAATTGCTGCACTAATTCACCCCCCTCTTAGTGTTGCTCAAATCCTAACAATTAGTATTAGAGCCTCGTTATTTCTCTTTCGGAGTCACACTTGCGAGAAATAGTTCTTCACGATTTTCAAGAGGGTTTTTCGATTGTTCGTCCTCCGTTCTTTAACGGGTCGGACTACACTTATTGGAAAACTCAAATGAGAGTTTTCTTGCTTTCTATGAATTTGGATTTATGGAACATCGTTGAAAACAAATTTTAACTTTCCTCTAAACCAATGAACGAATGGTCGAATTTAGAGAGAAAATCTTTTTCATTAAATGTAAAGGCTATGAATGCCTTATTTTATGCTCTAGATAAAACTGAGTTTAATCAGATTTCTATGAGTGAAACAGCTTTTGATATTTGGCATACACTTGAAGTCACACATGAAGGAACAAGTAGAGTCAAAGACTTGAAAGTTAATATTTTGATGCACGATTTTGAGCTTTTCGAATAGAACCAAGCGAGACTATCGATGACATGTTCTCCCATTTCTCGAATGTCATCAATAGTCTAAGAGCACTTGGTAAATATTTTTTGAATTTTGAACTCATAAATAAGATTTTAAGATCCCTTCCAAAAAGGTGAGATCCTAAAGTAACCGCTATACAAGAAGCTAAAAATTTAAATGATTTATCTATTGAAAAAATAATTGGGTCTTTGATGATCTATGAAATGATACTCTTGGAATATGTTGGACATAATGAACATATGAATCACCTTCCAAAGAACAGGAAGGATTTGGAATTTCGAACAAATGAATACCACTTGAGTGATAACTCAAGTGATGAGGACAATGATGAACTTGAACTTCGAACACCAAAATTTAATAAGTTCATTAAACAAAAATCTAAAATAAAAAAAAAACTTGAACGAAGAAAGAGGTCAAAGAAGAGAAAAGCACCTAAGGGCGAATCAAGTGCATCCGAAAGCAAAATGGCAAATTGAGCTTTGACAGGTTTCGTCAACAAGGTAAGTATCTCACCCGAAATGCTTTTACCTTATTTTGAAATTACTTGATATCTTTTCTTGAGTGCTTAATTTAGTTAGTAGGAAATAAATAATTATTTTTCAAAAAATTATATCATGCTTTTCTTTCTAGTATTTTTGAAAAGTAAAAATTAAAATGATACTTGCATGATTTGTGATAATGTTTAGGATTAATCCATGCATATGTATCTTGATGTTTTATATTGGTTTATGTTTCTAAACATGATGCTTGATGATTTTATATCATGCATGAGTTTTTGAAGTAATATTAATTTGAAAACTTCCATCTTAGATTAATGGATCTTAATTGTTTTCATGATGAAATTTATAAAATGATGCATGATTTTAGCAAAAATTTGAGCATTGATCATCTTGTTATAACTAATGAAAGAAAGAATTAAAATGATTTTGATGATGCCTTCGTTTTTAAATATGATGCATGACATTTTCATATGAAAAATTTGAACATTCTTACGAAAGATCAAGTCACTTAAATTGAAACTCATAAAAATGAAAAAATGCACTATCATGATGTTTTATGTGTGATGCATTTGATCTTAATGGGTTTAATAATAAAACTTGTATTTTAAATTTATACAATAATGGCTTTCATATGAAATATTTGAACATACTCGTTTAAGATCAATCACATAAAATAAAACACATAAAAATGAAAAATGTGCTATCATGATGTTTTTATGTTTTATGTGTTTGTTCTTGATGGCTTTGATGAAATCATCTTTTCAGTCTTAAACTTAATACACAACTTTTATATAAAGAGGATTTGAGCATACTTACATGTAATTAATCTACATTGTTCTAAATAAAATTTTCGAATGAAAGATTTTGATAATAATATCCAATTTGTATGATGATACATGACTTTCGAATAAAAATCTTATTCATACTTTTGAATTCATACTTGATGATAAATATCTCGATATTAAAAGGATGTTATCATGGTTGAAATTTATGGAATCATGCTTGATGAATTGTTTTAAGAAATTTGCCTTTTCGCTATTGAATATTGATACTTTTTTTTCTAAAGGCAAAGGCATGATTATAGGATAAAACACATAAAAAGAGATTGCATTTTCTATCCTATTAAGGTTAATGAATTCATTTTATGAATCTTATGAATCTCTTGAAGATAATCATGATGAATGTTTTGAATACAAATATGTGTATCATGTTTTTGGTCTTAGTGATTTCTCTTGAAACTTGATTTTAGATTTATACGATAATACATATTATGATTTGTTTTATGAAATTTTACCTTTATGTCTTGAACTTTCATGATTTTCTCAATTTGACATTAAAAGACAACGACATGCTTATATGAAGTAAATCATAAAAAGAGAAATGCATGTTTCTTGAACATCTCCCTTTCTCTAAAGTTTCTGATTTTTCAATAAAAGACAAGTGATAAATTCATTTATGATATCTTGTGAATCACTTAAATTATGAATGAGATTTTGATGATGTGTTAAAGAATCCATTTAAATGAATCATGTTCGTCTTGATTTTTCTTGAGTCTTGATGACTTAGAAATGACATGATCACTTTGGCTTGCATGCCTTATGTAGTGATTTAAAATTAATTTGCTTTATTATGAATCATTGAATTATGATATTAATATCTTCTAAAAGGAATATTTATGAACCATGAATGATATCTTTTGATCCTTGTTGATCTTTCATATTGATATCTTTCATGATATGATATGATTGAATTATTGATTTATTTTTTCTATTATGGCTTAAAAATACATGTAAAGAAAATATACTAACATTGGTATCCATGACTTGAATTTGATTGAAACATTGTATGCTTAAATCGATTTTTCTCCTATATTTCAATACTTCTTTGTATGCTTCATGACTTGATGATTGAAATATTGATATAGACTTTTGATGTATCACTTGTCATGATTAATGCAAATTACTAGCATTTTGAATCTCAAAAATGATTTTGATTTGATTACGGGTTTCAAGTTGTCAAATTGGTTTGAATGAGATTTTTGTTTCAAGCGAATTATGAACTCTCTCTAATGAATTCTTAACTTAAGACATTTTTTATGCAAATTGAAATACTTTCCTCTATGATTATTTCTTTACTAAAGAGGAAAACAATCCAAGTCTTGATATATTGATAAGTGATACTTGAAATTATTTTTATGATTCATGATGAATTTAGATCTATCATGCATAAATCAAGTTGTTCCTTTTACTACCAAATGAATCATAACTTGATCTTTGATATTGATATTTCTTTTATCATGATCCTTGGTTGTATAATTCTTTTGCTTTATTAAAAAAATTTGTCAAATGAATCATGTCCTTCTTGATTTTTCTTGATATTATGACATGATTTCTTTATATGGCTTGTATAATGATTAAAATTTTTAGCCATTGAGTCCTCCCTTCTTTTCGATAATGACAAAGAGGGAGTTAGCTTGCTAGCTTGTGTATCACAAGAGAAAATGGCAAAACAAATTGATGACTTGATGCCTTGCATGCATCGAGAAGGATATGACAAATAAATCTATGACTTGATAAATGACTTATATGTATCGTATCGTATCGCAATGACTTGATGGAATAATAAATGTCTTATATGTTTTATATAATTGCTCTTGCCTTGCTTTGTAATCGAAAATTGGTTGCTATCTTTTAAAGCATTCATGTACAGGGAAAAGAATTATACTCTTCCCTTCTTTTTGATAAAAACAAAGGGGGAGAAAGTTTTTACTAGTTTGCACACCCAAATGAAAAAATTTACTAGCTCAAAAGAACTTGCTATCATGAACACTACCAATAAATTGCTACCAAAAAAGCAAAGTGCAACATTGCACAAGAAGCAAGTAAAACTTATGCTTAAACTTGAAACTTACTATGATTGAATGTTGTGTTGCAAATCTATGCCTAAATGTTGTAAATCTTGCTAGTATAATTATAAAACTTGCATATCTTTTAAACTAGCTAAGATGCTACTTCTCCTTTTTGTTGATGACATAGTGGGAGAAGTAGATTGATGACTTCATGCAATATAATAATGATTGAATATTTTATATATTTGCATGATATTTTTGTTAACATAATTTTGATACATGTTGCTTGGATTTGGAATAATCCAAGGTTTCTATCAATATGACATATTGATAGGGAGAGTTTGGTTAAAACTCCGGGAGTTAAGGTTAACTCCGTCATCAATTAGTTGCCATCATAAAAAAGGGGGAGATTGTTGAGTCCCATATTTTGATAATGAAACTAATTTATTATGTTTTGTTATCTAACTACGTTTTGAGTGACGCAGGTCTATTATCGATCAGGATTAGATAGTTGACACAGGACTAATCAGCGTTGCACTAGAAGAGATCACATCAGTATATTAGACGTCGTGCCGGAGGCCGATCGACAATCGGCAGAAGGCTTCGGACTTCGGGCATCGAGCCAAGAAGAGTGGTGTTGCACTAAGGAGATCGGGGTTACGAAGGTCAACTGCCGATTGGGCTGCTAGTCATATGTGCCTTGCAAGCCAATCACATGAGTGATAACACTTGTGACTTGATATGTACTTTTTCTCTTTGCTTATTATTAGGCATTTTATTACTTTATCTTGCGTGTTGCATATATTGTGATGTCCTTGGATCTATGCAATGGGAATCGGATCGTGATGAGATCACGATAATGAGACCGATTCACCTTTAAACACAGACCCTGAATTATCCTGGTCATAGGTTACTCGAGAAGGATATCAAGATAACCAGATAGACTAGTGTGCTGTATACCCGTCCATATGATGGAGGTAGTTGGTCTCATAGCTACTCGTGTGGGGACACTAAAGGTACAGTGCAGGTGCTCATTAGGGAATGAGTTCACTGATTGATCCACCTACGGAATGCTGGATGGTTATTGATACCTCATGTCAGACAGCGATTCCGTAGTCCTAGTAGTGTATCTGGTCCTTAGACTTGAGATACCAAGGATGTCCTGTATGAGTACTCCACTCTTTGATATCGGACTTATAGGTTTGGAAAGTTTTAGATTTAGTACAACCGGTTATTAGGAGTGGTAACCAACCTTACGAGGGTTATTGAGTGTCAATAGAGGATCATCCGCTCTCGGTATCATGAGAGGAATATCCCATGTGTTCTTGCTCGTACAAATCCTTAGCTAAGGTTATTCGGATTGAGAGAGAAACAGTTCTCTGGGATAATCCGACAAGAGCAAGACTTGAGGAGAAACCGTATGGGCCTGACAACATCATGCCCGGTATAGGATCTCTGGGATATTGGATGGATGAGGGACTATAGATACATGGTAACTAAGGACAGATAGGTCCAAAGGATTGGATTCTCCTATATCGTTTGGGGGCCGCGACATAGTGGTCTGGTATGTCCGGAGTCGATGAGTTGGGTGAATTATTATTGAGATAATAATCCACTAAGTTAGAAGGAGTTCTGACAAGTATGACTCACAACCAGCTCGATATTGGGCCTAGAGAATCACACACATATAGTAGGTAATGCGACGAGTAGAGGTTCAGATATGAGATATCTGCTGAACCCCTTATCTTATTGGATATCCATTAAGCCCCTGAATTATTGGATCCTGAGACAAGATCCAATAATTTCTAATAAGATATTATTGGGTAGAGACCCACTAATCCAAGAGGCTTGGGTAATTAGATGGAGATCCAATACCCAATAGGGCAAAAGATCCATTAGGGTTTTCAGAGGGCCTCTATAAATAGGAGGGAACCAAAGCTCTATAGGCTGAGGGTTTCTTTTGGTAGCCACCTCCTATTCTCCTCTCCCCAGAGAGAGAAGTACATCGTCGTAATCCCTACTTATGCATCAAACTAATTTATATCCATTAACTGTCAAACATGAAATGGAAATAATATTTTTGATAATAGAAGGAACATAATAGCATGCATCTAATGCAATAATAGCTCTGCCAAGTAGATGTAAGGTGACCTTACCAACAGCCACTATAGCAACCTTTGCTCCATTGCCCATCTTAAGATCCATCTCACCTCTGTTCAATCTCCTAGGTCCTGCCAGAACTTACAACAAATTACAAATATTATAAGCACTCCCGATATCCAATACCATGTGTTATCATAAGATTTTAACAAATGGAGACTGATTATGAATGTACCTGAAGCTTCTGCAAGCTTTTGTTTTGCTCTCTCCGTAAGGTACTCTTTGTAGTTCCTCTTCTAGTGCTCATCTTTGCCGTAGTGGAAGCATTAGCTTTTGTCCTTTGTTGGGTCTTTCATGGCATCCTTTGCCTTACTCATTTTGCGCTTACCCTTGCCCTTCTTAAGGGACTTCTCAGCCTTCCTTTTTTTTCTGATCTCACCAGTGTAGAGAACCGGCTTCTCTTTCTTGATGGTGCTCTCTGCTTCTCTCAACATATTGAGGAGCTCTAGGCGAGTCACCTCAAGTTTGTTTATATTAAAATTCATTATGAACTAAGAAAAGGAATCTGGTAGGGACTTAAGCATAAGATCCACACATAGGTTATCCTCTAGGACCATTCCTAGACCTATGAGTTTCTCGATCCACTTAATTAACTTAAGGACATGGTTCTGAACTGGTGTCCCCTCAGTCATCCTAGCACGGAAAAGACTCTTTGATATCTCATATCGCTGAGTTCTTCCCTGTTCCTCAAACAGTTTGCGGAGATGCAGGAGTATGAAATTAGCATCCATATTTTCATATTGTCTCTGTAACTTAGTAGTCATAGAGGCCAACATATAACACTGAGTAAGAGTGGAATCATCTAAGTACTTCACATAACGAGCGATCTCATCCTTGCTTGCCCCTTCGTCGAGCGTAGGGATCACTGTATCAAGGATATACGCGATTTTCTCTACCGTGAGAACGATTCTCAAGTTGCGAAGCCAATCCGTATAATTTGGACCAGTGAACGGTTGTCATCAAGTATGCCACGTAAAGGATTTGAAAGCGACATTTTTCTGAAATAAAAGATGTAGCAGAAATAAATAACATGCAGACTTTACAAAAATTTAAACAATTAAGATAATGACTTCTATCTTAATGTATTCCCACTAATTTTTCGTGAGACATACAACACCCTTCGGTATGTGAATCAGAGACCCCTGGCGGATCTCTAGTGGGGATCAGGATCTAATCAGTGTCTTAACGTAACCTCGAGGAACTCGACCAATCACGTTAAGCCCGTAAAGGTAGGCAACTCTTGCCAATCACAACTCCTTGTGATTCCCGTCCTGTTCAGCCTCCAAACCACCATGGCCTCGAGGGACTCGACCAACCATGATGTTCAGTTAAGTGATCACCATCGTTACTAGATGAGTCTGATTCGGTGATATACTCTCGAGGGACTCGACCAAGCATACCATGTCCTCAGGCCACCTATGACATCTCTATGTCATAGATAAGATAGCGAGATGCGATATAAGTGAGTTTCGAGGGACTCGATCAACTCAACCTACACCGAGAATCAGTTCCTACCTATAACGATGGAAGGCCACGTGGGTCAATCTAATTGCCTCATGTTTACCGACTTAATATTATTAATGGAGAGGATTTTTGGTTTGGTCTCCTAATATAATGTGTTACACACATACATATACATATTTAATATATATATCTACATCGCATGTAAATATATATATATATCTAGTAGGTGTATAACTAATCACACATCACATGAGCAATCACACCAGATGATCATGAACACATCCTAATGTGATCAGGCCCAAGCTAGTGGGTCCAATCGCTCACATCATGATCTATGTGTGCTTCGGCACATCTCCATGCCTTGTGATCTCCCTTCTCGCTTCGTCGGTTCCGTCGGCATCTCAACACATCTTTATGCGTCAGATTGTCCGTCTCGACCTCGTGAGTCACGCTACCACTGTGCCTCCTCATGTAATTACAACATAATTACAGGCACGCAGGCCCGACAATAAATGAGAAAAGAATAGAGGCTCGCAGGCCCCAATAATAATAATCACATGTACACACATCACATCAAAGGTCCATGATCATCTGTCCACATCATACATCACATGTATATGTTATTTTATAGGACTACTAGATAAAAAATAATAATAGTTAATTAAAATATTTAATTAATATATTTAATATTCTGAAATCAGGGATATGAAGGAAATTTTTGAATTCCTAGGGGTATTTTGGTAATTTAGCCAAAAGGGTATTTTGGTAATTCTATCAAAAGGGATAGAATCTGGAATTTCTAAAATTTTGAGGGGTATTTTGGTAATTCTACCAAAAGGGACAACATGTGGAATTTCTAAAATTCCGAGGGGTAAAACCATCTTTTGCCCTAAAAACCTTAATCCCTCACCCTTACTGTGCCTACGACCGCCGCCATCCTGCCAGCGGCGCCCCTTGCGTACGGGGAGGGCACCGACGTCGCCGCAGCCCCGCAGGAGGAGCGCCCGCCGTCGGCGCCTCTACGGCGCTGGTCCGTGGGCACGGGCTCCCAAAGATCGATGCCTCTACGGTCGCCACGCAATCGGGCGGCGCCGCCGCAAGCGAGCACCAGCGCCTATGTGCGCGGCCACAGCGCCCGTCGGCACCCCTACGGGCGGGCCATAGGCCGCCATCGCAGGCAGCCTGCTTGTGGCCAGTAGCCCGCCGGCCGACAACCACTGCCTGTGTAGGCAGTAAGGCTGCAAGTAGCCTTGCAACCGCTGCACGAGCGCAGCAAGGGCAGCAATAGTTGCTGCCCTTCCTAGCCCTTTTGCGCCAACGATTTTGACGTCAAAAGTAGATCCAAAACATAATACACGCAGTTTAAGATCCGATCTTCGCACGAACAACCTGGCTCTGATACCATTGTTGGGAAATCCACAAGGGGAGCGACATCACATGCGCAGTGGAAGAACAAAAAACAAAACACCCTAGATTTCTTGTAGAAAGTTTTCATCGTCGTGCTAAGATCGGTGCGTCAAAACAAATCCACGAAAACAACATGTGTTAAAAGAAGATACCTAGGGAGATCGTATATCCCTGAATTCCTGCAGATCTGTGGGAGAGGATGAAGGAGGTCAAGCGTCCTCATCTCTAGCGGTATCCACACGGAAGGGATTGCGACGATGCACCTCTCTCTCTGGGAGAGGAGAACAGGAGGTGGCTACCAAAAGAAACCCTCAGCCTATAGAGCTTTGGTTCCCTCCTATTTATAGAGGCCTCCTGAAAACCCTAATGGATCTTATGCCCTATTGGGTATTGGATCTCCATCCAATTACCCAAGCCTCTTGGATTAGTGGGTCTCTGCCCAATAATCTCTTATTAGCAATTATTGGATCTCATCTCAAGATCCAATAATTCAGGGGCTTAATGGATATCCAATAAGATAGGGGGTTCAACGGATATCTCATATCCGAACCTCTACTCATCGCAACACCTACCATATGTATGTGACCCTCTAGGCCCAATATCGAGCTTGCCGTGAGTCATACTTGTCAGAACTCCTTCTAAATTAGTGAATTATTATCTCTATAATAATTCACCCAACTCATCGACTGCGGACATACCAAGCCACTACGCCGTAGCCCCCAAATGATACAGGGGAATCCAATCCTTTCGACCTGTTAGTGTCAACAACTTTATGCTGTGGCCTCGGGGCCGTCACGGCTGGGTTCGGGTCCGAATGTGCAGGGGTCACCTCATCGATCTCCGGGCAGGAAGCTAACGTCAGGTTGGGTGAAGCTGATCATCCGCTCGGTCGGGATCGGTTCCTTCTTCTGGTGACCAGCTCGCAGCATGCCCTTCGGTTCCTACACATAGGTCGGGTCGGGGGTTTCCCGTCCCGACCCCTCTGATGCTTAAGTTAGCGTTGGGAGAGGGAGAGTTAAGTGTTTCAAAGAGAAAGTGAGAGAGAGAAAAAGAGAGAGAGACAGAGATCCCTTAGCTGCCGGTGTCTCAAGGTCGGTGCTGCTCCTCTCTGTGATGGGAGCTCGACCGCTGCCAAGTAGTGATGGGAGCTCGGCTGCTGCTGTGCAGCGATGGGAGCTTGGCTGCTACCATGTAGCGATGGGAGCTTGGCTGCTGTCATGTAGCGATGGGAGCTTGGCTGCTGCCATGCTGCGATGGGAGCTTGGGAGCTGCCATGCAGTGATGGGAGCTCGGCCGCTGTGAAGAGAGTCTTTTTTCCTCCTCCTCCTTCTTTCTCCTTCTCCTCTTCCTTCTCCTCCTCCTCTTCCTTCCTTCTCCTTCTCCTCTTTCTTCCTTCTCCTTCTCCCCTTTTTTCCCCTCTTTCTTCCTGAGCGTTGGTTTTTCCCTCCTTCCTTCTGAATGCAGAGGTTTTATAGGGAAGGTTATTATTGGTGATGTGCCCCTCCGCAGGGTTGTACATCTGATGCCGTCTGAACCTGGATAAACCTGTGGATGACCCGGTTTCTCTGGGATGGGGACGTGCCTTGGTTGGCGTCCGAGCTGTCATGTCCCCTATTTTATTACCCTCATCATTGTCCCCCCCCCCCGAAGGAAGCCCTGCCTCGGTGCTCATTCAGGGGTCCGAGGCTGGCTTCAGGCCGTGAGGATTGCCAGGTGGGCTTCCGATCTGTGTCGGGAATGCTTTCCATGGGCTCGTAGCGGACCTTTGTCGGCTCGTCATCCAAGGGGAGGCATGACTGGAGCGTTTGATTCCGAGGGTCAGGTCGAAAAAGGAGGCACTGTGAGGCTGCGGCTGAAGTACAAGCTCAAGCGGGCATACCGTGTAGAGGCGGGCATACCGCGCAGAGGTGTACGCAGCGGGCAGGCTACGACCGAGGTACGAGCTCAGGCGGGCGTACCGTGCAGAGGTGTACGCAGCGGGCAGGCTACGGCCGAGGTACAGGATCAGGCGATCGTACCGCGCAGAGGTGTACGCAGCGGGCAGTCTGGCGCCGAGGTACAGGCTCAGGCAGGCGTACCGCATAGAGGCGGGAGTACCGCGTAGAGGCGTACGCAACGGGTAGTCTGATACTGAGGTACAGGCTCAGGTGGTCATACCGCGCAGAGGTGGGCGTACCGCGCAGAGGTGTACATAGCGGGCAGTCTGGCGCTGAGGTACAGAATCAAGCGGGCATACCGCGCAGAGGCAGGCGTATCGCGCAAAGGTGTACGCAGCGGGCAGTCTATAGCCGAGGTATAGGCTCGGGCTTTCTGGCCGAGGCGAGGCTCGGGCTTTCTGGCCGATGCGGGGCTCGGGCTTTCTCTTGCCGAGTGGCGTCATCTGAAGGAGGCCAACCGATGCTTCCTGGTGCTGCTAATCTCTCCTCCATGTCAGGCGAGCTGGTGCATACATTTGCGAGGGTGTCGACAGCACCTTCTTTCTCAGGAGGTGGGGGTAGAGGAACTCTTCCCGAATGCTTTTCAACGATGCTGCGTATTGGCCTTTGCACCTGTAGCCTCACCTTGCTACGGCAATCTTTTGAAAGGATGGAGAAGAAGCGACCAATTCTTGCTTTTGGTCACACCGCATCGGCTCCCGTGCATCAGTGGTGTGGAGGAGGGAAGCACAGCTCCTGCACGCTTTTGTTGCAGCGAAGGCATGCGGGTTTGCATGAGTAGAGCGATTTGACCAGCGTCCCGATGAACTATTTTCTCCAAGAGTCCTCCCAAAGCTGCATCCTTGTCAGCGTTGTGGCCATCTGTGCTCTGCCCTTTGCGTTGACTTGTTGGAACAAGGTGGGAAAAGGCCGGACACGTCCATCCTGCACCATCTGCATGCATCGCATGCGTCTTCGGCGATAGCCCGCTTAACACATGCAAGGCTTTCTTCGGGAGACCAAGGAGGGGATGCAATCTTGGGTATTCCCGATTAGATCTGTGAGCTTCTCGTTCTCGGACAGATCCATTAGCACATACAAGGTCGGGTTCAGTTCCGCTACTGCAGAACTTTTTCGTGATGCACCGCACAGCCCCTGCTGCAGCAATGGCTTCTATATGAGGGCGGCCAACTCGTGGGGAGCTTCTCCAATAAGCACACTGTTTGACAGGTCAGCCTGGTGAGATTACTGAGCGATGGTGGCATCTGCCCGGACAACCAGTTGGAGTGCACAAGCAGTGTTTCGTGGTTGATCAGGTTGCCGATCTACTGCGATATTTCCCCTTCGAGGCTACAGCTCGAGAGGTCCAGGAGGATTAGGTTGCATGGCTTGCTCAGCTCGGTGGGAATGCCGCCGTCGAATACATTGTAGCAGCCTAAGTTAAGCTGTTTGAGGCTTGTCAGGTTCCCCCATTCGGTGGGAATTCGACTGCGGAGATCATTGTCGTTCAATGACAGGTACTCGAATGCGCTTAATCTCCCATAGCTAGCCGGAATCCCTTCGCCGAGGTAGTTGCCGCCGAGGTCCAAGTGCTTGATCCTCTTCAAGTTTGCAACGCCGACTGGTACCAAGTTTGTGAAGTTGCTGTCCAAGGTGTCGAGCACTTCCAAGTTAGGCAGCATCACTCGGGCTTACATTTGGCCGAGCAGCTGCTTGGTGCAGCAATGAATCACACAGCGATTTGCTGGACATTGGTGGCCGAGCATCGCAGCTCGGGCTTTGGCCGAGCAGCTGCTTGGTGCAGCTGCAAACCATGCAGCGAGGTGCTGAACATGGGTGGCCGAGCATCGTAGCTTGGGCTTTGGCTGAGCAGTTGCTTGGTGCAACTGTGAACCATGTGGTGAGGTGCTGAGCATGGTTGGTCGAGCATCGCAGCTCGGGAATTGGCTGAGCAGCTGCTTGGTGCAGCTGCAAACCATGCAGTGATGTGCTGAGCATGGTTGGCCGAGGATCGTAGCTCAGGAATTGGCTGAGCAGCTGCTCGGTGCAGCTATGAACCATGCAGCGACGTGCTGAACATGGGTGGCCGAGCACTGTAGCTCAGGCGTTGGCTGAGTAGCTACTTGGTACAGCTGCGAACCATGCAGCGATGTGCTGAACATGGGTGGCCGAGCATTGCAACTCGGGCTTTGGCCGAGCAGCTGCTTGGTGCAGCTGCGAACCATGCAGTGATATGCTAAACATGGGTGGCCGAGCATCGCGGCTCGGGCTTTGGTTGGCCGAGCATCGCAGCTCGGGCTTTGGCCGAGCAGCTGCTTAGTGCAGCTGCGAACCATGCAGCGACGTGCTGAACATGGGTGGCCGAGCATCATAGCTCAGGCTTTGGCTGGCTGAGCATCGCAGCTCGAGCTTTGACCGAGCAGCTGCTTAGTGCAGCTGCGAACCATGCAGTGACGTGCTGAACATGGGTGGCTGAGCATCGCAGCTCGGGCTTTGGTTGAGCAGCTACTTGGTGAAACTGCGAACCATGCAGTGACGTGTTGAACATGGTTGGCCGAGCAATGTAGCTCGGGCATTGGAGATTAGATGGGGCTAACCTTGCGATATCGGGCCCTCCTTCTAGCGCCAATCTATTAGTTTCAATAACTTTATGCCATGGCATCGGGGTCATCGCGGCTGGGTTCGAGTCCGAATGTGCAAGGGTTGCCTCATCGATCTCCGGGCAGGAAGCCGACGTCGAGTCGGGTGAAGCTGATCATCCGCTCGGCCGGGATCGGTTCCTTCTTCTGGTGACCAGCTCACAGCATGCCCTTTGGTTCCTTGACACAGGTCGGGTCGGGGGTTTCCCGTCCTGGCCCCTCCGATGCTTAAGTTAGCGTTGGGAGAGGGAGAGTTAAGTGTTTCAAAGAGAGAGTGAGAGAGAGAAAAAGAGAGAGAGAGCCCTTAGCTGCCGATGTCTCAAGGTCAGTGTTGCTCCTCTCTGCGATGGGAGCTCGACCGCTGCCAAGCAGCGATGGGAGCTCGGCTGCTGCTGTGTAGTGATGGGAGCTCAGCCGCTACCATACAGCGATGGGAGCTTGGCTGCTGCTATGCAGCGATGGGAGCTTGGCTGCTGCCATGCTGCGATGGGAGCTTGGCTGCTGCCATGCTGCGATGGGAGCTTGGGAGCTGCCATGCAGTGATGGGAGCTCGGCCGCTGTGAAGAGAGTCTTTTTTCCTCCTCCTCCTCCTTCCTTCTCCTTCTCCTCTTCCTTCTCCTCCTCCTCTTCCTTCCTTCTCCTTCTCCTCTTTCTTCCTTCTCCTTCTCCCCTTTTTTCCCCTCTTTCTTCCTGAGCGCTGGTTTTTCCCTCCTTCCTTCTGAATGCAGAGGTTTTATAGGGAAGGTTACTGTTGGTTATGTGCCCCTCCGTAGGGTCATACATCTGAGGGTGTCTGAACCTAGATGAACCTGTGGATGACCCAGTTTTTCCGGGATGGGGACGTGCCTTGGTTGGCGTCTGGGCTGTCATGTCCCCTGTTTTATTACCCTCATCAGGACCTATATGTCCTCAGTTATCATGTATCTATAGTCCCTCATCCATCTAATATCCCAGAGACCCTATATTCGGCGTGGTGCTGCCAGGCCCATACGGTCTCTCCTCGAGTCTTGCTCTTGTCGGATTCTCCCGGAGAACCCTTTCTCTCTCATTCTGAATAACCTTGGCCAAGGATTTGTTCGAGCAAGAACACATGGGATATTCCTCTTATGATACCGAGAGCGGATGATCCTCTATTGACACTCAATAGCCCTCGTAAGGTTGGCTACCACTCCCAATGACTGGCTATAATAGATCTGGAACTTTTCAAACCTATAAGTTCGGTATCAAAGAGTGGAGTACTCATATAGGACATCCTTGGTGTCTCAAGTCTAAGGACCAGATACACTATTGGGACTACGGAATTACTATCTGATGTGAGGTATCAATAACCATCTAGCATTCCGTAGGTGGATCAATCAGTGAACTCATTCCCCAATGAGCATCTACACTATACCCTTAGTGTCCCCACATGAGTAGTTATGAGACCAGCTACCTCCATCATATGAACGGGTATACAGCACACAAGTCTATCCGGTTATCTCGATGTCCTTCTCGAGTAATCTATGACCAGGATAATTTAGGGTCTGTGTTTAAAAGTGAATCGGTCTCATTATCGTGATCTCATCACGATTCAATTCTCATTGCACAGATCCAAGGACATCACAGTATATGCAACACATAAGATAATGTGATAAAATACTTAATAATAAGCAAAGAGATAAAGTGCATATCAAGTCACAAGTGCCATCATTCATGTGATTGGCTTATAGGGCACAAATGACTAGCACTCCTCTCCCCAGAGAGAGAGGTGCATCGTCGCAATCCCTACGGTGTGGACACTGCTAGAGAGGAGGACGCTTGACCTCCTTCATCCTCTTCCACAAATCTACAGAAATTCAGGGATATAAGATCTCCCTAGGTATCTCCTTTTACATGTGCAGTTTTGCGGATTTATTTTTGACGCACCAATCTTCGCACGATGACGGAAACTTTCTACGGAAAATCTGGGGTTTTGTTTTCTGTTCTTCCGCTGCGCATGTGATGTCACTCCCCTTAAGGATTTCCCTATAGTGGTATCAGAGCCAAGTTGTTCGTGCGAAGATCGAATCTTAAACTACGTGTGTTGTGTTTTAGATTTGCTTTTAACGTCAAAATTGTTGGCGCAAAAGGACCAGGAAGGGCAGCAACTGTTGCTACCCTTGCCGTGTTAAATCTCGGCAAAGGCCGCAAGGCTGCTTGCGGCCTTGCTGCCTACACAGGCAACAGCTGCCAGCTGGCGAGCTACTGGCCGTAGGGGCGCCGACGGGTTGCTAGCTGTAGGGGCACTGGGGGGCTGCCTATAAGCACTGCGCCCGCGGGACAGCACCGCAGGGCAGCGCCTACGGGCCTTGTGTCCGTAGGGCAGCAGAGGCGCCGCCACCCCGGCGCCCTCCCCGCGCGTAGGGGCCACCGCCAGCAAGGTGGCAGCGGCCGCAGCCGCAACGTAGGCAACTAGGGGTGAGGAGTTAGGGTTTTAGAGCAAAAGATGGTTTTGCCCCTTGGAATTTTAGAAATTTCAGATTCTACCCCTTTTGATAAAATTACCAAAATACCCCTTTAAATTTTAGAAATTCTAGATTCTATCCCTTTTGATAGAATTACCAAAATACACTTTTGGCTAAATTATCAAAATACCCTTAGGAATTCAAAAATTTCCTTCATATCCCTGATTTTAAAATATTTAATATATTAATTAAATATTTTAATTAACTATTATTTTCTTTATCTAGTAGTCCTATAAAATAACATATACATGTGATGTATGATGTGGATAGATGATCATGGACCTGTGATGTGATGTGTGTACATGTGATTATTATTATTGGGGCCTACGAGCCTCTATTCTTTTCTCATTTATTGTCGGGTCTGCGTACCAGTAATTATGTTGTAATTACATGAGGAGGCGCAATGGTAGCGGGACCCACGAGGCCGAGATGAACGATCCGACGCATGGAGATGCGTTGAGATGCTAACGGATCCGACGAAGCAAGATAGACGATCACAGGGCATAGAGATGCGTCGAAGTACACAAAGATCTTGATATGAGTGGTTGGACCCGTTGGCTCGGGCCTGATCACATTAGGATATGGTCCATGATCATCTGGTGTGATTGGTCATGTGATGTGTGATTAAATATACACCTACTAGATATATATATATATATATATATATATTTACATGCGATGTAGATATATATATTAAATACGTATGTGTGTGACATATTATGTTAGGAGACCAAATCAAAAAATCCTCTCCATTAATAATATTAAGTCGGTAAATGCGAGGTAATTAGATTGACCCACGTGGCCTTCCATCGTTATAGCTAGGAACCGTGTAGGTTGAGTTGGTTGAGTCCCTCGAGACTCACTTATATCGCGTTTCGCTATCTTATCTATGACATAGAGATGTCACCGATGACCTGAGGACATAGTATGCTTGGTCGAGTCCCTCGAGAGTATATCACCAAATCAGACTCATCTTGTAATGATGGTGATGACTTAACTTAACATCATGGTTGGTTGAGTCCCTCGAGGCCATGGTGGTTCGGAGGTCGAACAGGACAGGAATCACAAGGAGTTATGATTGGCAAGAGTTGCCTACCTTTACGGGCTTAACATGATTGGTCGAGTCCCTCAAGGTTACATTAAGATACCGATTAGATCCCGATCTCCACTAGAGATCCGTCGGGGTCTCCGATTTACATATCGGAGGGTGTTGTGTGTCTAGCAAAAAATTAGTAGGAGCACATTAAGATAGCAGTCCTTATCTTAACTTTTTAATTTTTGCAAAGTCTGCATGTTATTTATTTCTACTACATCTTTAATTTCAGAAAATATCGCTTTCAAATCCTTTACGTGGCATACTTGATGCCAACCGCCTCACTGGTCCAAATTATATAGATTGGCTTCGCAATCTGAGAATCATTCTCACGACGGAGAAAATCATATATGTCCTTGATACAGTGATCCCTATGCCTGAAGAAGGGGCAAGCGAGGATGAGATCGCTCATTATGTGAAGTACTTAGATGATTCCACTCTTGCTCAGTGTTACATGTTAGCCTCTATGACTACTGAGTTACAGACACAGCATGAAAATATGGATGCTAATTCCATACTCCTGCATCTCCATAAATTATTTGAGGAATAGGGAAGAACTCAATGATATGAGATATCAAAGAGTCTTTTCCGTGCCAGGATGACTAAGGGGACACCGATTCAGAACCATGTCCTTAAGATGATTGAGTGGATCGAGAAACTCACAGGTCTAGGAATGGTCCTAGTGGATAACCTGTATGTGGATCTTGTGCTTCAGTCCCTACTAGATTCTTTTCTTAGTTCATAATGAATTTTAATATGAATAAACTTGAGGTGACCCTCCTAGAGCTCCTCAATATGTTGAGAGAAGCAAAGACCACCATCAAGAAAGAGAAGCCAATTCTCTATACTGGTGAGACCAGAAAGAAAAGGAAGGCTGAGAAGACTCTTAAGAAGGAGAAGGGTAAGGGCAAAATGGGTAAGGCAAAGGTTGCCAAGAAAGATCCAACAAAGGATAAAGGCCAGTGCTTCCACTACGGTAAAGATGGGCACTGGAAAAGGAACTACAAAGAGTACCTTGCAGAGAGGGTGAAATAGAAGCTTGTAGAAGCTTCAGGTACATTCATGATTAGTCTCCATTTGTCAGAATCTTTGGATAACATATGGGTATTAGATACCGGGAGTGCTTATCATATTTGTAATTCTTTGCAGGTTCTGGCAAGACCTAGGAGATTGAACAGAGGCGAGATGGACCTTAAGATGGGCAATGGACAAAGGTTACTGCAGTGGCTATTGGCAAGGTCACCTTACATCTGCCTGGTGGAGCTATTATTGCATTAAATGCATGCTATTATGTTCCTTCTATTATCAAAAATATTATTTCCATTTCGTGTTTGACAGTTATTATATATAAATTAGTTTTTGAGAACAATGGTTGTTCAATAATATTAGATGATCAAATCATCACGAGAGGAACAATGCATAATAGTTTATTTATGGTAGATACAGCTCCACATATCATAAGTGTAAGTGAGTCTAAGAGGAAACGAGAAGAGGTGAACAATGTATATCTTTGGCATTGTAGGCTAGGTCACATCCACGAGAGAAGGATTTAAAAGTTGCTAAAAGATGGATATTTAGATCCATTTGACTATGAGTCATATACGACATGTGAACCTTGCCTTCAGGGAAAGATAACCAACTCTCCATTTAGTGGAATTGGAGAGAGAGCCACTGAGTTACTAAAACTCATACATAGTGATGTATGCGATCCCATGTCGACTCATGCCATAGGTGGTTACTCCTACTTCATTACTTTCACTGATGATTTCTCAAGATACGGACATGTGTACTTGATGAAGTACAAGTCTGAAGCTTTTGAGAAATTCAGGGAATATAAAAATGAAATGGAGAACCAAACAGGAAAGAGTATTAAAACCCTTCGATCAGATCGAGGAGGTGAGTACTTGAGTACAGAGTTCACCTAGTTCCTTAAAGACAATGAGATCTTATCCCAATGGATACCTCGTTATACACCACAGCTTAATGGTGTATTAGAAAGGAGGAATCATACATTGTTAGACATGGTGCATTCCATGATGTGTTTCGTCGATCTACCCATCTCATTTTGGGGATATGCCCTAGAGATCGCAGCTTACCTTCTGAATAGAATTCCAACCAAGTCAGTGATATCTACTCCATATAAGATATGGAATGAGAAGATACCTGATCTTAAGATTATTAAGATTTGGGGCTGCCCTGCCCACGTTAAGAGACAACCCTGACAAGTTGGAATCTAGAACGGAACGGTGCAAGTTCGTGGGATACCCCAAGAAGACTTGTGGGTATTATTTCTATCACCCTGAGGACCAAAAGGTCTTTGTAGCTAAGAGAGCAGTGTTCCTTGAGAAGGAACACATTCTTAGTGGAGACAGTGGAAGCATGATAGAATTGAGTGAGGTTGGAGAACCTAGCTCAAGCACCATTCCACAACCAGAATCTGTTCAGATACCCAACACACAAGTTCCAACTTTTCGTAGGTCTGATAGAGTATCTCATCCTCCTGAGAGATATGTGGGACATATCAAAAGAGATGATATTGAGGATATTGATCCTCAGACGTACGAGGAGGCTATTATGAGTATAGACTCCAGGAAATGGCAAGAAGCCATGAATTCAGAAATGGATTCCATGTACTCCAATAAGGTTTGGAACCTAGTTAATGCACCCGAGTGGATCCATTGGCTACAAGTGGATCTTCAAAAAGAAGATTAGAGTAGATGGAAAGGTAGAGACCTATAAAGCAAGGCTACTGGCTAAGGGGTATCGTCAAAGGTAAGGTGTTGACTATGACGAAACTTTCTCACTTGTAGCCTTGCTAAAATCTATTCGAATTCTATTGGCTATTGCAGCACACTATGATTATGAGATCTAGCAAATGGACATCAAAACTACATTCCTCAATGGTAACCTCGAGGACGAGATGTATATGATACAGCCTAAGGGATTCGTGTCTAGGGATAACCCAAATAAGGTGTGCAGGTTGCTTAGGTCCATTTATGGATTGAAGCATGCTTCCCAAAGTTGGAACATAAGATTTGATGAGACGATCAGATCTTATGACTTCGTTAAGAACGAAGATGAGCCTTGTGTGTACAGAAAAGTAAGTGGGAGCACTATCACCTTTTTGGTATTATATATGGATGACATCCTGATCATTGGGAATGATGTAGAAATGCTCTCCACAGTAAAGACTTGGTTATCTAGCACTTCTCAATGAAGGACTTAGGGGAAGCATTCTGCATATTAGGGATACGGATCTATAGAGATAGATCTAAGAGGATGCTTGGCTTGTCCTAGTCCAGGTACATAGACACCATGGTCAAAAGGTTTGGCATGAAAAATTCCAAGAGAGGTCTCATACCAATGAGAAATGGAATATCACTTTCTAGGAGTATGTCCCCAAAGACTCCTAAAGAAAGAGCACACATGGATATGATACCATATGCATCAATGATAAGATCTATCATATATGCTATGCTATGTACCAGGCCTGATATAGCACATGCTTTGAGTGTCACGAGCAGATATCAGATAGATCCAGGCTTGGAGCACTGGAAAGTAGTAAAAAGTATCCTTAAGTACTTGAGAAGGACTAAGGATCTTTTACTAGTATATGGAGGTAGTAGCCTCAGGGTTGAGGGCTACACGGACTCGAGCTTCCAATCCGATGTCGATGATAGCAAGTCTAATTTAGGATATGTATTCACCCTGAATGGAGGAGCAGTATGCTGGAAAAGTTCCAAGTAAGATACTATTGCGGACTCGACTGTAGAGGCAGAATACATTGCTATGGCAGTGGCAACAAAGGAGAGAGTCTGGATGAAGAAGTTTATCACAGATCTAGGAGTAATCTCGAGTAGCGAGGAGCTGATTCCTTTATATTACGATAAATACAGGACGATTTCTTAAATAAGGGATCCCAGGTCTCATCAGAAGTATTTTGAGGAGGTTCCAACTTATTAAAGAGATCGTGGCCCGAAGAGATATAGTAATATAAAGAGTTCCATATGAAGATAACATTTTAGATCCACTGACAAAGCCATTGACTCAGATTGTCTTTGAGCATCACAAAGGTCTGATAAGGATTAGACATGTTAGTGATTGGCTTTAGATCAAGTGGAAGATTGCTAGTCATATGTGCCCTGCAAGCCAATCACATGAGTGATGTCACTTGTGATTTGATATATACTTTTTCTCTTTGCTTATTATTAGGCATTTTATCACTTTATCTTGCGTGTTGCATATATTGTGATGTCCTTGGATCTGTGCAATCGAAATCGGATCGTGATAAGATCATGATAATGAGACCGATTCACCTTTAAACACATACCCTGAATTATCCTGGTCATAGGTCACTCGAGAAGAACATCTAGATAACCGGATAGACTGGTGTGTTGTATACCCGTCCATATGATGGAGGTAGCTGGTCTTAGAGCTACTTATGTGGGGACACTAAGGGTATACTGCAGGTGCTCAATGGGGAATGAGTTCACTGATTGATCCGCCTACGGAATGCTGAATGTTTATTAATACCTCACGTCAGACAACGATTCCGTAGTCCCAATAGTGTATCTGGTCCTTAGACTTGAGACACCAAGGATGTCCTGTATGAGTACTCTACTCTTTGATACCAGACTTATAGGTTTGGAAAGTTCTAGATCTAGTACAGCCAGTTATTGGGAATGGTAGCCAACCTTACGAGGGCTATTGAGTGTCAATAGAGGATCATCCGCTCTCGGTATAATAAGAGGAATATCCCATGTGTTCTTACTCGAACAAATCCTTGGCCAAGGTTATTCTGACTGAGAGAGAAAGAGTTCTCCGGGAGAATCCGACAAGAGTAAGACTCGAGGAGAGACCATATGGGCCTGATAACACCATGCTCGGTATAGGGTCTCTAGGATATTGGATGAATGAGGGACTATAGATTTATGGTAACTGAGGACAGATAGGTCCAAAGGATTGGATTCTCTTGTATCGTCTGGGGGCCGCGGCATAGTAGCCTGGTACGTCTACAGTCGATGAGTTGGGTGAATTATTATAGAGATAATAATTTACTAAATCAAAAGGAGTTCTGACAAGTATGACTCACGGCCAGCTTGATATTGGGCCTAGAGGGTCACATACATATGGTAGGTATTGCAACGAGTAGAGGTTCGGATATGAGATATCCGCTGAACCCCCTATCTTATTGGATATCCATTAAGCCCCTAAATTATTGGATCCTGAGATAAGATCCAATAATTGCTAATAAGAGATTATTGGGTAGAGACCCACTAATCCAAGAGGCTTGGGTAATTGGATGGAGATCCAATACCCAATAGGGCAAAAGATCCATTAGCGTTTTCAAGGGGCCTCTATAAATAGGAGGGAACCAAAGCTCTATAGGCTGAGGGTTTTTTTGGTAGCCACCTCCTATTCTCTTCTCCCTAGAGAGAGAGGTGCATTGTCGCAATCCCTGTCATGTGGATACCGCTAGAGAGGAGGACGCTTGACCTCCTTTATCCTCTCCCACAGATTTACAGGAATTCAGGGATATACGATCTCCCTAGGTATCTTCTTTTACACGTGTAGTTTTGTGGATTTATTTTTGACGCATCGATCTTCGCACAATGACGAAAACTTTCTACGAGAAATCTAGGGTTTAATTTTCTATTCTTCTGTTGCGGATGTGATGTCGCTCCCCTTAAGGATTTCCCAACATAGGTAATAAACTGCAAGAGAGGATGGTGCATCGAAGAACTGGATGAAGCACTGACCAATAACGTACCGAATAATGGGAGGTTGATTCGTGTAACTGACTAGATCGAAGTAGAGTTAAGGTTTATATGTGTAGGATTAACTATTGTTGATTAACTATAATAACAATGAAGACATAAAGCAAAGCAAAGTACTAGAGTTAAATATGATAGAATCGTTGGGAGTTCATGAGTTCGACGGAAGTGCTATCAGAACTAGCCGAGAATGAGTAGGGAGCTTGCCGAAGAGTTTTTGGAAGTTCGTTGGAAAGATTCGTTGGAAGTTCGCAGAGCACGCCAAGAAAGATCAGAGCTTACCGAAGAAACTCGTCGAAACTCTTCAAGATCATCATGAAGTCTAGGAGCTTGTTGGGAGTCCACAAAATGGTGTCTAAGGGTTCATCGGAAGACCGCCAGAAGTTCATCGAAAGCTCACCGAAGGAAGACTTAATGTGCTGGACTTTGTATTAACTTAGGAAATATTTTTAATTTCATAGTTAGCACATAATTAGGATAAGAATTAGGTGTTAATCCTATAACCTTGGTTGGGGCCAACTAGGCCCGATAATGGATTAGTTTGGGCTGAGTTTAAGGCCCAACTAGAAGTGCTGGACCCTGTCTGGCGATGGCATTGCCTAAGTCCCGCTCCCTAGGTTGTACTGGGTGGTGGTACTGTCTAGTGACAGAGTACCTAAGCGATGGTACCACCCAATACACTAACCATGTCAGTGTGTTAAGCGATGGTACTGCCAGACTGGAGGTAGTACCACTAGTGTCAGGGTCAAACTGGTGGTGGTACCACCAATGATAGGCGGTAAACTCGAGATGGGAAGATTTTTGGCTTCAAGTTTGGATCAAATTGGAGCTTATAAAAACCCCTCCCATCCCTGGGTTGAGACACAAACACATACACTTTAAAAGTAGAGAAACTTTCTTTAAATCTCTAGAAATCCCCTCCTCTAGTCCTTATTTATTTTCAAGTTAAAAGAGAGGAGAGAGTGCTTGTAAGGGTTACCTCCAAAGCCCATCAAAAGGAGAAAGCACTGTAAGAGACTTGTCTTCACTCGTTATAAGGAAGAAAACTAGTGGAAAGCCAATGGCCTCAAGTGATGATGAATCAGGAGTGGATGTAGGTCATATAACCGAACCATTATAAATTCGGTTTACATTTACTTTCTCATAATTTATATTTCAGCAAATCATCTTCACTTGCTGCTCCATTTCTCCATCTCTAAATGCTTGCAAGTTAATATGTTTCCGATATGCTTTGATCGAAATTAGTTTTCATTGAAATGTGATTTTATCCTACGAAGTTTTCAATGTATGAACTTGTTTGAATCGCCAAAAATTTTTGGTTATTAACCACTACACTAATTCACCCCACGCTGCGTCCCCCTTGTGCTGCTTAAATCCTAACAAGATCATTGAGGCCAAAATCCAAAATTCACAAGAATTTTCTAAGAGCTCGTGAAAGATTCGTACATGTAAAATTAAGAGTTAATTCTGCATAATGATTCTTTAAGCATAAAAGTGAATTATTCAAGTCACTAAAAACTTACAAGAATCGTTTCTACCAAATGAAATTAGTGAGGTAGAAAAGAGATCATTTGAACATAAAGTTCATAAAACTCATGATAAGAATTATAAATGTTCATTCAAGAAAGATTGAGATGAAAAGTTCAAGAGGTAATTTGATTGAAAATTCAAGCCATAAAATCGTTAAGTGTAAAGATAGATCATTGAAGCCAAGACATTCATCAAACATTTCCTCAAGAGCTCATGACATTTATTCAAGAAAAATTCGTGAGGAAGAAAAGAGATACTATTTAAGCTTAAAACTCATGATAAGAATTATAAATGTTCATTCAAGAAAGACTGAGATGAAAAGTTCAAGAGGTAATTTGATTGAAAATTCAAGCCATAAAATCGTTAAGTGTAAAGATAGATCATTGAAGCCAAGACATTCATCAAACATTTCCTCAAGAGCTCATGACATTTATTCAAGAAAAATTCGTGAGGAAGAAAAGAGATACCATTTAAGCTTAAAACTCATGAAATGAGTCATAATGATGTTTTCATACTTGAAAAACTCATCCAAAAATTTTATAAAGGACTAACTTGGCATTCTCATGAGGAAGATTTCATGAAGGCTAACTTGGCATTATCATTCATCAAGTTGAAAATTACCAATCTAGCCAATAAAGCTCAAGATGTAGAATTTTGCACAAGAGTTAAAAATTCATCGAATTCGCATAAATGATATCCGAAGAGAGTATTCAAAAAATAAAAACTTGAGAGCTTCTTCTTTATACAAAGTTCATGACATAAAGATATGTATAGTTGCATGTGTCATGAAGACAAAATCAACAAACTTCAAATGATATAATAGTGTGGAAAATCATGAAGTCCATTTATTTATTCCAGTAGAAGTAGAGGGAGTATAAAATCGATAGAATCAATTTTCCCAAGTCACTAAAAGGGCATGATATAAATTAAAGATCATCAACCGAGAGTCATGTATATGATGCTAAAAATCATTAATCGAAGAAGGAAGAGTATCAATGCAAGATCGGAGAAGGATAAAATGAGAGTTTCGTTCAAAATACGATATCGAAAAGATGTAATCTGAAATCTGAAAAGATAATATCGAGATGAGTTCATTAAAACCGAAGTTGAAAAATTTTAGAAAAGAAACATACAACAACCTTATGTATTAGGACAATTTAGCATACCTAATTCTCTTCTAATGAAGTCAAATTATTCTTCATTTAAAGGTTTTATGAAGATATCCGCTAATTGATATTTTGTGTTAATAAATTCTAGAGTAACATCATTATTATAGATATGATCTCGTATAAAGTGATGCCTAATATCAATATGCTTAGTTCTAGAGTGTTGAATGAGATTTTTAGTTAAACAAATAGCACTTGTGTTATCACATTTTATGGGAATATTCTTTAAATGAATTCCCTAGTTTTCTAAAGTATATTTCATCTAAACAACTTGTGCTCAACATACACTTGCGGCTTTGTATTTGGCTTCAGCTGTAGATAGTGCAACCGAGTTTTGTTTCTTGGAAGTCTAAGAAACAAGTGCATGTCCTAAAAATTGGCATATTCCAGATGTGCTTTTTCTATCTATTCTACATCTACCAAAATTTGCATCTGCAAAGGCTATTAAATCAAAATTATCATATTTTGAATACCATCATCCTAGGTTAGGATTTCTTTTAAGATATCTAAGGATTCTTTTAATGACTTTAAGATGAGATAACTTAGGATTAGCTTGAAATCTAGCACAAAGTCCTACACTAAACATGATATCCGATCTAGTTGCAATGAGGTAAAGTAAACTACCTATCATTCTCCTATATGTCTTTTGATCAAAATTTTCTCCACTTTCATCCATGTCTAGCTTAGTGGAGGTACTCATAGGAGTATTTATGGCTTTCGAACCATCCATGTTAAATCGTTTCAACAATTCTAATGTATATTTAGTTTGATTAAGAAATATACCATCACTAAGTTATTTAATTTATAATCCATGAAAGAAGGTTAGTTCACCCATTAAACTCATTTTAAACTCATGACTCATACACTTGGTAAATGACTCACATAGTGATTCATTTATAGGACCAAAGATAATATCATTAACGTAAATTTGAACAATAAGAAAATTATTTTTAAAATATTTAGTAAACAATGTAGTATCGATCTTGCCTTTAGTATAATTATTTGAAATAAAAAAAAGAGCTAAGTCTCTCATACCAAGCCCTTGGGGCTTGTTTTAACCTATAGAGAGCCTTAGTCAATTTAAATACATGATTAGGAAAAAGTGAGTTTTCAAAATCGGATGGTTGTTCAACAAACACTTCTTCGAAAATAAAACAATTTAAGAAAGCACTTTTGACATCCATTTCAAACAACTTAAAATTATTACTTCTAGCATAGGCAAGAAGCATCCTAATGGCTTCTAATCTTGCCATAGGAGCAAAGGTCTTTTCGTAATTGATACATTCTTCTTGGTTGAAACCCTTGGCCACTAATCTAGCCTTATTTCTAACCACAATAACAAATTCATCTTGCTTATTTCTAAATACCCATTTAGTACCTATAACTAAATGGTCACTAGGTCTAGGAACAAGCTTCCACACCTCATTCCTCTCAAATTGGTTCAATTCCTCTTGCATTGTGATAACCCAAGAATCATCTTTTAAGGCTTCATCAATGCACTTAGGTTCAATTTGAGAAAGAAAAGTGATGTTGGCACAAAAATTCTTAAAAGAAGAATAAGTTTGAACTTCTTTTGATGTGTCTCCTATAATTAGCTCCTTTTGATGGGCATCTACATACTTCCATTCCTTAGGTAAGGAAATTTAGGAAGAAGATGCATCCAAGTTGCTACTTGGAGGAGAGGTTTTATTCAAATTTAAACTATTAAAATCATGATCATCATCAAAATTATTTTTCTTAAATTCGAAAACTTCATTGAAAACAACATGAATAGATTCTTCTATAACCAAGGTTCTTTTATTAAAATCATAAAAAGCTTTAGAAATGGAAGAGTAATTAAGAAAGATGTCTTCATCGGATTTTGCATCAAACTTTCCAAGGCATCCTTTTCATTCAAGATAAAGCATTTACAACTGAAAACTTTAAAATAAGAAATGTTTGGTTTTTTGTTATTCTATAATTCATAAGAAGTTTTGGAGAGAGATGGTCCTATTAGAACCCTATTCATGATATAGCAAGCCGTATTAATGGCTTCGGCCCAAAAATATTTGGGTAAACTATATTAATTCAATATGGTTCTTACCATTTCTTATAAATTCCTATTCTTTCTTTCTACTACTTCATTTTGTTGAGGATTCCTCGGAGTAGAGAAATTATGGTTATATCCATTAGATTCACAAAAATTTTGGAAGCCACGATTTTAAAATTTACCACCGTGATTACTCCGAATCGATAAAATCATAAAACCCTTTTCGTTTTAAGTAAGTTTATAAAATTTAGAAAAATATTTAAAGCAATCACCTTTGTGAGCTAGGAAATAGGTTCAAGTGTATCTACTATAGTCATCTACGATTACAAAGGTATATTTGCTACCTCTTAGGCTTGTTGTGTCAATTGGTCTAAATAAATCCATGTGGATCAATTACAATGGTCTAGAGGTGCTTATTTGATTCTTTGGTTTGAAACTACTTTTTATTTATTTTCCTAGTTGACAAGCATCACACACTTTGTCTTTAATGAACTTAACATTGAGAATATCTATTACAAGTTCTTTAGATATGATTTGAGAGATTAGTTTCATGCCAGCATGAACTAATTCCTATACCAAAGCCAAGCATCATCATTCAAAGCCGAAAAGCACATTTTATTACTAAGATCATCAATGATTATAGTGTAAACATTATTTTATTTTAGTGTAATCAAAGATATGTTGTTGTGTAGTTTTTTAATAATGCAAGCATTAGATTCAAATTTTATGATATATCCTTTATCACACAATTGACTAATGCTCAAAAGATTATGCTTTAAGCCATCTACTAACAATACATCATCAATTAAAAAGCTTGATTTGTTACCTATGGTTCCCTTGCCAATGATTTTACCTTTGTTGTTATCTCCGAAGGTGACATACCCTTCGTCTTGACTAGTGAGCTTAGAGAATTATGATGGATTTTCGGTCATGTGCCTTGAGCATCCACTATTAAGGTATCATATCTTGCTCTTAGCTTGTATAGGTGAATGTATCTACAAAAGAGGATGGCTTTTAGGTACCCATTTGAACTTGGGTACCTCAAAAATTGATCTACTAATATTGTCATTGTTCATTGAGTTCCTTATAGTTCTTTTAGGAACCTTATATCAAGTTATGTGGGCTAAGTTTTTTAAACGGACATTTGTAAACAATATGTATGGGTTTGCAACAAAAGTTACATTTTGAGTGAGATGATACATGTAGTGTAGGTCCTTTAATGAAAGTGGTTGGATTTCGGTGAGATCCACTCACAAATCTAATTTCATTTCTTTTTCCAACATGACCCTTGTTTACAAGGATCATGTCCAAGCCCTTGCTACCAACCTTAAACTTATTTAAGATCTCTTTAAGTAGTAAGTTCTCCTTCTTAATTGCCTCTAAGTGTTCACACTTAGAGCATGGAGTTAAAGAGGGAGTATTAAGTTTAAGTCTATCAAGTTTATCGACTAAGAGAGTATGCTCCTTTTTCAACAAATTAAATATTTTACTAACAATTCTACAGTCATCAAATAATTCATGAAAGGCATTTGAAAGCTCGTCAAAAGATAAATTTTTATTAACTAAATCACATACCTCTTCTCCAGAAGCCATTAAAGCGAAGTTGGCCACCTCCTTATTGCTTGCTTCTTCATCTTCAGAGCCACTTGAGTCATCTAATATTGCCTTTAGAGCTTTTTTCTTCTTTGGTTTGGTTGCTTCTTCTTTGCTTGGGGCATTCACTTTTGAAGTGTCTTGGCTTCTTGCATTTATAGCATATTACTTGTTCCTTTTTTAGTTCAAGTATATTTTTAGAATCGTTTTTAAATTTATTCCTTCTTATAAATTTTTTAAATTTTTGAGTCAAGAGTGCAAGTTCATCATCAAGGTCCTCATCACTTAAAGATTCTTTCAAGTGGCCTTCTTGTGTTCTCAATGCTATATCCTTTCTATTCTTTGGAAGGGGGTTCTCGAGCTCATCATGAGCATGACATATCATTTCATAAGTCATCAATGACCCAATGAGTTCTTCGAGAGAAACATTTTTTAGGTCCTTAGCCCCTTGAATGGCCATAACTTTTGGATCCTAACCTTTTGGGAGTGATCTTAAAATTTTAGTTATAAATTTAAAATTAGAAAAACCTTTCCCAAGTGCTTTAAGTCCATTGATGACATCTGTAAAACGGGTGTACATATCTTCGATGGACTCACTTGGTTTCATCTGAAATAATTCGTAAGAATGCACCAAGAGATTGATTTTGGACTCTTTCACTCGGCTAGTGCTTTTATGAGTGATTTCAAGAGTATGCCAAATATCAAAAGCTGATTCATAAATTCAAATATGATTAAACTCATTTTTATCAAGAGCGCAAAACAAGGCATTCATAACCTTTGCATTAAGAGCAAAAACCTTCTTCTCCGATTCATTCCATTTGTTCATCAGAAGATAAGATTTTTGAAAGCCATTTTCAACAATATTCCAAAGTTCAAAATACTTGGAAATAAGAAAAATCTTCATGCAAGTCTTCCAATAGGTGTAATCCAACCTATTAAACATAGGCGGATGTGTAATTGAATGACCATCTTGCAACCCGGAATACATCATCTCTCTTGGGTTTTAAACCAAATGAGAGTGACCTCACTCTGATATCAATTGTTAGAATCTAAAGTGGCACTAAGAGGGGGTTGAATTAGTGCAACAGATAAAAATCATAAATTTAAAGCGATTTCGAAAAGAGTTATGCGTTGAGAAGTTTCAGTCCGACGAAAAAGATTTTAACAAAGTGAATATTTTGATTGAATATGAAAGAGAGTTAAGAGAAGATTGAGAGATTACAATGAAGTAAAAACTGAAATGTAGTAATTTTAAAACTCACACCAAGAGAAGTACGTAGCGATTTATAGTGGTTCGATCAAATGACCTACGTCTACATTTGAAACCTCCTCCAATGAGGTTCCCAATTTCTGTTGGGAAATCCAAGGGACGACATCTCATGCATAGTGGAAGAATAAAAAATAAAAAATCCTAGATTTCCATGAAAGGTTCCATCACCGTGCGAAGATCGGTGCATCAAAAACGAACCAGCGAATCCGAAAACTACATATGTAAAAAGAAAATACCTAGGGAGATTGTATATCTATGAATTCCTACAGATCCATGGGGTGGATGAAGGAGGTCAAGCGTCCTCCTCTCTAGCAATATCCACATGGTAGAGACTACGACGATGCTCCTCTCTGGAGAGAAGAATAGAAGGTGGCTATCAAGAAAAACCCCAATCTATAGGCCTTTGGTTCCCTCCTATTTATAGAGGCCTCCTGTAAACCCTAATGGATCCTGCCCTGTTGGGTATTGGATCTCCATCCAATTATCCAAGCCTCTTAGATTAATGGGTCTCTACCCAATAATCTAGCTCTTATTGGATCTCATCCATGGGATACAATAATACAGGGGCTTGTTAGATATCCAATAAGATAGGGGCTCCGGAGGATATCTCATATCCGAACCTCTACTTGTCGTAACACTTACCGTATATGTGTGACCCTCTATGCCCAATATCAAGTTGGTCGTGAGACATACTTGTCAGAATTCCTTTTGACTCAGTGAATTATTATCTCTATAATAATTCACTCGACTCATCGATTATGAACGTACTAGGCCACTACGCCACAATCCCGAGACGATACAAGGGAATCCAATCCTTTGGACCAATCTATCCTTAGTTACCATGTACCTATAGTCCCTCATCCATCTAATATCTAGAGACCGTATATCGGGCATGGTGTTGTCAGGCCTATATGATTTCCAATCGAGTCTCGCTCTAATCGAATTCTTCCATAGAACTCTTTCTCTCTTAATCTGAATGACCCTAACGAGGTATTTGCTTGAGCAAGAACACATGAGATATTCCTCCCATGATACCGAGAGTGGATGATTCTTTATTGATACCCAATTGCCCTCGTAAGGTTGGCTGTCACTCCCAATAACCGATTGTACTAGATCTAGATCTTCCAAACCTATAAGTCTGGTATCAAAGAGTAGAGTACTCATACAGGACATCCTTGGTGTCTCAAGTCTAAGGACCGGATACACTACTGGGACTACAGAATCGCTGTCTGACGTAAGGTATCAATAATCATCCAGCATTTCGTATGTGGATCAATCAGTAAACTCATTCTCCAATGAGCACCTATTCTATATTCTTAGTGTCTCCACACGAGTAGCTATGAGACTAGTCACCTCCATCATATGGACAGGTATATAGCATACTAGTCTATCAAGTTATCTCGATATCTCTTTCGAGTAACCTATGACCGAGATTATTTAGGGTTTGTGTTTAAAGGTGAATTGGTCTCATTATCATGATCTCATTATGATTCGATTCCCATTGCATAGATCCAAGGACATCATAATATACATCCAGATAATATAAGAAATTATCAATAATCATAAGCAAAGAGATTGACACAGTGTGTTACAGGTGTCATCACTCACGTGATTGGTTTGTAGGGCACCTATAACTAGCAATCTCCCACTTAATCTAAAGCCAATCACCTACGTGTCTGATCCCTATCAGACCTCTGTAACACTCAAAAATAATTGAGTCAATGGCTTTGTTAGTAGATCTGCAATGTTATCTTTGGATGGAACTCTTTCCATTACTACATCTCTTCAGGCCACAATCTCTCTAATAAGCTAGAACCTCCTTATAACATTTCTGATGAGACCCAGGTTCCCTTATTTGAGTAATCGTGTCATAGTTGCCATAATATAAGGGAATTAGCTCCTCGCTACTCGGCACGACTCCCAAATCTATGATGAACTACTTCATCAAGACTTCCTCATTTACTGCCTCTACTGTAGCAATGTACACCGCCTCTATGGTCGAGTTAGTAGTAGTGTCTTGCTTGGAACTCTTCTAGCATACTGCTCCTCCATTCAAGGCAAACACATGCCCTAAATTGGCTTGCCATCATCAACATCGGACTAGAAGGTCGAGTCCATGCAACCCTCAATCTTGAGGCTACTTTCTTCATATACCAGTAAAAAATTCTTAGTCCTCCTCAAGTACTTAAGGATACTCTTTACTACTTTCCAGTGCTCCAAGCTTGGATCCGATTGATACCTGCTCATGACACTCAGAGCATGCGCTATATCAGGCCTGGTATATAGCAGAGCATACATGATAGACCCTATCGTTAAGGCATAGGATATTCTATCCATGTGTGCCCTTTTTGAGAGCCTTTGGTGATATACTCCTAGAAAGTGATAGCCTTTTGACAATGGTGTCTATGCACCTAGATTGGGATAAGTCAAGCATCAATAGATCCGAATCCCAATATATAGGATGCTTCCCCTAAGTCCTTTATGCTAGTCATATGTGCCCTACAAGCTAATCACATGAGTAATGATACTTGTGACTTGACATGCACTCTTTCTTTTGTTTATTATTATTAGGTATTTTATCACTTTATCTTGTGTGTTGCATTTATTGTGATGTCCTTAGATCTGTGCAATGGGAATTAAATCATGATGAGATCATGATAATGAGATCGATTCACCTTTAAACACTGACCCTAAATAATCTCGGTCATAGGTTACTCGAGAGGGACATCGAGATAACCGAATAGACTGGTGTGCTGTATCCTCATCCATATAATAGAGGTGGATAATCTTATAGCTACTCGTGTGGAGACACTAAGGATACAGTACAGGTGCTTATTGGAGAATGAGTTCACTAATTGATCCATTTACGGAATGCTGGATGGTTATTGATACCTTACGTCAAACAGCTATTTCATAGTCCCAGTAGTGTATCTGATCCTTAGACTTAAGACACCAAGGATGTCCTGTATGAGTACTCCACTCTTTGATACCAGACTTATAGGTTTGGAAAGTTCCAGATCTAGTACAGTCGGTTATTGGGAGTGGTAGCCAACCTTACGAGGGCTATTGAGTGTCAATAGAGGATCATCCACTCTCGATATCATGAGAGGAATATCATATGTGTTCTTGCTCGAACAAATCCTTGGCTAAGGTCATTCGAACTGAGAGAGAAAGAATTCTCCGGGAGAATCTGATTAGAGCAAGACTCGAGGAGAGACCGTATGGGCCTAACATAACTATGCTCGGTATAGGGTCTTTGAGATATTAGATAGATGAGAGACTATAGATACATGATAATTAAGGATAAATAGATCTAAAGAATTGGATTTCCCTGTATCATCTAGGGACTACGGCTTAGTGGCCTAGTACGTCCGTAGTTAATGAGTCGAGTGAATTATTATGGAGATAATAATTCACTGAGTCAGAAGGAGTTCTGATAGGTATGACTCATGGCTAGCTCGATATTGGGCCTAGAGGGTCACATATATATGGTAAGTGTCGTGACAAGTAGAGGTTCGGATATGAGATATCCATTGCAACCCCTAACTTATTGGATATCCGTTAAGCCTCTGAATTATTGGATATTAAGATGAGATCCAATAAGAGCTAATAAGAGATTATTGGGTAGAGACCCACTAATCCAAGAGGCATAGGTAATTAGATAGAGATCCAATACCCAATAGGGCAGGATCCATTAGGGTTTACAAGGGGCCTCTATAAATATGAGGGAACCAAAGGTCCATAGGCTAGGGTTTTTTGGTAGCCACCTTCTATTCTCCTCTTCCTAAGAGAGGAGCATCATTGTAGTCTCTGCCATGTGGATTATCTCTAGAGAGAAGGACATTTGAACTCCTTCATCCAATCCTATAGATCTGTAAGAATTCAGGGATATATAATCTCCCTAGGTACTTTCTTTTTACATATGTAGTTTTTAGATTAGCGGATTTATTTTTGACGAACCGATCTTCGCATGACGATGGAACCTTTTACAGAAATCTAGGGTGTTTTGTTTTTATGTTCTTCCGCTGCGCATGAGATGTCACCCCTTGGATTTTCTAACACTTTATAGAGAAGTGTCTAGATGTCCAAACCTTATTGCGGAGAGCATTCCTACATTATTCTCAATGATTAGGATATCATCCACATATAATATGTTAGAACCCTTATGGATTCTAACCCTGGGGTTGATCTCTTTAGGGGATCGACCTCCTTAGAACTCTATAGGGGTTCTTTTCTTCAAGTTGCTACTCAAAGGCTACTAAAAAGATGATCTATTCATGATGAAAAAGAGGATGAATACATGGCTATTTATTGGGCTTCTAAACCCCAACTCCTAATAAGACTCCTACTCAAGACTCCTACTTCTAACCAAATCTTACTTCTAGTTAGGACTCCTTCTCTAGTAGGACTCCTAATTCTAATAGGACTCTTTCTCTAATAGGACTTTTACTTCTAATAGGACTCCTTCTCTAAGAAGCAACCTAATCCTAACCTAGCCGACCTCTTTACCTCTTTAATAGGTGTTGGCTAGATAGGATTTACATGAATGCCCTTATCAATGAAACTAAATTAGGACTCTCCTGGCTAGAGTCCCAATAGATTAGGACTCTCATAACTAGAGTTCCAACATATTAGGACTCTCTTAGCTAGGGTCCTAACAGACCCGCCCTCTTCAAATTAGCCTTGTCCTCGAGGCTGACATTCCAGAATTCTAAGAATTTGATCTTCAAGTCATCATAGTTCTCCCAAGTGGCATCTTCTGCTAGTAGGTCTGCCCATTGTATTAGCACCTTAGTAGTGGGTCATCGTCGTCGAGTCATAATCCATCGATCAATAATGACACTCGGTTGGGTCTGGAGCTCTCCTTGGGTAGTCATATTTAGTAGATGGCTTTGAGTTATCTTGTTTTGTCCCAACTTGGGCTTTAAACATGACACATGGAAAATGGATGGATTCAAGAGCTAGCGGGTAAGTCCAATCTGTATGCTACTGCTTCGATGTGCTCCAAAATCTGATAGGGTCCATAGAACCGAGGTGAAAGGTTCATAGATGCTCTAGTCTCTAGATCATCTTGCCATTCCCCCCTGTTATCCTCAAGGAAGTCGTTGGTCGGAAATGAAATGGCCTAAAATTCAGCTTGCTCGGGTAGCCGCGAAAGTGCATCTACAATAACATTCTCTTTTCTATTTTCATAATCATATCCAAGAAGCTTTATTACCCTTTTTTGCTGCTCGGGGGAAGATATCTTTTGCTCCAAGAAATATTTTAAGCTCTTATGGTCAATCTTGATTTGAAAGCATCACCCGATTAAATACGATCTCCATTTGGCCACCACATGCACAATCGCGAGCATCTCCTTGTCGTAAATAGTTATCTTGAGATGGGAAGGAGATAATGCCTTACTAGTATAAGTGAGGGGGTAGCCATCTTACATTAGTATAGCACTAATTCCAACTTCGAAGGCATTGGTTTCAATAATAAAAGTCTTGTCGAAGTTAGGTAACGCTAGTATGGGCATTGTAGTCATTACGGCTTTAAGTTCGTCGAAGGTGATGGTGGCTTTGTCCAACCATTGGAAAGCATCTTTTTTCAATAAGTAAGAGGTGCACTGATCTTTCTATAGTTTTTCACAAACCTACGGTAGTAGCCTGTTAAACCAAGAAGGCCACATAGCGATTTTATGTTCCTCGAGGTAGACTAGTTCTGTATTGCTTCAATTTTAGAGGGGTCTACTGCCACACCTTCCTCCGATATGATATGCCCAAGATATTTCACCTTTTGTTGAAGAAAGCTGCACTTCGATTTTTTGACAAAAAGACCATGTTCTCGCAAAATCGTCAAAACAAATCATAAGTGCTGAAAATGACTTTCCAGAGAAGGGCTGTAAATAAGGATGTTGTCGAAGAAAGCGAGCACAAACTTATGAAGATAACTCTGGAAAATATCATTCATAAGGCTCTAGAAGGTGAAGGGAGCATTGGTGAGACCAAAGGGCATTACTAGAAATTCATAATGATCGTTGTGCGTTCAAAAGTCGATTTTCGGTATGTCTTCTTCGCACACTCGTATTTGATGATACCTGGATCGAAGGTCTAGTTTTGTAAAAACTCATGCTCCCTTTAATTCATCAAAGAATTCATCTACTACTAGAATAAAGTACTTGTCCTTGACAGTCATGCCATTGAGAGTTCGGTAATCAATGCACATTCGTCATGTTCCGTCCTTTCGTACGAGAAGCACTAGTGAAGAGTAGGGGCTGCAACTTGGCCGAATAACTCTTATTTAAAGCATCTCTTTTACAATCCTTTCTATTTCATTCTTCTAGAGATGTGGATGTTGATATGGCCGAGTATTTGTTGGAGGTTTTCCCGGAAGAATCGGTATACGATGATCATGCCAGCGGGTAGAAGGTAGGCTATGCGGTTTGTCAAATATATCTGAAAATTCAGCAAGCAAGGGAAGTAGGTTTGGATCTTCAAATTTGGTTAGCTTTCCCTTAGATTGCTTCTCAAGTTATACCAAAAAGCCACAGCATGCTTTGTGCAAAATTTTCTCCATTCATTGTGTGCAAATTATCGTTACGTCACCCCCATGTTTTTCACACAGTATCACATGTTTCCCCTTACTATAAAATTTCATAATTAATTTTAAAAAATTTTAGGAAACATCACCTATTGTTGTCAGCCATTCAATACTAAGCATAGCCTTATAATCATCAAGAGAGAGGAGAAAGAAATTTGTAATTATCTCTTGGCCCTGTAGCGATAGTTTCACTCATAAGCACCTACGATCACACTTCAAAATTCATCCATCAGTGACCTTAACATCAAACCTGCTACAATTCTCGATAGGTAAGGCCATCCAAACAATAGTCTTACTATTCATAAAATTATTAGTGCTCCCGGTGTTAATAAGAATGGTGATCGATTGTGGCTTTAGAAGTCCTCCCGCTTTCATTGTTTGCGGGTTCACGTAACCGGCAAGGGCATGCATTGCAATAACAACCGGTTGCTGCTCTTCATCCATGACCTCTTCTTCATATTCCTAGACCTCCTTCTCATCCATGTGTTCAAGAGGTTCAATCAGTAGGAGGTGGCCCCTTTTGCAGCAATGAATGCGATTCCACGGCTCATCGCTATACCAACAAAGACCCTTTGCTGATCGATCACGTAGTTCTTCTTTTGTCAATTTTTTTGGAAGTGAAGGATGGCTAAGATTAGAAGGAGGTTTACATGCCATAGGCCTAGGATAGGTTCTCATCCTCTGAGCATCTTGGTTGAGCCATTCTTCTTGTATTCGGATGAAAGAAATTACAGCCATCACGATATGGGGCTGTCACGCCTTGACCTCCCCTTTTATCTCTGGCTTGAGTCCTTCGATGAATGTTTCTAACAGTTGATGGTTAGTCCAATCATGAGCAAGGTAGGATAGCTTCTCAAAACTGGTTTGTTACTCTTGAGTCGTAGAGGTTTGTTGAATCTTTGCAAGTTGGCCGTCGATATTTTCATACTCTGTATGTCCGAAATGGTTCAGCAATGCGTTCTTAAATTGATTCCACATTGGAGCCCCATGATTGTATTCCAACCAATTGTACATTGAATAGCATCTCCTTCAAGGTGGAGGATAGCAATTTCTACCATAGCATCATCCGACGTTCGGTAGTAGCGAAAGTAACGTTCGACATGAGAAATCCACCCCGTCGAGTCTCCTTCTTCCCATCACGGGAAGTCCACCCTCATGCATGGTTGAAGCATATCTGAGGGTTGTCCCTCCTTTTCTGGAGTCCTCTCTGAACTCTCTCCTCACTGAGATTTGGTTGGACTCAGTGGTTGTCCAATTCTGAATTCTGCAAACAAGGCACGTAATTTGTCCTCCAAGCGTGATTCAAGCTGCGATTCAATTCGAGATTCTCATGCTTCAAATTTGGCATCAATTGGATTTTAAGAAGCTATAGCATATGCCTAGAGATCAGAGATGTCCTTGTCTTTTTACTATTGATGGGTTAATGGCATGGGGTGGTGGAAGGTTCAGACAATAGATTGGTGATAGAAGGGTTCGGTTGTAACAGTTTACTATCTTGGGCTGTGGTTTCTGATGCTGTTACGATTATGAAAATAGGTTATGATGGCTATGTCTTAAGGCTAGAGAGATGCCCTAAAGATATCTTGGCTGGTGGCAGCAAGGTGTCTAGGGTTTGGTAGGTTACGGAGAAGAAAAAAGGACAAAGGTGCAGCACCAAATTTTTCACTGAAAAAATTTTAGCAGTAAAGATGTAATTTTTTATAGAAATTTTCAATAGATATTCAAGTAAAACTCAAAGGGAATCTACTGGTAAGGGAGAGGTAATACTATTAAAAATTTTGTAGAAATAAATGACAATAAGAGGTTCAGCAAAATTGAGGATCACGGAGAGTACTGTAGTAAATTTTTACGTCTAAAGTATAGTAATTTGAATGTAAAAGATAAGTGGTTTATATTAAGAATTTTTTGACAAAACTAAAGGAAAAACTATTGTTAGGAAGTGTCAAAGCCGTCATAAAAATTTCACAGAGATTTGGATAGAAAAAATACAGTAGCAAGACCAAATAAATGGTGCTATGCGGTTGGAATTCTGCAGTGCACCTTTTGTTGTAGAGATAAAAACTTTGCACTGAAAAGTTTATGCAGCAATATAAGAACGAATTTTTTGGATTTTTTTGAATAAGGATAACTAAATTGCAGCAATAGTAAGGTAGAAAACCATAACCTATTCTAATTCATGGGAAGATCAAAGGATGATCTACGGTGATGGAGATGACGGTAGAATTTGGCGATGATCTTCTAAGCAATTGTGGGAATTGCTTTGGGTAGTTGTGGAGGGCTGGTGGATGGCTGTGGAAGGGCAGCGAGATGCCAAGAACGTTGCTATGATACAAAGTGTTAGAACCGTTATGGATTCTAAGCTTGGGGTTGATATCTTTAGGGGATCGGCCTCCTTGGAACTCTATAGGGGTTCCTTCCTCCAAGTTGCTGCTCAAAGGCTGCTAAAAAGATGATCTATTCATGATGAAAAAGAGGATGAATACATGGTTATTTATAGGGCTTCTAAACTCCAACTCCAAATAGGACTCTTACTTCTAACCAACTCCTACTTCTAATTAGGACTCCTTCTCTAGTAAGACTCCTAATTCCAATAGGACTCTTTCTCTAATAGGACTCCTACTTCTAATAGAACTCCTTCTTAAGAAGCAACCTAATCCTAACCTAGCCTGCCTCTTCATCTCATTAATAGGGGTTGGCAAGATAGGATTTACATGAATGCCCTTATTAATAAAACTAAATTAGGACTCTCCTAGCTAGAGTCCCAACAGATTAGGACTCTCCTAACTAGAGTCCCAACACAATACCAAAAAAATGATAGCGCTCCCACTTACTTTCCTATACACACAAGGCTAATCTTCGTTCTTAACGAAGTCATAAGATCTGATCCCTAATCAAATCTTATATTCCAATTTTAGGAAGTTTGCTTCAGTCCATAAATGGACCTAAGCAACCTACACACATTATCTAGACTGTCCTTGAACACGAATCCCTCAAGTTGTATCATATACACCTCCTCCTCGAGGTTGCCATTGAGGAATGCGATTATCATGTCCATCTGTCGGATCTCATAATCATAGTATGCTGCAATAGCCAATAGAATTCAGATGGATTTTAGCATGGCTATGGGTAAGAAGGTTTCATTGTAGTCAATACGTTTGCTTTGATGATACCCCTTAGCCATTAGCTTTGTTTTATATGTCTCTACCTTTCTATCTACTCTGATCTTCTTCTTGAAGATCCACTTGCAGCTAATGGGTACAATATCCTCAGGTGCATCAACTAGGTTCCAAACCTTATTGGAGTATATGGAATCTATCTTTGAATTCATAGCTTCTTGCCACTTCACGGAGTCTATACTCATAATAGCCTCCTCGTAGGTCTAAGGATCAATATCCTCAACATCCTATCCTCTAATATGTCCCATATATCTCTCAGGAGGATAGGATACACTTTCGAACATACGTAAAGTTGGAACTTATGTGCTAGGTACCTGAACAGACTCTGGTTGTGGAATGGTGCTTGAGCTAGGTTCTCCAACTTCGCTCAACTCTATCATGCTCTCACTGTCTCCACCAAGAATGTGTTCCTTCTCAATGAACACTACTCTCTTAGCTACAAAGACCTTTTGCTCCTTGGGGTGATAGAAATAATAACCACAAGTTTTCTTGAGGTATCCCATGAGCTTGCATCATTCCGTTCTGGATTCCAACTTGTCGGGTATGTGTCTCTTAATGTGGGTAGGGCAGCCCCCAAATCTTAACAACCTTAAGATCGGGCTTCTCTTTATATATCTCATATGGTGTAGACACTACCGACTTAGTTGGAACTCTGTTCAGAAGGTAAGCTACGGACTCTAGGGCATATCCCCATAATGAGACAGGTAGGTCGACGAAACTTATCATGGACTGCATCATGTCTAATAGTATGCAATTCCTCCTTTCGAATACACCATTGAGCTAGGGTGTATAAGGAGGTGTCCATTAGGACAAAATCCCCTGATCCTTGAGGAACTGGGTGAACTCTATACTTAAGTACTTACCTCCTCGATATGATCGAAGAGTCTTGATACTCTTTCCAGTCTGAACCTCTACTTTATTCTTTTACTCCTTGAATTTCTCATAGGTTTTAGAGTTGTACTTTATCAAGTATACATGTCCATACCTAGAGAAATCGTCAATGAAAATAATGAAGCAAGAATAACTACTGATGGCCTGAGTTGACATGGGACCACATACATCACCATGTATTAGTACCAACAACTCAGTGGCTCTCTCTCTAGTTTCGCTAAATGGAGAGTTGGTCATCTTTCCATGAAAGCAAGGTTCGCAAGTCACATATGACTCATAGTCAAATGGATCTAGGTATCCATTTATTAGTAACTTTTGAATCCTTCCCTCATGGATATGACCTAGCCTATAATGTCATAGATATGCATTGTTCACCTCATCTCGTTTCCTCTTGGACACACTTACATTCATGATACGTAGAGTAGTGTCTAGCATAATCAAACCATTATGCAATATTCCTCTCATGATGATCTCATCATCCTTAATAATTAAACAACTATTGTTCTCAAAAACTACTTTATAACTATTCAATGTCAAACATGAAATGAAAATAATATTTTTGATAATAGAGGGAACAAAATAATATGCATCTAATGCAATAGAAGCTCCACCAGACAAATATAAGGTACCTCACTAATAGCAACAGTAGCAACTCTTACTTCATTGCCCATCATGAGGTCCATCTTGCCTCTCATCAATCTCCTAGAACTTGCTAGAATCTATAACGAATTACATATATGATAAACACTATCAGTATCTAATACCTATATATTATCATATGAGTCTAATAGATAGAGATTAATCATGAATGCATATTTGAAGCTTCTCTAAGCTTTTGTTTCATGTTTTCTGCAATGTACTCTTCGTAGTTCCTCTTCTAGTGCCCGTCTTTGCCATAGTGGAAGCACTGACTTTTGTCCTCTTCTGGGTCTTCTTAAGAACCTTTGCATTACTCGATCTACCCTTGCCCTTTGCCCTTCTTAAGGGACTTCTTTGTCTTCCTTTTCTTTTTAGTCTTACCAGCATAAAAAACTATGAAAAGAAATCTAAAATAGACTAAAGCACAAGATCCACACACAGGTTATCCTCTAGGACCATTCTTAGACCTGTGAGTATCTCTATCTAATCTTAAGAATATGGTTTTGAACTAGTGTCCTCTCAATCATCCTAGCACAGAAGAGACTCTTCTATATCTTATATCATTAAGTTCTTCCTTGTTCCTTAAACAATTTATGGAGATATAAGAGTATGGATCTATCATTCATCCTTTTATGTTGTCTCTATAGCTCGGGAGTCATGGAGCCCAACATGTAATACTGAGCAAGAGTGGAGTCATCTACGTACTTCACGTAGCGAGCAATATCATCCTCACTTCCCCTTTCATTGGGCATAGACATTACTATTTCAAGGACATGTGATTTTCTTTGTCATGAGAATGATTCTCAGCTTACAGAGCCAATCTATATAATTTGGACCAATGAGGCGGTTGGCATCAAGTATGCCACATAGATAGTCTAATAGCGATATTTTCTAAAAAAATAAAGATGCAGCAACAAATAAATAACATGCAGATTTTACAGAAATATAAATAATCAAGATATGGACTTCTATCTTGACATGCTCCCACTATTTTTCTTGCAAGTCGCGCGACACCCTCAGCACATGAAATGGAAGTCTCTGGCAGACATCTAGTAGGGATCGGGATCTAATTGGCATCTTAGTGTAATCTCGAGGCACTCAACCAATCACACTAAGCCAAAAAGGTAGGTAACTCTTACCGATCACAACTTCTTGTGATTCCCATCCTGTTCGACCTCCAAACCACCATGGCCTTGAGGGACTTGACCAACCATGATGTTCGGTTAAGTCATCACCATCATTACAAGATGAGTCTGATTCGATGATATACCCTCGAGGGACTCGACCAAGCATATCATGTCCTCAGGTTACCGGTGATATCTCTATGTCATAGATAAGATAGCAAATCGCGATATAGGTGAGTCTCGAGGGACTCGACTAACTCAACCTACACTGGGAATCGGTTCCTACCTATAACAATGGAAGGCCATGTGGGTCAATCTAATTGCCTCACGTTTACCGATTTAATATTATCGAGAAAGAAGATTTTTTATTTGGTCTCCTAATATAATGTGTCACACACATACATATTTAATATATATCCACATCGCATGCAAATATATATACATATCTAGTATGTGTATAATCAATCACACATCATATGAGCAATCACACCAGATGATCATGGATCACATCCTAGTGTGATCAAGCCCGAGTCAGTGGCCCAATCACTCACATCAAAATCTATGTGTGCCTCAGTGCATCTCCATGCCCTATGATCATCCATCTCGCTTCATCGGTTCTATCGGTATCTCAATGCATCTCCATGCTATCACGGACAAATTTTAGAAGGCTTGTTAAATGTAATGCTTATACATGTCTGTATCTTTTTGGGTTGTTCATGAGTTGCCAAGTACGTAAAGAGCTGGCCAAAGGTTTAACAGTCCCATTTGAGTGAGTTTGGTGGCCGTGTAGGCTTGTACATAAAGTATGTGTCATATGAACACTTACAACAGATTCGGTCTATAGTGGACCAATATTATACCTTTGTTGTGTAACCGTTCTGAGCTTGTAATATCTATAGTTGAAATTTGTATTGGCTATAAAGTGTTTGCTGAAAGGGTTGCTTGTGGATCCCATGTGAAGTGCTTTCTTTGTCCTGTCTTTTCTTTTGTAGGCCCTAAGGGATCGTAGGAGGTTTCGGGGAGGCCGACCTTAGCGGACGACACGTAATGGTGCCACACGACTGAGGCAAAACTAGCTAAGTTCGTAATAGTTGTTATCAGAGTGAGACAAGAACACATAGAAACACTTGACATACAAACGTGGGGGATCTAATAGGGCTGAGTGAGGGCAGCCAGTATGCGTGACCGTTTAGGGGAAATGGACATGGAATTGTAAGGGAAGGAGTCGCTCAGAGGAGCGGGCATCCGAGAATGGCATTCAGAGGAATAGCCAACCCTTTGCACAAGAGGTACCACAAGAACAAACAAGCTAAGAAGAATTATGTAGTGCATAAAGGTGGGGATAGTTGAGTTCGAGTAGTGGCGTGACGTTGGCAACCAAACTTGACGGTGCTTGAGGCAAGCAGGGTGCTTGGTAAAGGATGAGACCGTGCAAGGTGGAGTTGGTTGTTCAGCAATCGAAAGAGTTGTGCAAAGCTTACAAAAGTGAGAGGAATTGCAAGCTCAAGGATTCGATGCTCATGCAAGGACTTGTATGCAGACGATGGATTGTCCGTGGCGATCCCAAGGCGATCGAAGGTCGACGCCTTGGAACATTGAAACTTTCTCTTCAGCATGAGGATACGTCTGTAAGAGGCTGAAATGTGCAGCGGGTTCAGTATGTTGCTAGACTCGGAGGGGTGTAGTGGGAACTGTATTGGCGAAGAGTCATAATCTAGCAGGTGCATTTATAGAGGCAGAACAATGTATAGTTAGTTCGGCAAGGCAAAGTAGTTAAAGGGAATGGGGGTCTTTGAAACTTCTAGGGAGAAGGATGTGAAGAGAAAAGTTGCTCCAACGGAATAGATATCCAGGAGGGATAAGTCTCAGTTCTCTAGAGGGAGAATTATGTGCAACAGATCGCACATATTGAGAAGTGCCTCCAGGCAAAGCTCAACGAACCGAGCAAGCGACGAGGAGTCATTGTATGATCTCACAAGAGGTAATGCGTTGGTGGACGCATAGCAAGATCAAGTGGGGGATCGACCCAAAGTAACACAGTGAAAGCACACTTGGAGCCGATATGGAGATTGAACTCAATAGAGGGTTGATCCGTGGAATGGTGAGTGCGAGGGCACCATTAACTCAATGCAAATCGAGAAGCAAAGCAACTTGGGGGTAACTTAGTGATGTACCCAAGCTGCATGAAGAGAGTTGGCATAGAAGATGGAACATGGCACGGAGGCTTAGTGCTTTCCTTATACAAAGGTCAAGGACATGGACTCTTGTAGAGGCAGGAGCAGGATCATGTCATTCCATGGGTTTCTTATTCTGATGGAGCAGACTTATCTTACATGGTGCCAAAGATGAAGCATTTGATGGAGGAACTAAGGCGACACAGCTTGCAGAGGTGAAGTTGGTGTCAAAAGGCCTTGGCACGGGACAAGAGGATGTAGAGGTGGATACTCTTAAAGAATATGCCACAATGTTACTATTTGAGGTGCCATGAGGAAAGCGGTACATAGCAGAGATTATGCTGGTAGGGGCAGAGGCCTAGGATCCAAACAATGGTACACTAATTTCAGTGAAGTTAGGGGACTTCAGAGGAGTTGCTAGGTGTTGGACTATCATAGAGCAATGCTTCATCCGGGTATGACCCAAGAGCAGGTGGACGAAGGTCGATTGCCAAAGGAGAGAACAAAATCGAAGGTGGCAAAGGCCCTATGATATGTTGGCGGAGGCCACACATGGAAAGATCATAGTTTGAGCTCATACCACAAGGATCAGAATATAAGGAGATGTCACCAGGAGGCGACATAGTGCAGCGGATCGTGGTGAAATAGTTCATGGCAATGCGACACACATAGACGTTCCCATGAGGGACAAGGTCATATGGAGGTATGATTGGGAGTGTGACTGGGAGCTCCACTTCAGTGAGTGACATGACAGCAAGAAGAGCTATGGATTCAAGCAGGAAATGCCATAGTACCATAGAGGCGGGTCTTCCGTATGTGCATCGAATGTTGCATTGAATGAAAGCCTTAGGTATCAGCTTATGGGGGCTATGCACTACCGAGGAAGAAATTCATATGCAAGTACCAATGAGTCCCATGGGGGGGATTGGATCATGCAGAGGTATGATCGGAGCGACTGAAGAGTTGGACTGCTTTAGATCTCATATTCGCTTAAGGGAGCCCAGCAAGTCAAAGGACAAGGCCGAGTAAGCGAATATTGCGACCAATAAAGCTATGGAGAACAGAAGCGGTGCAAGCCCTACAACATGATGGCGAAGGCTATACATAGGAGTTGTAGTCTATCTTTCCATCGACTAAGAGGAACTGCTCAAAGAACATAGGCGTGTTGAAGTAGGTGGTCGAAAAAGGGTGAGGAAGCAATGACGAGTCTAGAGGGACTCAGCTACCCAGTGAGTCCTATGGGGGGACTAGATCATACAGAGGTATGATCAGAGTAGCTGAAGAGTTGGACAACTTCAGAGCTCACATTCGCTTAAGGGAGCCTAGCAAGTCAGAGGACAAGGCCGAGTAAGCGAACATTACGACCAATGAAGCTAAGGAGAACAGAAGTGGTGCAAGCCCTGCAATATGATGACGGAGGCCATATACATGAGTTGTAGTCTGTCTTTCCATCGACCAAGAGGAACTGCTTAGAGAACACAAAGGTGTTGAAGCAGGTGGTCGAAAAAGGGCGAGGAAGTAATGACGAGTCCAAAGGGACTCAGCTACCCAAAATCAATCGTCGATTAGAATGAAGGTGGACTCGAAGGAGTGCCACAATGCCACAGAGGCAGATTTACCTATCACAAAGAAGGGACCCAAATGTGAGATAATATATAGTAGTGGCATGGGCATTGCAGCGCTATGGTACTACAGAAGCAAAATTCCATAGAGTCATCAATCCCTTGCTCTCATAGAGGGAGAGTGCTTGATCATGATATGAGCCGTGGAGGAGGAGAATGCATTGGCAAACTTCATGTACCATGACAAGGCTGAAGGGCAGAGGCCAGAGAACTTTATAAGACCGGTGTCAATAGACTTCTCATCGAGATAGTCGTAAGTGAAGGACTTCGGGTCAATGCAAGAGTGCAGGACTAAGGAACGAAGCAAGTAGTACATGGTGCTATACCTTTGCTACTCAGAGGAGTAGGTAGCAGGAATGATGAAGGAGGTACAATCCCAAAGGCGACCAAATCTATTGGAGACTTGCTCTAAGTTGGAGTGATAACTTCTTGCATTCCAGAAATTCAATGGCATTGAGAAGGTGAATCATAGTAGCTGACTCAGTGCAAGGATTACAAACACTTCAAGTGCTTCAGAAGTATGAGCTAAGAGTAGATAAATTCTAGTAACCAACTCGACGCATGAAGTACAATCTCAAGGAGGCAGGCGAAGTCAAGTAACCTTTGCCTTCTCAACTCTCAAGAGAATGGAAAAAATCGAGTACCCTAGCTCTCTTAGTTATCCAGCAGAGGAGCTCTGTACAGATTTGAAGACCCTTTACAGAGACTAATGGAAGACAACAATTATCAAGTCCTCATGATAGGACCCTAGCAGGGTTGGGTCCTACTCAACCAAGTAGCAGCTAATAAAAACCCTGCGAGTATAATAAATCCCACCTAGCCGCCTCTATCCTATAAAGAAGAGAGGCTAGGGTTTATATTTGGGCTATTGGGCCTCTTAGCCGTCGCCTCCCTTGTTACTGGGCTGGTCTGCTAAAGTTGAGGGTAAATTAGGTAGTTCACTTAGGAAGTAGCCCCTAGGGCTAGGGTTTAGTGCTCTATATAAGCTTGTAGCCTCCATCTCTTTGAAATAAGAAAGATCAATCTACAATTACAGCCACCAAGCTACTTGGAGGGTGGAACCCCTATAACGTTCCAAGGGTTGATCCCTCTCAAAGATCAATCTCTATAGAATTCCTCTGGAGTTCTATCATTTGGTATCAGAGCAGCGATCTTGCTACTTTTGCTCCCATCCCTGCTGCCCACCATTAGCCAAGCAATTCCCACAATTGCTCTTGACGTCGTCATCTCCACCGTCATCTCCTTACGTCGATCAATTCAATCTACTATCGCCACCTCCAATTGCATCAGAGATCTGGTATTTTTCTACACCAATACCCTTTGCTGCTATAATTTTTCATCTAAAATACCAAAAAGAAGTTTTTCTATCTATCCTTTGCCTACAAATTCCTTGCGTCACAAAAGTTACCATCTTTGCAAACGAAGGATTGCTGCAGAAAATTTCAGCCACGTGTTGCTGCTTTTAACCGATCTAATTATTATCCTTTTCGAATGAAATTTCTTGTGCACCTCATAGATCATCTTGGCTCCCATCCATGATTGATCTATCATGGAATTCATCTTTAAAAAAAATTCGTGTGTTGCTGTAATCTCTCGTTGCAAACTGCTGAAATTTTTCGATGAGAATTCTGCTATTGCAACTTACACCAATTTCTTTACTGTTATTCTGCAGAAATTTCTTGATGAAATTTGTCATCCCTGAGTTTTCGCTAGAAATTTCATCGAGAAACCGCTATTTCTCGATGACAATTCTGCTCTTATGAGACAACGCATATCGGTAGCAATTTCCATTGATTTTTGTCAAATCTTTGGTGTGATCTATCACAGATCTAAAACCCTCTTCCCTAACCTTCATCGACTACCATCACAGCCCAAAACTCTATCAAACTGCAGCCCCAAACTACACCCAAAACAGCCACAAAACAAGCCTAAACCGCAGCCTACATCCACCAATCCACCAACCCTTTCAGCCACCACTTCTTTCAACCAATACATGCCTTTAACTCGATAGCAAAAAAGAGATCTTAATATTACAGATTTGGAGACATATGCTATGGCATCCGAGGAGGCAATTGATGCTAAATTCGAAGCCTTTGAGACATGAATGGAGGAGAAGATTCAGACTCTCTTTGCCGAACTCAGTTTGGGTTGACCACCGAGCTCAAAGAAATCACATCAAGGAGAGAGCTCTGATCGAAGAGATGACCCCTAGGAGAGGGGAGGCTCTATGACCAATCCTTACTATCCACGCATGAGAGTGGACTTCCTAGATGGGAAAAATGAGACCCGATTGGTTGGATCTCACGCGCGGAGTGATATTTTCGGTACCACAAAACCGCAGATGCATCTATGGTAGAAATTATAGCTATACATCTTGAAGGGGATGCCATACAATAGTTTGATTGGTTTGAACATACTCATGGAGTCCTCTCATGGTGACAATTCAAAGAAGGACTACTGATCCGCTTCGGACCAACCGATTACTAGAACATCGATGGACAACTAGCGAAGATCCGACAAACCTCCACCATTCAGGAGTATCAAACCAGGTTTGAAAGGTTATCTAATCAAACTCATGATTGGTCTAAAAAATAGTTATTGGGAACATTTATTGAGGGCTTGAAGCTAGAGATCCGGGGAGAAGTTAAAGCATGACAACCGTACATGCTTATGGTAGCCATCTCTTTCACACGACTTCAAGAGGAGCGATTGAACCACAAAGCCTAGAGGACTAGGGTCGCTCCCCAACCAACAATATTGAAACCCTCAGCCCCCCCTACTATCAGCTGAGCTCCTGCACCAAAAAGGTTGATAAGAGAAGAGCTTCGAGACTGATCTGCCAAGGGGTTATGTTGGCATTGTGACGAGCCATGGAGTTGCGAGCATCGTTGTAAAAAAGGGAGACTTCTTGTGATTGAACTAGTGGAAGAAGATATCAGTGAATAGCTAGAAGAGAGTCTTGAACATCAGAAAGAAGATGTGGAAGAAGTGCCACAATCGACCGACTTTATGGTACATGCACTAGCCGGCTACTCAAATCCGCAAACGATGAAAGTTGGAAGCCTGTTCAAACAACAACCGATCACCGTTCTCATCGATATGGGCAGCACTAATAACTTTCTAAATAGTAAGGTTGCTGCTCGGATGGCGCTCCACATCAAAGGTTGCAGCAAGTTCGACGTAAAGGTCACCGATGGCCGAATCATAAAATGCGACCAAAGATGCCCGCAAGTGAAACTATTACTGCAGAACCAAGAAATTGTTGCTGACTTCTTCCTCCTCCCAATTGATGATTATGAGGCTGTGCTAGGCATAGAATGGTTGATGACGCTAGGTGACGTCTCTTGGAACTTTTCCAAATTGATTATGAAATTCTATTGCAAAGGCAAACAGGTCACCCTACGCGGGAAGCGTGGAAGCAACGTAACCACCATTTCAACCCAATGAATGGAGAAATACACATGATAAATGGTGGCTTTCTTATGCATCTCCAACAGTAACCAGAGGGGAAGAAAATAGAAATTAAAGATCAAAATCTCACCCAACTGCTTGTTGAATTTGATGATGTTTTTGCTGAACCACGTAGTCTTCCTCCTATTCGGCAACATGACCACCGAATTTCAATCCTTCCAAGCAAACCACCAGTAAACACTCGGCCTTACCACTATCCTCACCTCTAGAAAGATGAAATTAAGAAGATCATGAAGGAAATGCTCGAAACAAGGGTGATTCGGCCAAGCTGCAGCCCCTACTCCTCACCGGTGCTACTTGTGCGCAAGAAAGACAGAACTTGGCGGATGTGCATCAACTACCGAGCTCTAAATGACATCACCGTCAAGGATAAGTACCCAATACCAGTGGTGGATGAACTTCTTGATGAATTAAAAGGAGCTCGAATCTTCACGAAGTTGGACCTTTGATCCGGTTACCACCAAATTCGGGTATGTGAAGGCGACATCCCAAAAACTGCTTTCCTCACTCATAATGACTATTATGAATTATTGGTAATGCCCTTTGGACTCACTAATGCTCCTTCAACCTTCTAAAGTCCCATGAACGATATTTTTCAGAGCTTTCTTCGTAAATTTGTGCTTGTATTTTTCGATGATATTCTCATTTACAGCCCTTCCCTTGAGACTCACTTTCAGCACTTGTGAATTGTTCTAACGATCCTTCGAGAGAATACTCTTTTTGTTAAGCTATCAAAGTACAGCTTTCTCTAACAAAAAGTAGAGTACCTTGAGCATATAATATCAGAAGGAGTGATCGTAGACCTAACAAAAATCGAAGCAATGCAAGGCTGGCCGAAACCTACAAATGCGAAATTGCTGTGTGGGTTCCTTGGACTAACGGGCTACTACTGAAAATTCGTGAAGGACTATGGGAAGATTAGTGCCCCCCTCACTTCTCTACTGAAAAAAAGATGTCTTCCTATGGTCGAATAAAGCCTCCACTGCCTTCGACAGACTTAAGGCAGCCATGACGACAACACCGGTGCTAGTGCTACCAGATTTTAGCCGACCCTTCATCATTGAGGCTGATGCATCTGGAGTTGGAATTGGAGCCGTTCTCATGCAAGATGGTTGACCACTCGCATACACTAGTAAGGCGTTGTCTCCCTCCCATCAAAAAATGTCTATCTATGATAAGGAGATGCTCGCCATTGTGCACGCAGTAACAAAGTGGAGACCCTACTTGATTGGCCGACGATTTCAGATTAAAATCAACCATAGAAGCCTTAAGTACTTTTTGGAGCAGAAGATATCATCCCCGGAGTAGCAAAAATGGGTAACCAAACTTCTAGGATTTGATTATGAAATTATTTACAAAAAGGGGAAAGAAAATATTGTTGTAGATGCACTTTCACGACTCCCTCAGCAAGCTGAATTTTCAACCATCTCTCTTCCTTCCACCGGCTTCCTCGAGGGCATTAGGGAGGAATGGAAGAAGGATCCAAAAACCAAAAACATCATAAAAAAAATTAGAGGAGGATCCAAGCGCAATAGCTCACTATACTTGGGATTTGAGGGATCTACATCATAAAGGTCGTATTGTGCTTATACCAAACTCCCCTTGCATCAAAGTCATTCTGCACGAAATGCACTCCACACCTTCAGCAGGGCACTCCGAATTTCTAAGAACCTACAAAAGAGTGAAGCAAAAATTTTATTAGAAAGGGATAAAAAAATATATTTCTGAATACGTAGTACAATGTGATGTATGTCAACAGCAAAAAGGTGAAACAGTGGCGAGTCCAGGGAAACTACAACCACTACCCATACCAGACTCGGTGTGGACTGACATCTCTATGGACTTCATCGAAGGGCTTCCACCTTCCAAAGGTAAAAGCACAATCCTTGTGGTGGTTGATCGACTTACGAAATATGCTCATTTTTGTGCTGTGCGAAATCCCTACACTATTGTTAGTATTGCTTAGATTTTCATAGAAAATATTTTTAAGCTACATGGGATGCCAAGGTCCATTGTAAGTGATCATGATAGGGTCTTCACTAGTAAATTTTGGATCGTGTTATTTCAGTTGCAGGGCACCAAACTCAAGATGAGCACTACATATCATCCATAAACTGACGGCCAAACAGAAGTGGTGAACAGGTGTTTAGAGACATACCTTCGGTGTTTCGCTAGTGATCGACCAAAGGAGTGGACGAAATGGCTCCCCTGGGCCGAATGGTGGTACAATACTACATATCATTCATCTACAAAATGTACCCCATATGAATCATTATATGGTTGGCTGGCTCTTGTGATTCCAAAGTATGTAATTGGCTCGGCTAAGATAGATCAGGTCGACCAAGATTTAATTGACAGGGACAAACTCCTACAATTGCTAAAAGATAATCTCTCTACCGCTCAAGCTAGAATGAAGCAGTAAGCTGACACACAAAGAAGTGAAAGAGAATTTTTAGTAAGAGACTAGGTTTATCTTCGCCAACAGCCATACAAGCAACTATCCATCAACACACGAGCCTCTATGAAGCTATCTCCACATTTTTATGGGCCCTATCAGATCGCAGAGCATATTGGAGCTGTGGTGTACAGACTTAAATTGCCTGAGGATGCCAAAATTCACCCTGTCTTCCACATGTCATACTTGAAGCCCAAGTTGGGAGAACACGAGTCACCCTAGATTCAACTACCCAATACCACTAATGATGGATATATCCAAGCCCAACCGCAAGCCATTCTCGACCGCAGAATCATCATGCGTCACCGATGTCCCTCTACTGAAGTACTAGTGCATTGGAATAATTTACCACCCGAAGACGTTACATGGGAATCATATAAGGAGCTGAAGACCCGGTTCCCTGAATTCATGGAACCTCAGCCTTGAGGACAAGGCTGATTGGAAGAGGGCGGGATTGATAGGACCTTAGCAAGGTTGGGTCCTACTCAACCAAGGAACAACTAATAAAAACCTATGAGTGTAATAAATCCCACCTAGCCGCCTCTATCCTATAAAGAAGAGAGGCTAGGGTTTATATTTGGGCTATTGGGCCTCTTAGCCACCGCCTCCCTTGTTACTGGGCCAGTCAGCTAAAGTTGAGGGTAAATTGGGTAGTTCACTTAGGAAGCAGCCCCTAGGGCTAGGATTTAGAGCTCTATATAAGCTTGTAGCCTCCACCTCTTTGAAATAAGAAAGATCAATATACAATTATAGCCACCAGGCTACTTGGAGGGTGGAACCCCTATAGCGTTCCAAGGGTTGATCTCCCTCAAAGATCAATCTCCATAGAATTCCTTTGGGGTTCTATCACCTCACAAATGGTGATCAGTGCTACTGAGAGTAGATTGTCCACTTCTTTTCCCAACTGAATATCAATCGAAAGCGGAAGTAATACAAACCTACTTGGATGAGACAACTAAGTGGAAGAAGATTAGATAGGAAAATTTTACAGGGGAAGGACCTGAAAACTTCAAAAGTTGTGAGGCGATGCTCGTTAAAGCTCCAACAAGCATATATCTAATTCAAGGGACAAGAAGAATTTGAAGACTAGCACATATCAAAGATGGTCATTTCCTACATCAGATGAATCTGCAAGCACCAACAAGGATCAACACAACTCTACTGACCCCACACCAGAGTCAAAGTCATTGGCGAGTTGAAGCAATATGGTAGATTAAAGTTTGAAAACTCAACAACAACAGTAGTGGAGGTAGCTAGGAGCCAAGGGGTGCATCACAACAGGAATAGAAGATTGAAGATCCAGCAAAGGCAAGGAGTTACAGTGTCAGCAAAGACTTTGACGAGGATGTCGAAGAAATAAGTGGGGGAGAATGTCACTGACAAATTTTTGAAGACTTGTTAAATATAATGCTTATGCATGTCCATGTCTTTTCGAGTTGTTCATGAGTTGTCATGTATGTAAAGGGCGGCCAAAGGCTTAATAGCCCCATTTGAGTGAGTTTGGTGGTCGTGTAGGCTTGTACCTAAAGTATGTGTCATGTGAACACTTATAACAGATTCGATCTGTAGTTGACCAATTTTATGCCTTTGTTGTGCAACTGTTCTGAGCTTGTGATGTCCATGGTTGGAATTTGTATTGGCTATAAAGTGTTTATTGAAAGGGTTGCTTATGGATCTCGTATGAAGTGCTTTTTCTATCCCATCTTCTCTTTTATAGGTCCTAAGGGATTGTAGGAGGTTTCGGGGAGGCTGACCTTTACGGACGACACGCAATGGTGCTGCACGGCTTAGGCAAATCTAGTTAAGTTCATGACAATGCATCGGAACATCCGTATCGACCTCATGGGTCCCGCTTCTACTGCGCCTCCTTGTGTAATTACAATATAATTATACACACACAGGCCCAATAATAAACGAGAAAAATAGAGGCTCATAAGCCCCAATAAAAATAATCACATGTACACACATCATATCACATGATCCATGATCATCTGTCCACATTATACATCACATGTATATGTTATTATATAAGACTCCTAGATAAATAATAATAGTTAATTAAATCTTTTAATTAATTAATGTTTTTTGAAATCAGGATTATGCAAGGAATTTCCTAAATTATGAAGGGTATTATGGTCATTCGGTAAGAAGAGATAAAAATTAGAATTTTTAAAATTCTGAGGGGCAAAATTATCTTTTGCTTGAAAACCCCAGTCCCTCCCTTGCTGCATGTTGTGTTGCAGCTGCGGCCACTACCACCCTATCGGCGGCGGCTATACGTGTAGGAGGGCATCGCCCTTGCCCACATACGCAACACCTATACCGGTCATGGTGCTGTTAGGCCCATACGGTCTCTCCTCGAGTCTCACTCTAATCGAATTCTCCTAGAAAACTATTTCTATCTCAATCCGAACAACCTTGACCAAGGATTTGTTTGAGCAAGAACACATGGGATATTCCTCTCATGATATCGAGAGTGGATGATCCTCTATTGATACTGAATAGCCCTCGTAAGGTTGGCTACCACTCTTAATGACCGACTGTACTAGATCTAGAGCTTCCAAACTTATAAGTCTGGTATCAAAGAGTATAGTACTCATATAGGACATCCTTAGTGTCTTAAGTCTAAGGACCAGATACACTACTAGAACTACGGAATCGCTGTCTGACAATAAGGTATCATCAACTATCCAGCATTCGGGGATAGATCAATCAGTGAATTTATTCTCCAATGAGCACCTGTTCTATATCCTTAGTGTTCCAACACGAGCAGCTATGAGATTAGCTACCTCCATTATATGGACGGGTATATACTACACCAATCTGTCCGATTATTTCATTGTCCTCGAGTAACCTATGACCGGGATTATTTAGGATCTGTGTTTAAGGGTGAATCGATCTCATTATCGTGATCTCATCACGATCTAACTCCTATTACATAGATCCATGGACATTACAATATATGCAACATGCAAGATAATGTGATAAAATACTAAATAATAATAAACAAAAAGAGTACATATGAAGTCACATGTGCCATCACTCACGTGATTGGCTTGTAGGGCACTTATGACTAGCAATCTCCCACTTTATCTAAAGCCAATCACCTATGTGTCTGATCCCCATTAGACCCCTATGATGCTCAAAGACAATATGAGACAATGACTTTATAAATGGATCTGCAATATTATGTTCGGATGGAACTCTTTCCACTACTACATATTTTTGGGTGACAATCTCTCTTATCAAGTGGAACCTCCTCAGAATGTGTTTTGATTTCTAATGAGACCTAGGTTCCTTTACTTGAACAATTGCCCTATTATTGTAATAATATAAGGGAATCGGCTCCTTGTTGCTCGGCATGACTCCTAGATCTGCGATGAACTTCTCCATCCAGACTCCCTCCTTTGCTGCCTCTACCGCAGCATTGCACTTCACCTCTGTAGTCAAGTTAGCAGTAGTGTCTTGCTTAGAACTCTTCCAGCACACTGCTCCTCTATTCAGGGTGAACACATACTCTGAATTAGACTTGCTATTATCGACATCAGACTAGAAGATCGAGTCTGTGTAGCCCTTAACCTAGAGGCTACTACCTCCATATACCAATAAAAGATCCTTAGTCCTTCTCAAGTACTTAAGGATATACTTTACTACTTTCCAGTGCTCCAAGCCTGGATCTTCTTGATACCTACTCATGACACTCAGAGCATGTGCTATATCAGACCAGGTATATAGCATAGCATACATGATAGACCCTATCGTTGAGGCATAGGGTATCCTATCCATGTCTGCCCTTTCTTTAGGAGTCTTAGGGGACATACTCCTAGAAAGTGATATTCCATGTCTTATTGGTATGAGACCTCTCTTGGAATTTTTCATGCCAAAACCTTTTGACGATGGTGTTTATAAACATGGACTAGGACAAGCCAAGCATCCTCTAAGATCTATCTCTATATATCTGAATCCCTAATATGCAGGATGCTTCCCCTAAGTCCTTCTTGGAGAAGTGTCTAAATAGCCAAGCCTTTATTGTGGAGAGCATTCCTACATCATTCCCAATGATCAAGATGTCATCAACATACAGGATCAAAAAGATAATAGCGCTCCCACTTACCTTTCTGTACACACAAGGCTCATGTTTGTTCTTAATGAAGTCATAATATATGATCGCCTCATCAAATCTTATGTTCCAACTTCAGGAAGCTTGTTTCAGTCCATAAATGGACCTAAGCAACCTGCATACCTTATTTGGACTATCCCTGGACACGAATCCCTCATGCTGTATCATATACATCTCCTCCTCGTGGTTGCTATTAAGGAATGTGGTTTTCACATCCATCTACCAAATATCATAATCATCGTGTGCTGTAATAGCTAATAGAATTTGAATGAATTTTAGCATAGCTACAGGTGAGAAGGTTTCGTCATAGTCAACACCTTACCTTTGATGATACTCCTTAGCTACTAGCCTTGCTTTATAGGTCTCTACCTTTCCATCTACTGTAATTTTCTTTTTGAAGATCCACTTACAATAAATGGGTACAATACCCTCAGGTGCATCAACCAGGTTCCAAAACTTGTTGGAGGACATGGAATCCATCTCTGAATTCATAGCTTCTTGCCACTTCCTAGAGTCTATACTCATAATAGCCTCTTTGTAGGTCTAAGAATCAATATCCTCAACATCCTCTCTTTCGATATGTCTCTCATATCTCTCAAGAGGATTGGATACTCTACCGGACATATGTAAAGTTGGAACTTGTGTGCTAGGTACCTGAACAGACTCTGGCTGTAGAATGGTGCTTGAGCTAGGTTCTCCAACTTTATTCAACTCTATCATGCTCTCACTGTCTCCACCAAGAATATGTTTCTTCTCAAGGAATACTGCTTTTATGGCTACAAATACCTTTTGGTACTCAGGGTAATAGAAATAATACCCACAAGTTTCCTTAGGGTATCCCATAAACTTGCAGCGTTTCATCCTGGATTCTAACTTGTCGGGGTTGTGTCTCTTGACGTGGGCAGGGCACCCCCAAATCTTAATAACCTTTAAGATCAGACTTCTTCCCATTCCATATCTCATTTGGAGTAGACACTACTGACTTAGTTGAAATTCTATTCAAAAGGTAAGTTGTGGTCTCTAGGGCATATCCCTAGAATGAGATAGGTAGGTCGGCAAAACTCATTATATAATGCACCAAGTCTAACAGTGTACGATTTCTCCTTTCTGATACACTATTAAGTTGTAGTGTCTAATGAGGTGACCATTAGGATAAAATCCATGGTCTTTGAGGAACTAGGTGAACTCTATACTCAAGTGCTACCTCCTCGATCTGATCGAAAAGTTTTAATACTCTTTCCAATCTGGTTCTATACTTCATTCTTATATTCCATGAATTTCTCAAAAGCCTCAGACTTATACTTCATCAAGTACATATGTCCGTATCTTGAGAAATCATAGTGAAAGTAATGAAGTAGGAGTAACCACCTATGGCATAAGTCGACATGGGACCACATACATCACTATGTATTAGCAGCAACTTAGTGACTCTCTCTCTAATTCTACTAAATAGAGAGTTGGTCATTTTTCCCCGAAGGCAAGGTTCGCAAGTCGTATATGACTCATAGTCGAATGGATCTAGATATCTATTCTTCAGTAACTTTTGAATCCTTCCCTCATTGATGTGACCTAGCCTACAATGCCACAGATATGCACTATTCACCTCTTCTCGTTTTCTCTTAGACTCACTTATACTCATGATGTGTGGAGCTATATCTAGCATAAATAAACCATTATGCAACGTTCCTCTCATGATGATCTCATCATCTAATGCTATTAAACAACCATTGTTCTCAAAAACTAATTTATATCCATTAACTATCAAACATGAAATGGAAATAATATTTTTGATAATAGAAGGTACATAATAGCATGCATCTAATGCAATAATAGCTCTACTAGGCAGATATAGGGTGACATTACCAACAGCCACTGCAGTAACCTTTGCTCTATTGCTCATCTTAAGGTCCATCTCACCTCTCTTCAATCTCCTAGGTCTTGCCAAAACTTACAACAAATTACAGATATGATAAGCACTCCCGGTATCCAATACCCATGTGTTATCATAAAATTCTGACAAATGGAGACTGATCATGAATGTACCTGAAGCTTCTCTAAGCTTTTGTTTCACCCTCTCTGCAAGGTACGTTTTGCAATTCCTCTTCCTATGCCCATCTTTGCCATAGTGAAAGCACTAGCTTTTGTCCTTTGTTGGGTCTTTCCTAGTAACCTTTGCCTTACCCATTTTGCCCTTGCCCTTGCCCTTCTTAAAGGACTTCTCAGTCTTCCTTTTCTTTCTGGTCTCACCAACATAGAGAACTGGCTTCTCTTTCTTGATGGTACTCTCTGCTTCTCTCAACATATTGAGGAGCACTGAGAGGGTCATCTCAAGCTTGTTCATATTAAAATTCATTATAAACTGAGAAAAGGAATCTGGTAGGGACTGAAGTACAAGATTCACACACAAGTTATCCTCTAGTACCATTCCTAGACCTATGAGTTTCTCGATCTACTCAATCATCTTAAGGATATGGTTCTGAATCGGTGTCCTCTTAATCATCCTGTCATGGAAAAGACTCTTCGATATCTTATATCACTGAATTTTTTCCTATTCCTCAAACAGTTTGCGGAGATGCAAGAGTATGAAATTGGCATCCATATTTTCATGTTGTTTATGTAACTCAGTAGTCATAGAGACCAACATATAACATTGAGCAAGAGTGGAATCATCTATGTACTTCACATAATGAGCGATCTCATCCTCGCTTACCCCTTCATCGGTGGTAGGGATCACTGTATCAAGGACGTATGCAATTTTCTCCACCATGAGAATGATTCTCAGATTATAAAGCCAGTCTGTATAATTTGGACCAATAAGGTGGTTAGTATCAAGTATGCCATGTAAAAGATTTGAAAGTGACATTTTTCTAAAATTAAAGATGTAGCAGAAATAAATAACATACAGACTTTGCAAAAATTAAACAATTAAGATAAGGACTTCTATCTTAATCTACTCCTACTAATTTTTTGTGAGACACAACACCTTCCGGTATGTGAATCGGAGACCCTAACGGATCTCTAGTGGGGATCGGGATCCAATCGGCATCTTAGTATAATCTCAAGGGACTCAACCAATCACACTAATCCCAAAAGGTAGGCAACTCTTGCCAATCACAACTCATGATTATCGTCCTGTTCGGCCTTCGAACCACCATGGCCTCGAGGGACTTGACCAACCATGATGTTCGGTTAAGTCATCACCATCGTTACAAGATGAGTCTGATTCGATGATATACCCTCGAGGAATTCGACCAAGCATACCATATCCTCATGTCACCGGTGACATCTCTATGTCGTAGATAAGATAGCGAATCGTGATATAGGTAAGTCTCGAGGGACTCAACCAACTCAACATACACCGGGAATCGATTCCTACCTATAACGATGGAAGGCCACGTGGGTCAATCTAATCGCCTCACGTTTAGTGACTTAATATTATCAAGAAAGGAGATTTTTGATTCGATCTTCTAATATAATGTGTCACACACATGCATATTTAATATATATCTACATCGCATACAAATATATATACATATCTAGTAGGTGTATAACCAATCACACATCACATGAGCAATCACACCAGATGATCATGGACCACATTCTAATGTGATCAAGCTTGAGCCAGTGGGCCCAATCATTCACATCAAGATCTATGTGTGCCTCGGCGCATCTCCATGCCTTGTGATCATCCATCTTACTTTATTGGTTCCGTCGGTATCTCAACATATCTTCATGTGTTGGATCGTCCATCTCGACCTCGTGGGTCCCTCTCCCATTGTGCCACCTCATGTAATTACAATATAATTATAAGCACACAAGCCCAATAATAAATAAAAAAAAATAGAGGCTCGTAGGCCCCAATAATAATCACATATACACACATCATATCACACGGTCCATGATCATCTATCCACATCATACATCATATGTATATGTTATTATATAAGACTATTAGATAAATAATAATAGTTAATTAAATATTTTAATTAACTAATATTTTTTTGAAAATAGAGATATACTGGAAATTTTTAAGAATTCTAAAGGGCATTCTGGTCATTCGGCTAGAAGGGACAAAATTAAAAATTTTAAAATTTTGAGAGGCAAAATGTCTTTTGTCTGAAAACCCTAATCCCTCATCTATAGCGTTCCAACCGTTGCACTACGACCGCCGTCGGCGCTGCTTGTTTCAGCCTTGGCCGTGGCCATCGGTGCTGCTTGTTGTAACCTTGGCCGTGGTCGCTCTGCGAGCGCAGCAAGAGCAGCAACAATTATTGCCCTTCCTCACCTCTTGCGCCAATAATTTTGATGATAAAAGTTATTCTAAATCACAACACACGTAGTTAAAATCCGATCTTCGCACGAATAACCTAGCTCTAATACCACTGTTGGGAAATCCAAGGGGTGACATCTCATGCGCAACGAAAGAACATAAAAACAAAACACCTTAGATTTTCACAGAAAGGTTCCGTCGTTGTGCGAAGATCAATACAACAAAAACAAATCTGTGAATTTAAAAATTACATGTGGAAAAAGAAAGTACTTAGGGAGATTGTATATCCCTAAATCCCTATAGATTTGTACGACTAGATGAAGGAGTTCAAATGTCCTCCTCTCTAGCGATAATCCATAGGGTAGGGACTGCAATGATGCTCCTCTCTTGGGGAGAGAAGAATAGAATATGCTTACCAAAAAACCCTAACCTATGGACCTTTGGTTCCCTCTTATTTATAGAGACCCCTTGTAAACCATAATGGATCATGCCCTATTGGGTATTGGATCTCCATCCAATTACCTAAGCCTCTTAGATTAGTGGCTCTCTACCCAATAATCTCTTATTAGATCTTATTGGATCTCATCTTAGGATCCAATAATTCATGGGCTTAATGGATATCCAATAAGTTAGGGTCTCTAGCGGATATATCGAACCTCTATTTATCACGACACCTACCATATGTGTGTGACCCTCTAGGTCCAATATCAAGCTGGCCGTGAGTCATACATGTTAGAACTCCTTCAGACTCAGTGAATTATTATCTCCATAATAATTCACTCGACTTATCAACTACAGACGTACTAAGCCACTATGCCATAATCCTTAGACAATATAGAGGAATCCAATCCTTTGGACTTATCTATCCTCAGTTACCATATATCTATAGTCCCTCATCCATCTAATTTCCTAGAGATCCTATGCTAGGCATGGTGCTATCAAGCCTATATAGTCTCTCCTCGAGTCTCGCTCTAATCGATTCTCCCGGAGAACTCTTTCTCTCTCAATCCGAATAACCTTGGCCAAGGATTTGTTTGAGCAAGAATACATGAGATATTTCTCTCATGATACTAAGAGCGGATGATCCTCTATTGACACTCAATAGCCCTCATAAGGTTGGCTACTACTCCTAATAACCAGTTGTACTAGATCTAAAACTTCCAAACCTATAAGTCCAGTATCAAAGAGTGGAGTACTCATACAGGACATTCTTAGTGTTCAAGTCTAAGAACCAGATACACTATTGGGACTACGGAATCGCTATCTTACGTGAGGTATTAATAACTATCCAGCATTCTATAAGCGGATCAATCAGTGAACTCATTCTCCAATGAGCACCTGCATTGTATCCTTAGTGTCTCCACATGAGTAGCTATGAGACTAGCCACCTCTATCATATAGACGGGTATACAGCACACTAGTCTATTTGGTTATCTCGATGTCCTCTTGAGTAACCTATGATCGGGATTATTTAGGGTTTGTGTTTAAAGGTGAATCGGTCTCATTATCGTGATCTCATCATGATCCAATTCCCATTGCACAGATCCAAGGACATCACAATATATACAACACACAAGATAAAGTGATAAAATATCTAATAATAATAAGTAAAAGAAAGAGTGTATGTCAAGTCACAAGTGCCATTACTTATGTAATTGACTTGTAGGGCATATATGACTAGCAAATATATATCTATATCACACGCAAATATATATATACATATCTAGTAGGTGTATAATCAATCATACATCACATGAGCAATTACACCAAATGATCATGAACCTCATCCTAATATGATCAAGCATGAGCCAGTGGACTCAATCACTCACATCAAGATCTATGTATGCTACGGTGCATCTCCATGCCTTGTGATCATCCATCTCGTTCTTATCGGTTCCGTTGGTATTTCGACACATCTCCATGCGTTGCAATCATCCATTTCGTTATCACTTCCATGCTTCTACTGTATCTCCTCAAGTAATTACAACTAAATTACAAGCACGAAGGCACCCAACAAAAATGAGAAAAAATAATTAAAGGCTCGCAGGCCCTAGTAATAATAATAATCATATGTACATGCACATCACATGGTCCAAGATCATCCGTCCACATCATACATCATATGTACACATCATCATCATGTAGGACTACTAGATAATAATAATTATAATTAATTAAACTATTTAATTAATTACTTTGCTGCCCTCTAGGGTACCCTACCATAGGGTATCCTCATATGGCAGGAAGTCCCTTATGCGGCTCGAAAATCTTAGCCATTGAGGACTCTTTTGTGGCCAAGAATCCTAGGCCACAGGGCTGCCTTGCATGGCTAGGAAACTCTAGCCATTAAGGAGTCCCTTGCAGCTAGGAAACCTTGGCTGCAAGGCAGCCTTGGGCGGCCAGGAAACCTAGCCGTCAACTTGCCCCATGCAGCTAGGGGTCCTGACCGCTAGGGCAACCTCTGTGGCCAGGAAACCCAAGCCGGTATGGGTGCCCCATGCAGCCAAGAAACCTGGCTATAGTGGTTGTCATGCAGCAGGTTGAGAGCAGCCTTGTTGTTCTCGTTCCTACTACTTTTGGCCAGGCCGAAGGTAGCAAGAAAAGCTCTCAGCCAAAGCTGCAAGTAGCCTTTGGCCAATCTTAAGGGGCAGCAACAGTTGTTGCCTTTTCTTCCTCTTTTGTGCCAACATATTTGGCATCAAAAGCCTTCTATAAAATGCCTCAAAACAGAGAAAAAAAATTATAGTGCAGATTTGATATCCACTATAAAAAATCACTACCAATCGTGTAAAATGATTCTTACACGATTGAACACAACACACGTAGTTTAAAAGCCAATCTTTTGCACGAACAACCTAGCTCTGATACCACTATTGAGAAATCTGCGACAACATCATATGCACAGTGGAAGAACAGAAACAAAAATCATAGATTTCCCACATTCTTATCGTCATGTAAAAGTTGGTGCGCAAAAACCTGTGAAATCAAAAAACTACACGTAAGAAAATTACCTAGGGAGATCGTATATCCCTAAATTCTTGTAGATCTATAGGACTAGATGAAGGAGTTCAAATGTCCTCCTCTCTAGTGATAATCCACACGGTAGGGGCTGCAATGACGCTCCTCAAATCATTATCCAAATCTCCTTGTTACTCGCACTATGTGATCAAGAAGGGGTCAACCCTTCTTGCTATCCATATGCCCCAAATAAGGCTGCTGTTTGAGGAGGAGAGGGGGAGGAGAATAGGAGGTGATTGCCAAAAGACTTTAGCCCATGGGCCTTTAGATCCCTCATATTTATAGAGGTCCCCTATCAACTTAACCCTAATGGATCTTACCCCATTGGGTATTGGATCTTCATTCAATTACCCAAGCCTCTTAGATTAGTGGGTCTTTACCCAATAATCTCTTATTAGCTCTTATTGGATCTCATCTTAGGATCTAATAATTCAAGGGCTTAACGGATATCCAAAAAGATAGAGGCTCAAGTAGATATCTCATATCCGAACCTCTACTTATCGCAACACCTACCATATGTGTGTGATCCTCTAGGCCCAATATCGAGCTAGCTATGAGTCATACCTATCAAGATTCCTTCTGGCTCAATGAATTATTATCTTCATAATAATTCACTCGACTCATCGATTACGCACGTACTAAGCCACTACGCCATAGTCCCTAGAAGATACAAGGGAATCCAATCTTTTGGACCTATCTATCCTTAGTTACCATGTACCTATAGTCTCTCATCCATCTAATATCCTAGAGATCCTATACCAAGTATGGTGCTGTCAGGCCCATATGGTCTCTCCTCGAGTCTTGCTTTAATCGGATTCTCCCAGAGAACTCTTTCTCTCTCAATCCGAATAACCTTAGCTAAGGATTTATTTAAGCAAGGATACATGGGATATTCCTCTCATGATACCGAGAGCAAATGATTCTCTATTGACACTCAATAGTACTTGTAAGGTTGGCTATCACTTCTAATGATCGATTGTACTAGATCTGGAGCTTCCAAACTTGTAAGTCCAGTATCAAAAAGTGGAGTACTCATACAGGACATCCTTGGTATCTCAAGTCTAAGGACTAGATACACTATTAGGACTATAGAATCATTGTCTGATAATAAGGTATTATCAACCATCCAACATTCCATGGGTAGATCAATTAGTGAACTCATTCTCCAATGAGCACTTATACTGTATCCTTAGTGTCCCCATATGAGCAGCTATGAGATCAGCTACCTCCATCATATGGACAGATATACAATACACCAGTTTGTCCAGTTATCTCGATATCTTTCTTGAGTAATATATGACCGAGATTATTTAGGATCTATGTTTAAAGGTAAATCGGTCTCATTATCATGATCTCATCACGATCCGACTCTCATTGCACAAATCCATGGACATCACAATATATACAACATGCAAGATAAAGTGATAAAATATTAAATAATAATAAGCAAAAAGAGTGCATATGAAGTCACATGTGCCATCACTCATGTGATTGGCTTGTAGGGCACTTATGACTTGCAGTACTATCGCCTAACAGTAGATGGTACTACCACTGACCTTGGTGGTACTATCACCTAGTTTCTCAAAAAAATACAATCCATACTTTCCAACTTATAGGTAGTACCACCGCTTGGCCCAACCCCAAGTCACTAAATTGATCTTCCAATAGGCCTAATTCAACCATAGTTCAGGCTCAATGGGTTTCTAATTAAGTTAGCATGGTTACACCCCAAAATCAATTCAATTAGACTCTAAACTACTTCAATCAAGACTCAACAATTATAATCATGAATCCTATATTATCCGACATGTTATTTGTTCATTCAGAACTTCATCTAAACCTCTGGCATATCGTCCTTTCCTTCAACATCTTGCCCGATCCATCAGCATGTTGACTTCCCACAATATCCATTATTCTTAGTACAATACCTAATCCTTCTAGTTCAATGCTCAAACTCATGGTATGAAGTCCATCCTCTAGCACGTCAACCAATCCTTTGGCCCAATGTCTAATCTCTGATATGATGCTTCTCTAACCAACATCTAATTCTCCTGCTTTAACAATTCAAGTCCATGATCGAAGTTTCTCCTGCATCACTTATCTCAAATGCTTATTAGTCTATAAACTCATTAATTGATTTCATTATCAAAATCCATGATTCAACACCCATGACATCTAATCTTTTGGTGCAATATTTAATTCTTTCAACATGATGCTCGAACTTATAATAAGAAGTCCAATCTTTGGCATGCTGACTAATCATCTATCTAGACATCCAATTTTTTGCATAATACTTTTCGTAGCATAATGTTTGATTCTCATGCTTTGACGATTTGCTCTTGATGGTTCAAGTCTTGGATCGATGTATTTCTTGTGTCACTTATCTCAAAAGCATATTAGTTCATAAACTCATCAATTAATTTCATCATCAAAATCTAAGATTCAATAGATCCTTAGTTCTTTGATGCTAGTCTTTGTTAGAAACTTCATCACCATATGGTATGTGGACACCATGACCTTTAGTTAGTTGAGAGTGGGTTGGCTAATAATTGTGTTGTAAGTTAAGAGAATGTCCACCATAATGAATTTGGTCATTAGTGTCTTAGAGTAGGACTCTTCACTGAACATGATGTATAAGCTCATAGTCCCGAGCAATTGATAGAGTCAACTATGAATCCCATTAGTGAAGATGCCATCAAGGAGAGGTCATTAGCCGACAATCCAAGTTTTTGAAAGGCATCAAAATAAAGTATGTTGGTGGAGCTACTTATGTCGATCATGACCCTTTTTACCCAAGTGTTGATCATCCTCATATAGGCCACTAATGTGTCATTGTGGTTAGGGTCGAAGTACTCCATCTCTTATTCTTTGAAAGTAATTTATGCACCCCTTTTTGACCTCAGGCATTTCTCAATGGTGTTTCAGGCATAAGCTTCATAAATGACCTCAAGCATTTATGAAGGAACCTCTTGAGGTGTCCCTAATAGATGAGCTCCTCGATCTGATCCTTCATATCATGGCATTCTTTGGTATCGTGACCATAGTCTTGGTGGAAGCGATAATATTTTGATTTATCCTTCCTTTCCAAGGGGTTCCTCATCAGTGGAGGGTCTTTCAAGAATTCATTCTCTCTTATTTGCAAGAAGTCCTCATCATATTAAGGGGAGTCAGTCTAGACCTTAGGTGAGGCATCTTGGGTCAGCCATGTTTTCTTCGTGGCGAGCCTAAGGTCAGCACCCGAGGTGGTTCTTAGTGCTTTATGGGTTTCTTTGCACTCACCCTAGATCATCACTTCTGTAGTTATATATTGATTGGCTCTTTAGAGCATCTTAGACATTATCATTGATGGTCTTTCCACCAATGACTAGAAGAATTGGGTTGGCCTTAGGCCCATCATAAAGGCCTGTATTACTAGAGAGGGGTGGGCATCTTACACATCTCAAATTTCACTAGCAAACTCTATAATGAAGTTAGAGAGGGGTTTGTCCTCTCTCTATCTCAACCCAAGCAGCATCACCGTGGATGGCCTTGGGCATATGTTCCCTAGGAAGTAGAGCTTAAATTCCTTCATAAACTATGGAGGATGAAATTGAGAGTAGCTTCAGCGATCATACCATTCTCACATCGAGCCTCTAAGTGTGGTTGGGAATGTCCTGCACATTAGAGTGTCCAAGGTGTCGTATAAAAACATTTGAGATCAAAAAGCTACGGTGTGATTCAGTAGGTCAAAACCACCATCGAAGGTCTCCAATGACGAAAGACAAAAGTTCACAAGGATTGGCTCCTCTTGAATGCTTTAGACAAATGGGGAACAACCCAAGATGGGGTCGTCCATTCCTTCCCCTTTAGATTGCTAGAACTCTTAGCATATCTCATCCAAATATTGATCTGCATGCCATAGATGGACCCTTAGGGAGTCATCCATTGAGTCTATCGACTGGGTCTTCAACTCAAGTAAGGCTAGCCCATGGTGTAGAGGCACGTTGAATTCTACTATCAGGGAGCATGTTGCTTTAGTCAGTATTTCAACTGGTTGAGGGCAATCCAAGGCTGTCGGTGCTTGGTCAATCGGGGGAACCCCCACAGGTGTAGGTGTTGGTGGTGGTTGAGACACTAGTCGCAAATGTGAAGTTGGTATTGCTTATTGAGTCAACTGAGGCAAATGCAGGGTAATGGCTTGCATCATGCTTGTAAAGGTCTGCAACTAGTTCATGAGGTTCATAAAAGATTCAATGGGGATGACTAGGTGCCTTGAGCTCACCCCTAAGGGCGAGAGCCCTGGTTTATTAAACAAGTGCTAGTAACACCTTGGCGTTTGAGTTGAGGTGGATTCATCCACTTGAGGAAAGGAGGGTAGCTGTCCTCCTTGCATTAAGGTAATGTGGATGGGGGGCGACGCTTCCACATTGGAGTGCTTGTTGAGAGGGTTTACAAGCAGACACTCCTTGTGACATTCAAGGCCCTCCTTATGCCAAAATACTGTAGGGTGAGCACTGTCGATCGTGAGTCGATATAGTTTGGTCTTATCCCTAAGGCATAAGGTTGTTTGAGGAAACCTCATGGTAGCCCCAAGCTATGGTTGACACAACACCAAGGGGCCCTAAGCAGCTTTGAGGTAGCTTCCGAGTAGTCGAGGTGGTCCAAAGGTTGAGCCAAGGCTAATTTTGGTCTCCTTAGTTGGTTCCTACTCAAAGGTAAGCATTGGGGGGAGTTTCCCGACTCAGCATTTCTAACACTCAAGTTAGCTCTTTGTAAGGTTGTGTAGAATATGAAGAATTCTTTAAGAGAGGTCCGACTACTAGACAAGTGCCAAGGGTCAGCTTTTATACTTGGGTAATCGAGGGGACCATCTGTAACCATCGTAATACTCTCTCTTTGGTATTTTGTCCACAAGGGCGACAGATCCAAATAGCCTCCTACGGACTGTCATCTACTAAGGCAAATGACTATACAAGAGTCGCTATCTATAGAGGCTAACAGGATCCTGAATGGTTTCCCATGGACAGTTGAGACTAACAAGCCGTTATTACCCCCATGTCACTACTGAGTGGATGAGTGACTTCGTCCTCATCTTTCATATTAGTGTCTTGAGGGTGGCCAATTGGTAAACTGATTATTTTATTATAAAAATATTCTCTATCAATTAGCATGGAAGAATAATTCTCTAAAAGCTATGACACATGCCCCAAAACGTAGGTGGACAATTCCTCTCTCCTATTAACAAAATATCATTCCTATTATACCGTACAAGTCCTTTCCAAAGAATCCGACCACTATCATGTATCACTTTGTTCGTTAGCAGAACTTTATTCCTCGGTGCCAAAACATTAAAGATATGAATAATACTAATTTATTTTAAAATGATAAGATACTGCACTTTTTTATTTAAAATATGTAATCCCTCATGTTTTACACTAAGTACATGTTGGGCCCTTTGTCATAAATTGCATGCATGCTCAATGACAAACGTTCATTGCATTGGATAAAAAAAAGGAAGATGTGCAGCCATCTAATTAGATCACTCCATAGATTCTATTTGTATAGCTTAAAGCTCAAGATATCACCAGTTAGCATTAGAAGCTTAATGATGATTCAAAACCCTAACAACGTGAGAATAAAGTCCTCCACATGCAGAATGTTGGATCAATTCCTTCACCAAAATGATTAAAAGGAACTGTAAAGCTGCAACATGTTTATGGAAAGGAGGATTGATTCGATCCCGTTAAGTTAGCTAAGAATCCATTAAAGCTTGTGAAGTTCACGTGGGAGATTGCGTTGCATGGACAGAAACATGCACTGAAGACTTGGACTTGTCATTGTTTTCGAATCCTTTTCTTCATCCTCTTCTAGAGTAACATAACCTAGAGAAGCATCAAAACCTGAGCCCAGGAACAATACATCTGTACACAAACAAGGATCATCGTTGTTCTTCTCAATTTTGATTTCACATGGCTAAGTGATAAGCTGCGAGAGATGACGAGTATCGTGATATGAATGAGTACGTAGGTTCAAGTGTGTGTTGTGACTGAAAGTTTTCTTGGGTCGATAACATGAATCTATCACATTTGCTTATGAAGATATTGAAGAGGATTTTAGAAAATATGATTAGGACAATTAAAACTATTTCCAATCATACTTCAATTTAACTCAATCGAAATTCGAATCGAGCTCCAATTCAATTTCAATCTAGCCGAGCCAAGCCTAAGCTCAAATAATAGATTTGGTCAGCTTAAGTAACCCATCCAGCTCAATTTGAGTTTGGCTCAAGTTGGAAATCAAGTTACATTCCGATTATGAGTCTAACCCTAGCTAGGAGTCCTCCCCTCCAAGGCTATAAAATAAGGGTGTGGAAGCCATGGAGATATCAAGGAAAGAGCCTCAATTGACCCTAGAAGTTAGAGAGCTGCCACGTAACCTTAGTAGTAGAGGGATCAGCTTCAACCCACCCTAAGGGAGAGATTAGCTTCTTCAACCTGTGGCAGGAGCTCTCCCTCTTCAACCTATTGTAGAGCTTCCTCTTCCGCAACTCTAGCAATAAGTGGCAACAGCAATTCCAACACCACCAACAATAGAAGAGGAGAAAAGAAAGTTCAAGGAAGCAACAATCTATGGCCTCAAAAAGTCAATGCTTATATTTGAAAAGTCTGAGCTCTGAACTTTTTGATGGTTTTATGTTTAGGAATTTCTTTTCAAGAACAAAATTAGAATATTTTTCTTTTTAAAATATCATCTTTTTATAGTGATCTTTTTAAATCATCTACATAAATCTACCCATAGGGGGATCGAACTTATCGAGTTCTTTTCCCAAATGGATCAAATGATATCAAAGTATCATTCCTTGCTTGTGGATAGTTATTACCAAGCTAGGCTATCAAGATTTCAGAGAAGAACTAAAACAGTTGGAGTTTCAAGCCCATTCACTAGTAGAAAGAGAGGATGTTGTGATGGCAACAAGCATCCTAGCAATATTGATGGACTTTGTTGTTAAAATTTTAAAGGGCCACACATGTATAATTAAATGTGTTAAACTATTATTCTGATTAGCCAAAATTAAAGTGATCTAATTAAAATAAATTTATTTGCCTAAGGAATATAATTGTCATGAAAATTAATTATGTAGATACTATCAGTTATATTTCTAACTTAATGACTAGATAAGTCAGGAATATGAAACTTTTGAGGCATAATTACAGATTCCTCAATTATGAATATAATTATAATTGTAGATTCATCAGTTATGACTATAAATAAGGTTATGGTCCCCAGTTGTAGTATCAAATCAAGATTATTAGAAAGAAATTTCTCTTCACCCGTTAGAGAGAAATATAAAGTTCTTAAGGATACTCTACAACAGGAAGGCCAAATCACCAATTGATTCAGAAAATATTTTGATGGATTCATCAGGTACGCTTCCATGTTTAATTTATTTCATAATTATTGTAGGATTTCATGTATAGATAAGTGAATTTAATAATTCAGTTTTGGATCTATAAAGCATGTTTGATCCAGATTTATTGTGTTAAATCCACCAACATTGTTATCAGAGCTATCATACAATGATTATTGAACATATAGGCTTATTTTTCATATATTTGAATGATGTTTTTCATCAGTATTTTGGAGTGATTTGGTTTTATCATCGTCAAGGAAAATGATAGTTTTATACTACAATATGCTTCACATTCAATTCATTGTGTGTTTTTCTGATGTTAGATCACATATAAGATTATAGTTTTATGTAATCATCAATATCTTAAAGTAATTTGATTCTATCATCATCAAGGAAGATGATAGTTTTATGTAATCATGCTACAACATGCTTCACATTCAGTTTAGTGTATTTTCTGATATTTTATGATCACTTTAAGATAACTTTTCCTCTTCGTGTCTTTTTCTTATAATATCCAAATTCATCTTTTGCACTACAAGGCATAAATCTCTCATTTTATGGATTTTTTATAGTATACAAATTTATTTTTTCACTATAGTTCATGAAAACCTTCCAAATTCCTTTTGGATTTTAAATAATATTATTGTAATATTATGTTGGTTTAATTATGTTGTTGCAATATGCAAATTTAATTAATAATAATATTGTTGCAATATTATGTTGGTTTAATTATGTTGTTGCAATATGCAAATTTAATTAAAGATAATATTGTTATAATATTCATATAATATTATATTGGTTTAAACATAATATTAGTTATATAAAGTTTTTTGTCGACATAAATTGAATGGTTTATATGAATTTGAGTCAACAAATTAAGGTCAAGTCAATTTGACTAATATGGTTCAAATTTAATTAATGATTATTTAATATTAGATTGAGTAATCTAATGCATGAAGTCACCAAAGTGACCTCTCATATGTAACATTTCTCATAAAAATATTAAATGTTATGTGTATTTACTTCCATGCGGTAATTATCCGACCCAAAGGAAGGTTAATGATTGGTAGGATTTTATATACACCTGTAATGGTAAATACGTGATAATTATAAAGTTATACATGTGAATGATAAATTAATCCAAAAATGAGTTTATTATTTGACATACCTTATTATCAGTATTTGATCATTACAACAAGACTACCACTAGCAATTAATATTCAAGTCCAAAGACAAGATATTAATGTTGCACTTGGTATCTTGAGATGTGTTATATCATTATTTGAATTTATTTAAGTTTATAAAAAAATATATGAGCATATTTTATGATTGTCTATTGTTCTATTATTTAGGTTCTCTTGCTTCAATATCTGCTAACATCAATTCAGTACTAGTTCTAAATGGAACAAATTTTAAAGATTGGAAAGAAAACATTCTGATCATTTTGGGCGCATGGATCTAGACCTTACACTAAGGGAAGACCAACCCGCTTCTCTTACAGATAATAGTACTCCTAATGAAAGGAGACTATATGAGAAATGGGATAGGTATAATCGCATGTGTCTTATGATCATCAAGCGCAACATTCCAGAGGCCTTTAGAGCTGCAGTATCCGAAGGGATTACCAAGGTCAAAGATTTCCTTACCAAAATAGAAAAATATTTTCTTAAAAATGATAAGGCGGAAACAAGCACTACGCTTCAAAGCTTGATTTCCAAGAGGTACAATGGTAAAAGAAATATTAGGGAGTACATCATAGAAATGTTTGATCTTGCTTTAAAGTTTAAAGCATTAAAACTTGGCTTATCAGAGGACTTACTTGTTCATTTGGTTTGGATATCTCTCCTTACACAATACAGTCAATTTAAGGTCAATTATAACCATCAAAAGGACAAATGGTCTCTTAATGAGCTCATTTCGTATTGTGTGCAAGAAAAAGAAAGGTTGAAGCAAGAAAAGATCGAAAGTGCCAACTTAGCCAGCACCTCTAAAGACAATGACAAGAAAAGAAAATACAAATCTGGAAAGAATGAGGCTGATAAAGGTCTTGCACAAAAGAAACAAAATAAAGTTGATACTTGTTTCTTTTGTAAAGAATTTGGATATTTGAAGAAGGACTGTGCCAAATATCATGCCTAGCATGCTAAAAAGGGTACATTCCTTACTTTGGTTTGTTCTGAAGTTAATTTAACTTCAGTACCTAGAAACACTTGATGGTTAGACCTCGGTGCAATCACTAACATCAGTGTTTCAATGCAGGGTTGCCTGAGCTATCGGAAACCCAATGATGTTGAGAGATGCATTTATGTGGGGGACGAAAAATCGGTAGATGTGGAAGCTATAGGCATATTTAGATTGTTAATGTGTACTAGATATTATTTGGATTTAAAAGACACTTTTGTTGTTCCCTCATTTAGATGGAATTTAATTTTTGTTTCTTATTGGGACAAATCTGGTTATTCTTGTTCATTTGGAAACAATAAATTTACTTTGTCTTTAAATTCAAATATGATTGAAACTGGTTCACTTATGGCTTATGACAATCTATATTTGCTTGACACTATGAAATCCTATCATGAATCCTTGAATGCGAAATTACGAGGTATTAAATGTAAAATTAAAAATTCGGGTGTATTATGGAACAAATGTTTAGATCACATCTCTAGAAATATAGTTGAAAGACTTATGTCAAAAGGGATTCTTGATCCCATTGACTTATCAAGTTTAGATGTTTGTGTTGAATGCATTAAAGGTAAACAAACCAAACCTAAAAGATTATGTGTATATAGAGCTACAGACGTCTTAGAATTGATATATACAGATATTTATGGGTCATTTCCTACACCTTCATAGAATGGTCAATGGTATTTTATATCATTCATAGACGATTACTCTAGATTTTAATATCTATATCTAATACATGAAAAGTCCCAATCTTTGGAAGTGTTCAAATCATTTAAAGCTGAAGTTGAAAATCAGCTCAGCAAAATGATAAAAAGTATTAGATCTGACTGTGGAGGGGAATATTACGGTGAAATGACGACTCAGGTGAACAACGTCCAAGACCAATTGCTCTATACCTAGAGGAGTATGGAATTGTCCCTCAATATATAATGCTAGGGACACCTAGCATAAATGGTATAGCTGAAAGACGAAATTGAACACTTAAGGACATGGTAAAAAGTATGATTTCTCAATCTACTTTGCCCAAGTCACTTTAGGGAGAAGTAATAAAGAATACAACTTACATTCTTAATATAATTCCAACTAAAGCAATTGCAAAAATACCTTATGAGCTTTAGACTAAGAGAAAGCCTAGTCTAAGGCACTTTTGTGTATGGGGTTGTCCAACTGAGGCAAGGCCTTACAGGCCTAATGAAAAAGAATTGAAACCCCGAATAGTGAGCAGTTACTTTATTGGTTATTCTGAGTGATCTAAGGGAGAAGTTTAGTCTCAATCAATGTCCTAAAAGAAATCTGGAAACTCAAGAAATGCAGAAGATTCCTTATGCATGAGCTATAGGGAGTCTAATGTATGCACAGGTTTGTACGCATCCAGATATAGTGTACATTGTTGAAATGTTAGGCAGATACTTAAGTAATCCTAGAATGGATCATTGTAAGGTAACGAAAAAAGTATTGAAATATTTAAAGAGAATAAAAGATCATATGCTCACATATAGAAAATCAAACCATTTGGAGGTCATTGGGTATTCTGACTCCAATTTTGCTGGATGCCAAGATAGTAGAAAATCAACTTTGGGCTACATTTATATGTTGGCTGGTGGGGCAATCTCTTGGCGTAGAGCCAAGTAATCCCTTATTACTTCTTCCACCATGGCAATGAAATTTATAGCATATTTTGAGGCATCCAATCATGGAATTTGGTTAAGAAATTTTGTTAACCAAGTAAGGGTACAAAGTAAACAAGTTTCCATAGAACACTTAGGAACAAACTTTATGTTGGCAAATCCTCTTACAAAAGGTGTACTACCCAAGGTCTTTCATGAACATACTGCTCATATGGGTGTATCAGAATTTGAGGAAACTTCAGTTTAGTGGGAGTTTGTCATATATTTGTTAAATGTTCTATGTCAGATTTTATGTTTGTATAAACATTTTCTGATTAGAAATAAAGCTTCAATTTGTTATACTTTGTATATTATGATTAATGATCTCATAAAGATAAAGTTGGACCAGTTGAAAATTGACATGCAAGGATCACATTCATGTAATTTTCATGCTACACATTTCATGATTGATTTATGTCATTTGGTTATGTTAATATTAGTGATCATTGATGGGTTTAGCTATGATTGATACAACAAAAACCACTTTGGTTCTATATTAATATGGCCAATGGACGAGATTGTATTGTATGTTCTGTTTAATAATGATAATAGTTTTGAGCTCAAAAAGTATAACACGTTTATAAGGATATATATGTGACCTAGTGGGAGATTGTTAGAATTTTAAGGGGCCACACATGTATAATTAAATGTGTTAAGCCATTATTCTGATTAGCCAAAATTAAAGTGATCTAATTAAAGTAAATTTATTTAGCTAAGGAATATAATTGTCATGAAAATTAATTGTGCAGATACCATCAATCATATTTCTAACTTAATGACTGGATAAGTTAGGAATATGAAACTCTTGAGGCATAATTATAGATTCATCAATTATGAATATAATTATAATTATAGATTCATCAGTTATGACTATAAATAAGGTTATGGTCCCCAGTTGTAGTATCAAATCAAGATTATTAGAAAGAAATTTCTCTTCACCCATCAGAGAGAAATATAAAGTTCTTAATGATACTCTACAACAGGAAGGTCAAATTATCGATTGATTCGAAAAATATTTCGATGGATTCATCAGGTACGCTTCTGTATTTAATTTGTTTCATAATTATTGTAGGATTTTATGTATTGATAAGTGGATTTAATAATTCAGTTTTGGATCTATAAAACATATTTGATCCAGATTTATTGTGTTAAATCCACCAACATTTGTTGCCCAAGTCGCAACGCTCACACAAAAGATGGACGGAGTGTTGGATTGTATCTGATTCGAAGCTAACATAAAAGCAAAAGATAATGAAGATAAGTATGTCACAGCTAAGGAGAAGGAACCATCTTCATCAAATATCCAAATTTGTTCATGGAAGATGTACCAGGACAATGATAGCAATGCTGCGGAATCGATGGTGAAGACAAGGTTCTAACCTTTTCAAGTCAAGACCCAGATTGACATCCCCATCTACAACAGTTCTATCAATCTAGAGATAGTCATGTTGCTTGATCAACTTGACACCTACTTTACCCTATACAGGTATAGTAACAAAGACAAGAGAGAAGTGCTTGAAGATTGATCTTTAACTCTTACGAAAAACATGGAAGAAGAATAACCAAAGTTGACAGACAATGGTTATGACTATTGGCTAGGATTCTACTAAACTTGCAGCAGTTGATCATGGGGATCTGATTCTATTGCTGATGGCAATGTGTTATAGACTCAAGTTTTTACCCTAGTCCAGAGGTTTGAGAAGGGCTATTTACATTGAACATTCAAGTAAAGCAAAAATTCTCAAACAAACCTCATCTCTTCAAGCTTGGTCTAAAAGCTTAGCTTACAAATAATATCTCATTCGAACCCATATCCACTGGGTTGGAACTAAAAAGATGTGGAGATGATGATAGATTGGCAGTGCAAGTTTCACTTCACCATCACTAGTAAATACATTAATAAGGTATTGTGTGAAGTGATGCCCCTTAATAAATGCCAAATAATATTTGAAAGTCTATACCTTTGGGACTGAGATGCCATCCACTATCATCAGCCCCAATGATAACAACTCTTAAAGGATGGCAAATGGTTTATCAACAAGTGAGAGAAAGTCAGTCATGCAATCAAACTTATTATAGCTAACTAAGCAGAAAGAATGGTGATCATGTACCAATGATTCATACAAATGCTCATCCGATCAGTCAAGATGAGAATAAAAGCTTTAGCCTTATCAATGACATGCAAGAAAGAGGACAACAATAAGTTGTAGGAACTAATCAATGAGTATTTAAATCTCTTTACTGAAATAATGGACTTCCTATATGGTAAGCCATAGAGTAAAAAATATAACTCATCTCCAACACAACATAGTTGAATCTTAGTATGTACTAGAATTCAATCTTGGAGAATGAAAAAATTCAACAATAGCTTACCGAGCTAACTGAGAATGACATCACTAAAACCAATATCTTGATTAATAGCTAGTGTGTTGTAAAATGTATATATCTTTTAAACTAGCTATGATGCAACTTCTCCTTTTTGTTGATGACATAGGAGGAGAAGTAGATTGATGACTTCATGTATTGAATTGAATATTTTATATATTTGCATGATGGTTTCTTAATTATTATAATATGTGATGAATGTTGCTTGGATTTGGGATAATCAAAGTGTTCTATCAATAGCATATTGAGAGGGGGAGTTTAGTTAAACTCTGGGGAGTTATGATTAACTCTGTTAGTCATCAATTAGTTATCATCATCAGAAAGGGGGAGATTGTTGAATCTTGAATTTTGATGATGAAACTAATTGATTATGTTTTATGGTCTAATTGCGTTTTGAGTTATACAGGTCTACTATCGATCAGGATTAGACAGTTGATGCTGGAGGAATTGACGTTGTGCCGGGTGATCACATTAGGATATGGGATGTTGAGCCGGAGGTTCGGTCGACAATCGGCAGAAGGCTTCGAACGTCGGGCATCGGGCCAAGAAGAGTAGAGTTACACTAAGGATATCGAGGTTACGGAGGTCAACCGCCGATTGGGTAACAAGCCGCAAGAGAGGACGATGCGTCGAAGAATCAGACGTAGCGCCGATCAATGATGTGCCGGGCAACTAAATGTCAATTCTCATTGTAATAATTGTTTAGATCGAAGTAGAGTTCTAGAATTTGATGAAAGTTCGAAGATTCATTAGGAGTGCTGCCAGAACTGGCCGAGAACGAGTAGCAAACTTGCCGAAGGTTTTTCGAAAGTTTGTCGGAAGGTCCATCAAGAGTTTCAGAGCTTGCCAAGAAGGATCGAAGCTTGCAAAAGAAGCTCGTTGGAACTCGCCAAGATCATCGTGAAGTCCAGGAGCTTGCCGGGAGTCTGCATAATAGATTCCGAGGGTTCGTCAGAAGACCGTCGGAAGTTCGCCAGAAACTCACCGAAAGAATTCTTGACTTGTCGAACTTTATAATAGCTTAGGAAATATCTTTAATTTTATTGTTAGTACGTTAATTTGGGTTACGATTAGGTGTTAATCCTATAACCCAAGTAGGGGCCCATTGGGCCTTGTTTTAGACCGGTTTGGGTTAAGTTTTTGGCCCAAATTAGTATACTGAAAAGTGCTAGGCGGTGACACCATCCAGGACCAGTGAGCTAGGCAGCGGCACCGCCCAGGCTAGGCGATGGCACTGCCTAGAGGCCGAGAGCTGGGTGGTGGCACCGCCCAGCACCCAAGAGCATGGGCGGTGGCACCACTGCCTTGGGCGGTGGAAACGCCCTGTACACTATCAGTCTGACAACTGATAGGCAGTGGCACCGCCATTGATAGGCGGTGCCATCGCCAGCACCGGGAACAACAAAAGATATTCAAATTTGGGCTCCAAATTTGAATCCTCTTAGAGTTTATAAATACCCCAGGTGTTCTTGTAAGAAAGATAACAAGCACAACACTTTAAAAGCAAGAAAACTCTGTTCAAATCTCTCTAGAAAATCCTCCTTAGTTTTCACTTATATTTCACCAAAAGAAAGGAGAGAGTGCTTGTAAGGGTTTCCTCCTAAGCCCATCAAAAGGAGAGGAGTTGTAAGAGAGTTCATCCTTGCCCATTGGAAGGAGAATAGCTAGTAGAAAAGCTGGTAGCCTCAGGCGAAGAGGAATCGGGAGTGGATGTAGGTCGGATGACCGAACCACTATAAATCGGTTTGCATTTACTTTCTTGCAACTTAATATACTGCAAACTATCTTCACTTTGCTGCTTTACTTACTCAACTTCCTCTTCATCTTCTTATGTATGCTTTCAAGTTAAAACGCAATCGAAACAATTTCAAACGAAACGTTGCTTTCAATAGTACAAAGTTTTTCGAACTTATTTTAAATCGCTGAAAGTTTATCATTCTTTACCGCTACACTAATTCACCCCCCCTCCCCCTCTTAGTGCCGCTCGATCCCTAATGTGTATCATAAGAGGTATATCCCATGTGTTATCATCGACATCGGACTGGAAGCTCGAGTCCATGTAGCCCTCAACCCTGAGGCTACTACCTCCATATACCAGTAAAAGATTCTTAGTCCTTCTCAAGTACTTAAGGATACTTTTTACTGCTTTCCAGAGCTCCAAGCCTGGATCTGCTTGATATCTGCTTGTGACACTCAGAGCATGCGCTATATCAGACCTGGTACATAGCATAGCATACATGATAGATCCTATCGCTGAGGCATATAGTATCATATTCATGTGTGCCCTTTCTTCAGGAGTTTTTGGGGATATACTCCTAGAAAGTGATATTTCATGTCTCATTGGTATGAGACCTCTCTTGGAATTTTTCATTCTAAACCTTTTGACAATGATGTCTATGTACCTGGACTAGGAAAAGCCAAGCATCCTCTTGGATCTATCTCTATAGATCCATATCCCCAATATGCAGGATGCTTCCCCTAAGTCCTTCATAGAGAAGTGCCTAGATAACAAATTCTTTACTGTGGAGCGCATTCCTACATCATTCCCAATGATCAGGATATCATCCATATATAATACCAAAAAAGTGATAGTGCTCCCACTTACTTTCCTGCACACACAAGGCTCATCTTCATTCTTAACGAAGTCATAAGATCTGATCACATCATCAAATCTTATGTTCCAACTTTGGGAAGCTTGCTTCAATCCATAAATGGACCTAAGCAACTTGCACACCTTATCTGGGATATCCCTGGACACGAATCCCTTAGGTTGTATCATATACACCTCCTCCTCGAGGTTACCATTGAGGAATGCGGTTTTGATGTCCATCTATCAGATCTCATAATTATAGTGTACTGCAATAGCCAATAGAATTCAAATGGATTTTAGTATGGCTATAGGTGAGAGTTTCGTCATAGTAAACATCTTACCTTTGACAATATCCCTTAGCCACTAGTCTTGCTTTATAGGTCTCTACTTTTCCATCTACTTCAATCTTCTTTTTGAAGATCCACTTGCAGCCAATGGGTACAATACCCTCGGGTGCATTAACTAAGTTTCAAACCTTGTTAGAGTACATGGAATCCATTTCTGAATTCATGACTTCTTATCATTTCCCGGAGTCTATGCTCATAATAGCCTCCTCGTAGGTCTGAGGATCAATATCCTCAACATTCTCTCTTCTGATATGTCCCACATATCTCTCAGGAGGATAGGATACTCTATCGAACCTACATAAAGTTGGAACTTGTGTGTTAGGTATCTGAACAAACTCTGGCTGTGGAATGGTGCTTGAGCTAGGTTCTCAAACCTCAATCAATTCTATCATGCTCCCACTATCTTCACCAAGAATATGTTCCTTCTCAAGGAACACTGCTCTCTTGGCTATAAAGACCTTTCGGTCCTCAGGGTGATAGAAATAATACCCACAAGTTTCTTTGGGGTATCCCATGAACTTGCACCATTTCGTCCTAGATTCCAACTTATCAGGGTTGTGTCTCTTAACGTGGGCAGGGTAGCTCCAAATCTTAACAACTTTAAGATCGGGCTTCTTCCCATTCCATATCTCATATGGAGTAGACATCACTAACTTAGTTGGAATTTTGTTCAGAAGGTAAAATGCAGTTTCTAGGGCACACCCCTAGAATGAGATGGGTAGGTCAGCGAAACACATCATGGAATGCACCATGTCTAACAGTGTGCGATTCCTCCTTTCTGATACACCATTAAGCTGTGGTATATAAGGAGGTGTCCATTGGGATAATATCCTATAGTCTTTGAGGAACTAGGTGACCTCTATACTCAAGTACTCACCTCCTCGATCTGATCGAAGGGTTTTAATACTCTTTCCTGTCTGGTTCTCCACTTCTCGTTTCCTCTTAGACTCACTTACACTCATGATATGTGGAGTTGTGTCTAGCATAAATAAACCATTATGCAATGTTCCTTTCGTGATGATCTCATCATCTAATATTATTGAACAATCATTGTTCTCAAAAACTAATTTATATCTAATAACTGTCAAACATGAAATGGAAATAATATTTTTGATAATAGTAGGAACATAATAGCATATATCTAATGCAATAATAGCTCCACCAGGTAAATGTAAAGTGACCTTGCAAATAGCCATTGCAACAGCCTTTGCTTCATTACCCATCTTAAGGTCCATCTCGCCTCTATTCAATCTCCTAAGTCATGCTAGAACCTACAACGAATTGCAAATATGACAAGTACTCCCGGTATCCAATACCCATGTGTTATCATAAGATTCTAACAAATGGAGACTGATCATGAATGTACCTGAAGCTTCTGCAAGCTTTTATTTCGCCCTCTCTGCAAGGTACTCTTTGCAGTTCCTCTTCCAGTGCCCATCTTTGCCGTAGTGGAAGCACTAGCCTTTATCCTTTGTTGGGTCTTTCTTGGCAACCTTTGCCTTACCCATTTTGCCCTTGCCCTTGCCCTTCTTAAGGGTCTTCTTAGCCTTTCTTTTCTTTCTGGTCTCACCAGTGTAGAGAACCGGTTTCTCTTTCTTGATGGTGCTCTCTACTTCTCTCAACATATTGAGGAGCTCTAGGAGGGTCACCTTAAGTTTTTTCATATTAAAATTTATTATGAATTGAGAAAAGGAATCTGGTAGGGACTGAAGCACAAGATCCACACACAGGTTATCCTCTAGGACCATTCCTAGACCTGTGAGTTTCTCGATCCACTCAATCATCTTAAGGACATGGTTCTGAGCCGGTGTCCCCTCAGTCATCCTAGCACGGAAAAGACTCTTTGATATATCATATCGCTGAGTTCTTCCTTGTTCCTCAAATAGTTTATGGAGATGCAAGAGTATGGAATTAGCATCCATATTTTCATGCTGTCTCTGAACTCAGTAGTCATAGAGGCCAACATATAACACTAAGCAAGAGTGGAATCATCTAAGTGCTTCACAAAACGAGCGATCTCATCCTCACTTGCCCCTTCGTCGGGCGTAGGGATCATTATATCAAGGACATACGTGATTTTCTCTACCATGAGAATGATCTTAGATTACGAAGCCAATCCGTATAATTTGGACCAGTGTGGTGGTTGCATCAAGTATGCCACGTAAAGGATTTGAAAGTGACATTTTTCTGAAATAAAAGATGTAGCAGAAATAAATAACATGCAGACTTTGCAGAAATTTAAACAATTAAGATAAGGACTTCTATCTTAATATATTCCCACTAATTTTTCATGAGACACACAACACCCTCTGGTATATGAATCGGAGACCCCCAACGGATCTCTAGTAGGGATCAGGATCCAATCGGCGTCTTAATATAACCTCGAGGGACTCGACCAATCACGTTAAGCCCGTAAAGATAGGCAACTCTTGCAAATCATAACTCCTTGTGATTCCTGTCCTGTTCGGCCACCGAACCACCATAGCCTCGAGGGACCCGACCAACCATGATGTTCGGTTAAGTCATCACCATCGTTACCAAATGAGTCTGATTCGGTGATATACTCTCGAGGGACTCGACCAAGCATACCATGTCCTTAGGTCACCAATGACATCTCTATGTCGTTGATAAGATAGCGAAACGTGATATAGGTGAGTCTCGAGGGACTCGATTAACTCAACTTACACCAGGAATCGGTTCCTACCTATAACAATGGAAGGTCACATGGGTCAATCTAATTGCCTCATATTTACCGACTTAATATTATTAATAGAGGGGATTTTGGTTTGGTCTCCTAATATAATGTGTAACACACATATGTATTTAATATATATATCTACATTGCATGCAAATATATATATATATATATACATATCTAGTATGTGTATATCTAATCACACATCACATGAGCAATCACACCAGATGATCATGGACCACATCCTAATGTGATCAGGCCTAAGCCAGTGGGCCCAATCACTCACATCAAGATCTATGTGTGCTTCGGCATATCTCCATGCCTTGTGATCGTCCATCTCGCTTCGTCGGATCCGTCGGTATCTCAACGCATCTCCATGCATCGGATCATTCATCTCGACCTCGTAGGTCCCGCTACCACTACGCCTTCTCATGTAATTATAACATAATTACAGGCACGCAAGTCCGACAATAAACGAGAAAAATAGAAGCTCGCATACCCCAATAATAATAATCACATGTACACACATCACATCATAGGTCCATGATCATCTGTCCACATCATACATAATATGTATATGTTATTTTGTAGGACTACTAGATAAAGAAAATAATAGTTAATTAAACTATTTAATTAACATATTTATTTTTCTGAAATCAGGGACATAAAGGGAATTTTTGAATTCCTAGGGGTATTTTGCTAATTCGGCTAAAAGGGTATTTTGGTAATTCTATCAAAGGGGATAGAATTTAGAATTTCTAAAATTTCGAGGGGTATTTTAGTTATTCTATCAAAAGGGACAGAATCTAGAATTTCTAAAATTTCGAGGGGTATTTTAGTTATTCTATCAAAAGGGATAGAATCTAGAATTTCTAAAATTTCGAGGGGTAAAACCATCTTTTGCCATCTTACTATGCTTGCGGCAACCGCCACCCTTCCGGCGGTGCCCCTTGCGCGCGAAGAGAGTGGCGGTGCCTAGCGCCTCCGCGCACTGGCCTGCGGGCACGGGCGCCTAGCGCCGGCTCCTCTACGGCGCTGGCCCGCGGGCGCCCAGCGCCTGCGCCTTTGTGGCGCTGGCCCATAGGCGCCGACGTAAGCAGCCTGCTTGCGGCCAGTAGCCCGCCTGCCGGTGGCTGCTGCCTGTGCAGGCTACAAGCAACCTTGCGGCCGCTGCATGAGTGCAGCAAGGGCAGCAACATTTGCTGCCCTTCCTGGCCCTTTTGCGCCAACAATTTTGGCATCAAAAGCAGATCCAAAACACAACACATGAAGTTTAAGATCCGATCTTCGCACGAACAACCTGGCTCTGATACCACTATTGGGAAATCCACATGGGAGCGACATCACATGCATAGCGGAAGAACAAAAAAACAAAACCCCAGATTTTCGTAGAAAGTTTCCATCGTTATGCGAAGATCGGTGCGTCAAAAACAAATCCGCAAAACTACACGTGTAAAAGAAGATACCTAGGGAGATCATATATCCCTGAATTCCTACAGATATGTGGGAGAGGATGAAGGAGGTCAAGCGTCCTCCTCTCTAGCGGTATCCATACGCAGGGATTGCGACGATGCACCTCTCTCTCTAGAGATAGGAGAATAGGAGGTGGCTACCAAAAGAAACTCTCAACCTATAGAGCTTTGGTTCCCTCCTATTTATAGAGGCCGCTTGAAAATCCTAATGGATCTTTTGCCCTATTCGGTATTGGATCTCCATCCAATTACCCAAGCCTCTTGGATTAGTGGGTCTCTACCCAATAATCTCTTATTAGCAATTATTGGATCTCATCTCAGGATCCAATAATTCAGGGGCTTAATGGATATCCAATAAGATAGGGGGTTCAACGAATATCTCATATCCGAACCTCTACTCGTCGCAACACCTACCATATGTGTGTGACCCTCTAGGCCCAATATCGAGCTGGCCATGAGTCATACTTACTAGAACTCCTTCTGACTTAGTGAATTATTATCTCTATAATAATTCACCCAACTCATCGACTGCGGACGTACCAGGCCACTACGCCGCTGCCCTTAGACGATACAGGGGACTCCAATCCTTTGGACCTATCTGTCCTCAATTACCATGTATCTATAGTTCCTCATCCATCTAATATTCCAAAGACCCTATACCGGGCATGGTGCTGTCAGGCCCATACGGTCTCTCCTCGAGTCTTGCTCTTATCAGATTCTCCCGAAGAACTCTTTCTCTCTCAATCCGAATAACCTTGGCTAAGGATTTGTTCAAGCTAGAACACATGGGATATTTCTCTCATGATACCGAGAGCGGATGATCCTCTATTAACACTCAATAGCCCTCGTAAGGTTGGCTACCACTCCCAATGATTGGTTATACTACATCTGGAACTTTCCAAACCTATAAGTCCGGTATCAAAGAGTGGAGTACTCATACAGGACATCCTTGGTGTCTCAAGTCCAAGGACCAGATATCCTACTAGGACTACGGAATCGCTGTCTGACGTGTGGTATCAAGAACCATCCAGCATTCCATAGGCAGATCAATCAGTGAACTCATTCTCTAATGAGCACCTGCACCGTACCCTTAGTGTCCCTACACGAGTAGCTATGAGACTAGCTACCTCCATCATATGAATGGGTATACAGCACACCAGTCGATCCGGTTATCTCGATGTCCTTCTTGAATAACCTATGACCAGGATAATTTAGGGTCTGTGTTTAAAGATGAATCGGTCTCATTATCGTGATCTCATCACGATACGATTCCCATTGCATAGATCCAAGGACATCACAATATATGCAACACGCAAGATAAAGTGATAAAACGCCTAATAATAAGCAAAGAGAAAAAGTGAATATCAAGTCAAAGTGCCATCACTTATGTGATTGGCTTGCAGGGCACATATGACTAGCAATATCTCTCTTTTTTTTTCTTTGAAAATTTTTTGCAAGGGCTTATTTGTGATGTAAGGACCAAATTATAAATATGATGATTATTTAATAATTTTTTAGTACTAAATATTTTTATATTAAAAGTTTATTGCTAAGGACCAAATTGTGAATCTTAGCAATTAGGTAGGATTTATGAAAGATTCATATTAAGTTAAAGAAAAAAAAACGAATTAGAGGACATGTGTCATTAACTAGCCTAAGGATCGAGCCACTTGTGTTTATTATATGGATGACACATAGGCTTCCATCATGCATGCTTGCCACCTTACTATCCTTGTATTAGCCAAAACTTAATTAATTAGATGAGAAGTTAAGCAAAAACTTAACAACGAGGTGGGAAACTTGCTGCAATGTAGAGAAGAGAAGAAAGAATTAAAGGAGAAGAAGAAACTTTGCCTTGGCTTAATGTTTTGCATCAATTCCCCCACATATGGGAATCAAAATTTTTCTAAGACAAGTGTTCTAACCCTATCCTACAGCTAATTTTGATCTCTGTTTTATTTTAATTCTTAGAAATTTGGAAGATTATGGCTTCATGCATGATATCTTTGCCATTTATGCATCAAAGGTTCAATCTAAAATTTTCTCGAATTTTGACCCTTTAGTACTCTTTTAGCCATAACTTTTTGCTCCCAATTTTGATTTAGGAAAAACCTAATTCATATGAAAAATACTTACAAAACTTTAATTTGATATAGAAATTGAAAGATTTAGAGTTCATTTGCCCATCCAAACATATAATTGAGCAGACCTTATGAATTAAGTAAACCAAATACCATAACTTCTGACCTTCTATTACTGAATTACTCATAACACTCTAGTGGAAACTCTGATATATGTAAAACTTGGTTCTTTTAAATTAGACCCATATATCTTTCTTTTGACACCTAATTTGGAAATTTTGAGGCATATATGACTACTGAAACATCTATTTTAATTGATTCTACCAATTCTGCAAAACAAAAATGATAAATTCTGACCCTACTTTACTATATTTTTTGTAACTCTCTGTAAGGAACTCAAAAATTTACAAATCTAGATTTATCTAAGAATAGATTGATATATCTTTCCAATGACACCTATTTTGACCAAATTAGAGCATAATTGTTTTCCCAAATAATTCCTGCAATATGCCCCTCAAATTTTGCCAGAATCATGTTTTTGTTAAAATTGCCTATTATTGTTTCATCCCTTTGGCAATTGAATTTAACTAAAATCCTTACTTCCATTGAGCTGCATATGATTGTTTTGAATTCTTATATAATCTTGTCCTTCAATTTTTGCAAACTTGAATCTATTTGTGAAAGAACATGTTTGCATCGAATTATTTTGTAAAGGCACATGTATGTTTGGTTGTTCCGCATGTGCTTTCGATATGTGCCAATTTTATTGTTCATACTATCCTTTTGTACTATGGTGTCTTGTGGGATAATTTGGACCTTTGCCAGAAATGGTAAAGGGTATGTGTTGAGAGCCCCATGATTGCTCTACCGACCCCATTGACTTCACTCAAACGTGGGTGGATGGAGCTCCCAGATGTGGGAGACTTATGTTTGGTAGTCATCCATAAATAGATGAACCATGTTATGTATGTGGTCCCATAGCGCCCTCTATGTTTTTGATATGATATCCAAAGTATTGCTTATGTGTTTATATTTACACTTTGAATAAAAATGGAATGCATACACCATCAAAAATGACATACAAGTTTGTGTTTGTTATTTGGTTCATTTGTTATATTTTAAAATATTTCGTATATCATTGTTATGCTCCTAAATACTCTTATACCTTTGATATGCACCTAAATGCTTCAAATGATATTTGATACTTGCCTAAATGCTCTTATGCCTTTGATATGCACCTAATGCTTCAAATGCCATTTGATACTTGCCTAAATACTCTTATGCTTTTGATATGCACCTAAATGCTTCATATGCCATTTGATACTTGCCTAAATGCTTCTTATGCCAATGATATACTCCAATTTCCTTTCTCTTATTATTATGACTAAAGCATGTTTCGAATGAGATGACCCTTTGTGATTTTATATCAAATGAGATGCTTTCAATGAACACTTATATCTCTGCTTTTGTATTTTGATACCAAGCCAGCTTAAACTTCTCCTTTCATCATGGATAAATTAGTTGCTTGCTAAGCTCTTTATGTTCACTCCGTTACTATATAAATTTTTCAAGTTAGCTTGTCACACACTGAAAAGTTAAAATTGGGTTAAAATAGTGAAAAGCTAGAAGATTTTTGGGTAGATCTCTGTTGGTTGATAGGTTTTTGTTATATAGTACTCTTTACATCTGATGAAATGTTAAGGATATGTCTATACCTATATGTTATAAAAGTTTAAAGGACCTCTCATGTTCAGGTTTTTGGAATGATAAGTTTAAATTGTATAAGGATATGAACTTATGGTAAATGTTGGTTTTATGATTATATGTATTCCCTAATTATGGATTTATGATGTGGTTGATGCTTAGTTGAGTTGACTTTGGATATTATGAATCATTGAGTGAAGTGATATATGATTATAAACTGTGCAGGCTTTATGGGTGTGAAAATTTTATGACTTAAATGATTCTTAGTGTCCTCAAATAGTTAGTTTGGATCTTAGATTAGATTGTTGATGAATTATAATATTATTGATTTAAGATAGGGTCACACCTCCTAAATACGATAATTTGGAGGGCATGACAGAGGTGGTATCAGAGCGTGACTTGAGGATCACTAAGAATTTTGATATGCTAGATGTGAAATAAATTTTGAGGTTTAGTGACTTCTATTTAGAGACTAATCAAAAGTTTTCTTTTGCTATTTTTAGAAAGCAAGAATAACGAGGTCATTTGGTTCTCTTGTTGCGTCTACTCCTGATCATTTGAGTGGAATTATGAAAACTTTGGAAGCTTTGACACAAGTGATACAATAACAAGTCCGACAAGGAAGAAATGATGAAGCGAGGACTTTAAACCAAAGTGGGTTAGGAATTGAACAGTTTAAGAAGCTCAGTCCTCCCAATTTTAGTGGTGAGCCTAATCTAATGGTGGTAGAATAATAGATGATGCGGATAGAGAAAATATTTGATGTTTTAAATTACCCTGATGATAAGAAGGTTTCTCTTGCTACCTTCATGCTACAAGGAGAGGATGAGCACTGGTGGAGAACAATGAAGAGGATCTCTAAAATTAGACAAGAGCCAATCACTTAGAAGGTATTTATAGAAAAGTTTAATGTTAAATATTTTTCAGATTGTATTAGAGAGTAAAAAGAATTAGAGTTCTTAAATCTCATCTAGGAAAATTTAACGATAGCGAAATATGAATCTAAATTCACTGAGCTCTCTAGATTTGCCACGCATATGATTGATGAGTCTAGAAAAGTAAGAAGGTTTGAAAGGGGACTAAGGTCGGCAATAAGAAGCCGAATATCATCTTTAAAACTCCAGGTATATACTGACATGGTAGAAAGAGCTTTCATACTCAAAAAAGACTTGGAGGAGATCCAAGAAATCAGGGACAAGAACAACAAGGATAAGTTTGTTAGCAATAGTAAGAGAGGAAATGAACCAGAAAGAAGTAACGAGAGGGTAAAAGTATCTAGATTTGAGAAAAGAAAGCTACCATAAAATGTGCAAAATATGGATTCAATCATAAAACAAGTGAGTGTATTTGGGTGACTGGAGCCTATTTTGCTTGTGGTTAGTTAGATCATAAAGTAAGAGACTGCCTACTAAACAAGAAGAAAGAGCCACTACCTCCTATGCCAACAGCCCATGCTAGAGTATATGCTATCACAGAATAAGATTCCAGAGCCTCAAAATTAGTGGTTGAAGGTATTCTATATGTTTCTAATAGAAATACAAAAGTTTTGTTTGATCTTGGTTCCAACTTATCTTTTGTGTTGTAATATTTTGCTTGTCACTTGGGCATTTAACCTAAACCACTAGATTATTTGCTATACGTACTACTGATGTTGGGGATTCTTTGACTACAAACTTAGTTTATCCATCTTGTTTGATTTCTATTGGAGAATACGAACTCATTGCTGATTTAATACTCCTAGAAATCCAAGGTTTTGATATTATACTTGGCATGGATTGGTTATCTTCCTATCATGCTAGTATTGATTGCTATACAAAAATAATCACTTTTTGCACACCAAATCAGCCTATCTTCTACTTTGAGGGTATTAGGCATGATTTACCTCCTTGCTTAATATCGGCACTTCAAGCTCATCACCTTATGCGGAAAGGATAACTTTATTATGTTATATATGTAAGGGAGCATTCATAACAAGAAGCTCACCTAAATGAAATTTCTGTGGTCAAAGAGTTCCCTGATATATTCCCAGAAGATTTGCTTGGACTACCTCTAAATAGGGAAGGTGAATTTTCTATTGATTTAGTCCCTGGGACAACCTCAATATCTAAGCCTCCCTACAGAATGGCACCACTCGAGCTTGAGGAATTGAAGAAGTAAATACAAGAGTTGTTAGATAAGGGTTTCATTTGATCCAGCGTCTCACTATGGGGTGCTCCAGTGCTATTAGTTAAGAAGAAGGATGGAACATTGAGGATTTATATTGATTATAGACAGTTGAATCAGGTGACTATCGAAAACAAGTATCCTCTTCCCAGGATTGATGACTTATTTGATCAAATGCAGGGTACACAAGTATTCTCCAAGATTGATTTAAGGTCATGTTATTATCAATTGAAGGTCAAGAAGGAGGATATTCCAAAAATAACCTTTAGAACTCGATATGGTCACTATGAATTCTTAGTAATGCCTTTTGACTTGACTAATGTCCTTACAGCTTTTATGGAACTGATGAATAGAATATTTTAGCCACTCTTAGATGATTGTGTAATTGTATTCATTGATGATATATTAGTATATTCAATGAGTAATCAGGAGCATGAGGAACACTTGAGAAATATATTGTCCATACTAAGAGAAAAGAAGTTGTATGCAAAGTTTAGCAAATGTGAATTTTTGGTTTAAGGAAATTGCTTTCTTAGGCCATGTGATTTCAAGAAAGAGCCTATCTGTTGATCCAAAGAAGGTGGAAGTGGTAGTTAATTGGGATGTACCAACAAATATAACAGAAGTTAGAAGTTTCTTGGGCATGGTAGGTTATTACAAGAGATTTATGGAGGAATTTTCTCAAATTGCTCATCCCCTCACCAAACTAACTCAAAGGAATGTGAAATTTGAATGGAGTGATGATTATGAGCAAAGTTTCTAAGAATTAAAAAGAAGATTGACTAGTGCCCCTATTCTCACTATTCCAAGTGGTAATGAAGGATTTGTAGTTTATACTAATGCTTCAAGAAAGGGCCTTGAATGTGTTTTGATGCAAGAAGGAAAAGTAATTGCTTATGCTTCTAGGCAGCTAAAGAGTTATGAATTGAATTATCCAACTCATGATTTGGAATTGGTAGCTATCATCTTTGCTCTAAAGATTTAGAGACATTACTTATATTATCGAGCATTTGATATCTTTACTGATCATAAGAGTTTAAAGTATATTTTTACTCCAAAAGAGTTAAATATGAGGCAGTGAAGATGGATAGAACTTCTAAAGGATTATGATTGTATCATCTGTTATCACCCAAGGAAAGCAAATGTTGTAGCTAATGCACTTAGTAGAAAATCTACAAGTTTTACGATTAGTCTGGTTGTGAAACAATGGAAGCTATTAGAAAGAAATTATTATTTGAATGCAATAAGGAAAGGGCAAAGTTCAATAATGTTGATGGCCTCTATCCAGGTGCAATCTGATCTCATTCAACAAATTAAAGATGGACAACTACAAGATCCATGTTTAATATACTTGAGGAATGAAGTTGAAAAAGGATTGAAGATGAATTTTCAAATTTCAGATGATGGCCTATTGAGATTTGGGGATAGAATATGTGTTCCAAATGACCTAAGTATCAAGAACCAAATCTTGAAGGAAGGTCACAATTCAAAGTACACCATGCATCCTGGTAGCACTAAAATATATAGAGATCTCCAAAGTTATTATTGGTGGGAAGGCATAAAGAAGGAGATTGTAATATATGTTTTAAGGTGTTTGACATGTCAGTAAATCAAAACAGAACACCAAAGACTTGGAGGATTGGTACAGCCCTTAGATATTCCTGAATGAAAATGGGAATGCATTACCATGGACTTTGTTTTAGGACTACCGAGAACCTCTAGAAAGCATGATGCTATTTGGGTCATTATTGATAGGTTAACCAAATCTGCACATTTCTTACCAATCAATATGACTTATTCTCTTGATAGGCTTGTAGATTTGTATGTTGATGAAATAGTAAGACTTCATGGTGTTCCGAAGGAGATCATCTCTATCAGAGACTCCAGATTTCTTTCTAGATTATGGAGGAGATTACAAGATTCTATGGGCACCAAAGTAAAGTTTAGCACTGCCTATCACCCTCAGACTGATGGTCAATCTGAAAGAACAATTCAAATACTTGAGAATTTGCTTAGAGCCTATGTTATGGATTGGAGAGGTGAATGGGATAAAGATACTTCTTTTATTGAGTTCACTTACAATAATAGTTACCATTGGAGTATTAAGATGGCTCCCAGAACGCCTATATGTTGGGAGGAGGTTGGCGATAGAAAGTTGTTAGCACTAGATAAAGTACAAGAGACTACTGAAAAGATTCAAGTTATAAGAAAAAGGCTAAAGATTACTCAGAGTCATCAAAAGAGCTATACTAACAACAGAAGACGAGATATCAAGTTCCAAGTAGGGGATTTTGTATTCCTAAAGATCTCCCCTTTCAAAGGCGTTATAAAATTTAGGAAGAAAGGAAAGTTAAACCCAAGATTTATTAAGCCTTTTGAGATCTTTGAAAGAATTGATTCTGTCACTTACAAGATTGCCTTGCCACCATTGTTATGTCATATCCATGATATATTTCATATTTCAATGCTTAGAAAGTATATACCTGATCCCTCTCATGCCATTGAGTATGAGCTGATTGTAATTGAGAAAGACTTATCTTACAAGGAAGAGCCCACTCGGATTATTGATAAGAAAGAGAAGATCTTAAGAAATAGAATCATTACTTTAGTTAAAGTAATTTGGAAGCATCATTCTACTGATGAAATGACTTGGGAACTAGAGGAAGAAATGAAGAAAGCTTATCCTCATCTTTTCGCCGAAAGAGGTATGATAAATTTACAGGACTAAATTTTCTTTTAAGGGGGGAGAGTGTGATATCTCTCTTTTTTTTTCTTTGAAATTTTTTTGCATGGGCTTATTTGTGATGTAAGGACCAAATTATAAATATGAGGATTGTTTAATAATTATTTTACACTAAATATTTTTATATTGATAATTTATTATTAGGGACCAAATTGTGAATCTTAGCAATTGGGTAGGATTTGTAAAAGATTCATATTAAGTTAAAGAAAAAAAAAATTGGAGGATATGTGTCATTAACTAACCTAAGGATCGAGCCACTTGTGTTTATTATATAGATGACACATAGGCTTCCATCATGTATGCTTTCCACCTTACTATCCTTACATTAGCCAAAACTTAAGTAATTAGATGAGAAGTTAAGGGAAAACTTAACAAAGAGGTGGGCAACTTGTTGTAATGTAGAGAAGAGAAGAAGGAAATGAAGGAGAGGAAGAAACTTTGCCTTGGCTTAAGGTTTTGCATCAATTCCCTCACATTTGGGAATCAAAATTTTTTTAAAGCAAATGTTCTAACCCTATCCTATAGCTAATTTTGATCTCTGTTTTTATCTTAATTCTCATAAATTTAGAAGATTGTGGCTTCATACATTATATCTTTGTTGTTTATGCATCAAATGTTTAATCTAGAATTTTCTTAAATTTTGACCCTTCAGTACTCTTTTAGCCATAACTTTTTGCTCCTAATTCTGATTTAGGAAAAGCCTAATTCATATGAAAATAAACTTATAGAACTTTCATTTGATATAAAAACTGAAAGATTTGGAGTTAATTTGCATATCCAAAGATATAGTTGAGTAGACTTTATGAATTCGGTACTTGCTTGAAATTCTCCTTTCGCCATGGATATAGTAGTCGCTTGTTGAGCTCCTTATGCTCACTCCATTGCTATATAAATTTTTCAAGTTAGCTTGTCACATACTAAGAAGCTAGAATTGGGCTAAAGCAGTGAAAAGCTAGAAGTTTTTTGGGTAGATCTTTGTTGGTTGATAGGTTTTTGTTGTATAGTTCTCTTTACATCTGATGAAATGTTAAGGATATGTCTATACCTATATGTTATAAAAGTTTAAAGGACCTCTCATATTCAGGTTTTTGGAATGATAAGTTTAAATTGTATAAGGATATGAACTTATGATAAATGTTGGTTTTGTGATTATATGTATTCCCCAATTATGGATTTATGATGTGGTTGATGCTTAGTTGAGTTGGCTTTGGATATTATGAATCATTGAATGAAGCGATATATGGGCAAGTTTTATGGGTTTGAAAATTTTATGACTTGAATGAGTCTTAAGACAGGGTTAGATGGTTGATGAATTATAATATTATTGATTTAAGACAGGGTCATACCTCCTGAATACGATAATTCAGGGGGCATGACACCACCATCCCAATCTGGAAGTGCCACCTCCAAATAAGGTTTAGCAACCCTATTTGGGACTGGAGTCTGACCCAAACCTGTCCAGGTATGGGCCCAATTGGCCCCTAACTGGGTTGGCCCAATTTCAACCCAATTAATATAGTCCTACTTCAATCTAGATAATTATTACAAAGTGAATCGGCATTCTATTGCCCAGCATGTCATTGGTCCATCGGCTCATCGTCTGGTTCTTTGGCACATCATCCTCTCTTGCAACCTATTGCCCAATTAGTAGTTAACGCCCACAACCCCGATCTTCTTGGTGCAACTCTGCTCGTCTTGACCCGATGCCCAATTTTTTTGTCTGAAGCCTTCTGTCGATCATCGATCGGACCTCCAGCTTGATGTCCAATCTCCTGACATGTTCTCCTCTAATGCAATGTCGATTTTTCCTACTTCAATTGTCTAATCCTGATCGAGAGTAGATCTGCGTAACTCAAAACGTAATTAGATCACAAAACATAATCAATTTATTTCATCATCAAAATCTGAGATTCAACATGTTAGGATCATTTTGGCACTAAGAGGGGGGTGAATTAGTGCAGCGATTAAGTATAATAAATTTCAATGATTTAAATGATTTTGAAAACTTCATATATTGAAAACTTCATTTCGATAAAATCTGGTTTCGATTGCATTTAGACTTAAAACATTTTGTAAGAAGGAGATGAGGAAGTGGAGTAGCAAGTAAATAAGGTTTGCTAAAATATAAAGAACAATAAGTAAATGCAAACTTGATTTTTATAGTGGTTTAGTCATATGACCTACATTCACTCTCAATTCCTTTTCTCTTGAGGCCACTGGCTTTTCCACTAGTTGTCTTCCTTCTAACGGGCGAAGACCAATTCCCCTACAGCACTCTCTCCTTTTGACGAGCTTAGGAGATAACCCTTACAAGCACTTCAATCCTCTCTTTCGGTGGAATACAAATGAGAACTAGAGGAGGGATATTTAGAAGGATTTTTATAATATTTTATTACTTTCAAAATCTCTATGCTTCTATCTTCAACCCAGGAGACGAAGGGTATTTATTAGCCCCAATCTGATTCAAACTTGGAGCCAAAAACCTTCCCATCCCAGGTTTACCAAGTATTGGCGGTACCACCACCTGTCACTAGCGATACCATTGCCAGTTTTGTTAGAAAATCCAAGGGGCGACATCGCATGCGTAACGGAAGAACATAAAAATAAAATACCCTAGATTTTCGTAAAAGGTTCCATCGTCATGCGAAAATCGGTACGACAAAAATAAATCCATGAATCCAAAACTGCGTATATGAAAAGAAAGTACCTAAGGAGATCATATATTCCTGAATCCCTACAGATCTGTAGGACTGGATGAAGGAGTTCAAATGTCCTCCTCTCTAGCGATAATCTACATGGTAGGGACTGCAATGATACTCCTCTCTTGGGAGAGGAGAATAGTAGGTGGTTACCAAGAGAACCCCAGGGGCCTATGAATTCTCCTATTTATTGAGGCCCCCTGTCAACCCTAATGGATCCAGCCCTATTAGATATTAGATCTCTATCCAATTACCCAAGCCTCTTGGATTAGTGGGTCTCTACCCAATAATATCTTATTAGCTCTTATTGGATCTCATCTTAGGATCCAATAATTCAAGGGCTTAACAGATATCCAATAAGTTAGGGGCTCTAGCGGATATCTCATATCCAAACCTCTACTCATCGTGACACTATCATATATGTGTGACACTCTAGGCCCAATATCGAGCTGGCCATGAGTCATATCTGTCAGAACTCCTTCTAACTTAGTGAATTATTATCTCCATAATAATTCACTCAACTCATCGACTATAGACGTACTAAGCCACTACGTCGCAGTTCCCAAACGATACAAGGGAATCCAATCCTTTTGACCTATCTATCCTCAATTACCATGTATCTATAGTCCCTCATCCATCTAATATCCCAAAGATCCTATATCGAACATGGTGCTGTCAGGCCCATACAGTCTCTCCTCGAGTCTCGCTCTAATTGGATTCTCCTGGAGAACTCTTTCTCTCTCAATCTAAATAACCTTGGCCAAGGATTTGTTTGAGCAAGAATACATGGGATATTCCTCTTATGATACTGAGAGCGAATGATCCTCTGTTGACACTCAATAACCCTCGTAAGGTTGGCTACCACTCCGAATAACTGATTGTACTAGATCTAGAACTTCCAAACCTATAAGTCCGGTATCAAAGAGTAGAGTACTCATACAGGACATCCTTGGTGTCTTAAGTCTAAGGACCAAACACACTATTGGGACTATGAAATCGTTGTTTGACGTGAGAGATCAATAACCATCCAACATTTCGTAAGCGGATCAATCAGTGAACTCATTCTCCAATGAGCACCTGTACTGTACCCCTAGTGTCCCCACATAAGTAGCTATGAGACCAACCACCTCCATTATATAGACGGGTATACAACACACCAATTTGTCCATTTATCTCAATGTTCCTCTCGAGTAACCTATGACCAGGATTATTTAGGGTCTGTGTTTAAAGTTGAATCAGTCTTATTATCATGATCTCATCACGATCTGATTCCTATTGCACAGATCCAAGGACATCAAAATATATGCAACACGTAAGATAAAGTGATAAAATACCTCAAAATAATAAGTAAAAGAAAGAGTGCATGTCAAGTCACAAGTGTCATTACTCATGTGATTAGCTTGTAGGACACATATGACTAGCAAGTTTGACCCTGACACTGGCGGTACTATTGCTAATCTAGCAGTACCACCGCTTGGCATACTGATATTGTTAGTGTAGTAGGTGGTACCATTGCCTAGGTACTTTGTCACTCGACGGTACCACTACCCAATACAACCTGAGGAGCTGAACCCAAGTGGTTCCACTACCCCCAATCTAGAGGTGCCATTGCCAGACAGGGTCCAACACTCCTGGTTGGGCCTTAAACCTGGTCTAAACTAGTTCATTATCGGGCCCAGTTGGCCCATACCAAGGTTATAGGATTATCACCTAATCTTAACCCTAATTTCATGCTAACTATGAAATTTAAGATATTTTCTAAACAAAATAAAATCTAGCAAGACAAGTCTTCTTCCGATAAACTTCTGACAGTCTTCTAATGAACCCTTGAACACCATTCTGCGGACTCCTAGTGAGCTCCTGGACTTCATGACAATCTTGGTGAGTTCCGACGAGCTTCTTTGGCAAGCTCCGATCTTTCTCGGCGAGCTCCGCGCACATCCAATGAACCTTCCGACAAACTTCTGAAAACCTTTCGGCAAGCTCCCCACTCATTCTTGGCCAATTCCGATAGCACTCCTAATGAATCTTCGAACTTCCGTCGAACTCTCGAACTTCTAACAATTTTATCGCACTGGACTCTGACACTTTGTTTTGCTTTATGTCTTCATCGTTATCATAGTTAATCCTGCACATATAAACCTTAACTCTACTTCGATCTAGTCAGTTATGCAAATCAACCTCCTGTTGCCCGGTACGTCTTTGGTCGATGATTTGTCTAGTTCTTCGGTGCATCATCCTCTCTTATGGCCTATTGCCCAATCGATGGTTGACCTCCACAACCCCAATCTCCTTGGCACAACACCACTTTTCTTGGCCCGATGCCCGATATCTTTGTCCGAAGCCTTCTGTCGATTGTCGATTGAACCTCTAGCTCGACGTCCAATATCCTAACATTATTTTCTCTAGTGCAACGCTGATTCATCCTTTGTCAACTATCTAATCCTGATTGATAGTAGACCTACGTCACTCAAAACATAGTTAGACAATAAAACACAATCAATTAGTTTCATCATTAAAATCTAAGTTCCAACAATCTCCCCCTTTTTTATGATGATAACTAATTGATGACGAAATTAATCTTAACTCCCGGAGTTTAACTAAACTCCCCCTATCAATATGCTATATTAATAGAAACATTGGATTATGCCAAATCCAAGTAACATTCATCATATGTTTATCAAAAACATCATGCAAATATATAAAAATATTCAATACAATGCATGAAGTCATCAATCTATTTCTCCCCCTATGTTATCAACAAAAAAGAGAAGTTACATCATAGCTTTTAAAACATGCCAATTTTTACAATACACTAGCTATTAATCTAGATGTTCAATATATATCACTTTAAAACATTCAATTATGGTAAGTTTTTAAGGATGTGTAATCATAGCAATTCAATACTTGCTTCTTGTGCAAGTTTGCACTTCATTTCTCACAATATGCAAGATAGCATTTGTTTCTTCTTAGTTTTGCCTTAGCAAATTTTGTTTGCAATGAGCTAGCAAATTTATATAACTACTTTAAACATGCAAGCTAAATTTTCATAACAACATATAAGTATAGAAGTATAGCAAGTGTAAGATTACAAATTTTCTAAGTTTTGCATTTTTGCTTCTATTAAGATAGCACTTCTTTGCTTCTCTTTAGATTGCAAGATTGTAATTCTTTGCAAGTTCTAGCTAGTTACTTTGTAAAATTTTTATAACTTTTAACATGCAAGTAACAAGTTGCTTTTCTTTGCAATACATAAGCTAGCAATCTTTTGTGATATGCAAGTTTTGTCATTGTCAAGTTCTCCCCCTTTGCCAATGTCACAAAGAAAGGAGGAAGGAATATAATGATACAAAAATTTTCTTTTAATATCATTTATCAACTTACAAAATTTTCATCCATCTTCAAATCATGACAACCAATATAAAGAATCAAGATATCAATATCAATGATTATGAGAAATCATTCATAATTCATTTCAATATGTCTCTTCTTTTATAAATAGCAAACGATCTTAGGAAAACAAAGAAGAGATCACTATATGCATTATATTTCTAAAATCATCATGAATCATAAGAAATTTGAATTGTGATTCTGAGAAATTCATGATTCATTTAGAAATTTCTCCTTTTGAGAAGAAGACATATAGGAGAAAAACTCTTGATCCAAGCACAAGATATCTCATTACAAAAAAAAATTTAAGTGTCAAATATCGAGATATCAAGATCAAGTCATGATTACAAATGCTAACATGTTTTCTTTCCCCTTTTGTTTTTGTCAAAGTATAATTCTTTTCCCTTTACATGAATTTTGAAATTATAACAATAAAGATAAATATTTATCAAGAGAAACTAATGGGGTATCAAAAATTATGATTCAAAATTAATTTATGAAAACCAAGTTATGAATCAAAATCAAGTTATAAAAACAAATTTAACATTCAAGCTATCTCTTATGGTACTTTTTAAGATGCTAGCCATTTTGTGATATGTTAGCAAGAAACTTTTGCTTGCTCTAGCAAAATTTTTCTTGTGAAACACAAGCTAGCAAGCTAGCTCCCCCTTAGTTATTGTCAAAATGAAGTGGAGGATCCAATGATATAGACTTTTACATCAATTATAAATTTGCATCAATAAGAGTTTAAAATAATCTTTCAATCATCACATGATGCATTCAAACCATAGACGCAAAGAATTCATTACTAGTTATAGGTGCCCTACAAGCCAATCACGTGAGTAATGACACTTGCAATACGCTGTATCAATCTCTTTGCTTATGCTTATTAGTATTTTCTCATATTATGTGGATGTATATTGTGATGTCTTTGGATCTGTGTAATAGGAATCGGATCGTGATGAGATCACGATAATGAGACCGATTCACCTTTAAACACAGACCCTAAATAATCCTAGTCATAGGTTACTCGAGAGGGATATCGAGATAATCAGATAGACTAGTGTGCTATATACCCGTCCATATAATGGAGGTGGCTGGTCTCATAGCTACTCATGTGGGAACACTAAGGGTACAGTACAGGTGCTCATTGGAGAATGAGTTCACTGATTGATCCGCTTACGGAATGTTGGATAGTTATTGATACCTCACGTCAAATAGTGATTCCGTTGTCCCAATAGTGTATCTGATCCTTAGACTTGAGACACCAAGGATGTTCTATATGAGTACTCCACTCTTTGATGCTAGACTTATAGGTTTGGAAGTTTCAGATCTAGTACAGTCGATTATTGGGAGTGGCAGCCAACATTACGAAGGCAATTGAGTGTTAATAAAGGATCATCCACTCTCGATATCATGAGAGAAATATCCAATGTATTCTTGCTTAGGAAAATCCTTAGCCAGGGTCATTTGGATAGAGAGAGAAAGAGTTCTTCAAGAGAATCCGATTAGAGCAAGACTCAAGTGGAAACCATATGGGCCTGACAGCACCATGCCCGATATACGATCTTTGGGATATTAGATAGATGAGGGACTATAGGTACAAGGTAACTGAGGGTAGATAGGTCCAAAGGATTAGATTCCCTTGTATCGTCTGGGGACTGCAACGTAGTGGTCTAGTACGTCCGCAGTCGACGAGTCGAGTGAATTATTATAGAGATAATAATTCACTGAGTCAGAAGGAGTTCTGACATGTGTGACTTACGGCCAGCTCGATATTGGACCTTGAGGGTCACACACATATGATAAGTGTTGCAACGAGTAGAGGTTCGGATGTGAGATATCCGTCGGAGCCCCAATCTTATTGGATATCCAATAAGCCCATGTATTATTGGATCGCATGGATGAGATCCAATAAGAGCTAGATTATTGGATAGAGACCCATTAATCTAAGAGGCTTGGGTAATTGGATAGAGATCCAATATCCAATAGAATAAGATCCATTAGGATTTTCAATGGGCCTCTATAAATAGGAGGGAACCAAAGGCCCATAGGCTAGGATTTTTCTTGGTAGCCACCTTCTATTCTCCTCTCCTTAGAGAGGAGCATCGTTGTAGTCCCTAATGTGTGGATACTGCTAGAGAGGAGGACGCTTGACCTCCTTCATCCTCCCCCATGGATCTATAGGAACTCAGGGATATACAATCTCCCTAAGTATTATCGTTCTTCTTACACAGTGTTTTTGGATTCGTAGATTTGTTTTTGATGAACCAATCTTCGCACGACGACGGAGCCTTTTACGGAAATCTAAGGGGTTTTATTTTCTGTTCTTCCACTGTGCATGAGATGTCACCCCCTTCGATTTCCCAACAGTGATATCAAAGCTAGGTTGTTCGTGCAAAGATCGAATTTTAACTGCGTGTGTTGTGTTTTGATATCAAAATTGTTGACGCAAAAGTGGAAAAGGGTAGCAACTGTTGCTGCCCTTGCGGATGGCAGCCTTGGCTGCCATCTACATGTAGGCGGCAACCGATGGCCAACGGCCTGCATGCAGGCGGCAAATGACAACCGACAGCCTACAGGTGCAAGGGGCAGGTGCTGCGGGTGGCCTGCCTGCAAGGGTGGCCGGCGCCCGTGGTGGCAGCGCCGCTTGCGGGCGACCTGGCCGTAGGGTTGGGTGCACCCACAGGGGGCAACGCCGCCCGCAAGGAGCAACGCCACCCGCAAGGGGCAACGCTGCCCTCAGACAAACCGCTTGCAGGCGATGCGCCCACGGGCAGGGGCTACCGCACCCCTCGCTACGCATGGCCACCACCGGTAGGGTGGCGGTGGCCATAACCATAGTGATATAGAAAGTAAAGGGAGAGGGAGTTAGGGTTTTCAAGCAAAAGATAGTTTTGCCCCTGGAAATTTTTGAAATTCGAATTTTGTTCCTTCTGGCCGAATGACCAAAATACCCTTTAGAATTTAGAAAATTCTCTGTATATCCCTATTTTCAAAAAAATATTAGTTAATTAAAATATTTAATTAACTATTATTATTTATTTAGTAATTCTATATAATAACATATACATGTGATGTATGATGTGGACAGATGATCATAGACCATATAATGTGATGTGTGTGTACATGTGATTATTATTATTGGGGCCTATGAGCCTCTATTTTTCTCATTTATTATCGGGCCTGCATATCTATAATTATGTTATAATTACACGATGAGGCACAGCGAGAGCGTAGAAGCAATAGCGGGACCTAGGAGGTCGAGACGGACGATCCGACGTATGGAGATGCGTTGAAATGCCGATGAAACCGACAAAGCGAGATGGATGATCATAGGGCATGGGCCCTTTGGCTTGGGCTTGATCACATTAGGATATGGTCTATGATCATTTGGTGTGATTGCTCATATGATATGTGATTGGTTATACACCTACTAGATATGTATATATATTTGTATGTGATATAAATATATATTAAATATGTATATGTGTGACATGTCATATTAGGAGACCGAATTAAAAATCTCCTCTCTCGATAATATTAAGTCAGTAACTGTGAGACAATTAGATTGACCCACGTGGCCTTCCATCGTTATAGGTAGGAACCGATTCCTGGTGTAGGTTGAGTTGGTTAAGTCCCTTGAGACTCACCTATATCACGATTCGTTATCTTGTCTACGACATAGAGATGTCACTAGTGACCTAAGGATATGGTATGCTTGGTTGAGTCCCTCAAGGGTATATCATCGAATCAGACTCATCTTGTAACGATGGTGATGACTTAACCGAACATCATGGTTGGTCGAGTCTCTCGAGGCCATGGTGGTTCGGAGGTCGAACAGGACGAGAATCACAAGGAGTTGTGATCAGCAAGAGTTGCCTGTTAGGGATCGAGCGGCACTAAGAGGCGGGGGGGGTGAATTAGTGCAGCGGATAAAACAATAGATTTTCAGCGATTTAAAATAAGCTTTGGAAACTTCGTACGAATGAATGCAACATTTCGTTTGAACCCGAAAAGATTACGTTTTAACTTTAAAGCATACGTAATAAGATGATAAGGAAGTTGAGTAAATAAGGCAGCAAGTAAAAATGGTTTGAAGCAAAGTAAATAGCAAGAATATAAATGCAAACCAGATTTTTATAGTGGTTCGGTCATCCGACCTACATCCACTTCCGATTTCTCTTCGCTTGAGGACATCGGCTTTCCACTAGCTTTCTTCCTTCCAATGGGCGAGGAAAAACTCCCTTGCAACATCTCTTCTTTTGACGGACTTAGAAGATAACCCTTACAAAGCTCTCACCCCTCTCTTGAACAAGAAAACATTTAAGAGTAAGAGGGAAGTTTTTGACACTATTTGAGCAGAGTTTTCCCTCAAGATTTTCACTCTTCTTGTTGCCCTTTGAACCTACAAAAGAGGAAAATTTATAGAGCTCAAGAGGACTCAAATTTGGAGCCAAAACTTAGAGCCAAAATTTGAGTTTCTAGGTGTCGATCCCGGCAGACTCGACACACCCAGCGGGTGCCTGCCACGCCTGCACCAGCGGTGCACTTGCTCGTTACAATACTCGAACTCTGATGCCCGACTACGATGCACGGGTTATAGTACCGGGCTATAGCAAAGCATGCACGTAGCATGCATGCATACTCTCAGTGTCTTTGTTGGGTGGTGCTACCGCACACCAAAGAATTGTTGGTTCTGGCTGGGCGGTGCTACGCTAACATGCATGCACGTAGCATGCATGCATCGTAGCAAAGACGCATGCTACGGCGGTGCAACCGCCAAAGATGCATGCACGAGCCCAAAGATACATGCATGCATGCACACATGCTGCTGGGCACATTGGCTGCTGGGCTCCACCGCCCAGCACAAATCTACATTTGGTTTCGGCCGAAAACTTGGCCCAAACCGATTCCGAACAAGGCCCAATGGGCCCATACTTGGGTTAAAGGATTAACCCCTAATCCTAACCCAAATTGATGTGCTAACTATGAAATTAAAGACATTCCTAAGCTATTACAAAGTTTGCAAGTCAAGTCTTCTTCCGTCGAGCTTCCGGCGAACTTCCGACGGTCTTCCAATTATCCTTCGGAAACCATCCTGCAGACTCCCGGCAAGCTCTCGGACTCCACGATGATTTTGGCAAGTTTCTCCGAGCTCCTTTGGCAAGATCCGATCTTTCTTGGCAAGCTCCGCAAACTTCCGACAAACCTTCCGGCGAACTTCCAAAAACCCTTCGGCAAGCTCCCTACTCGTTCTCGACTGGTTCCGGCAGCACTCCCAACGAATCTTCGGACTTCCGTCAAACTCTCAAACTCCCAACGATCCATCGCACTTGACTTCGACCCTTTGTTTCGCTTTACGTCTTCATCCTTATCGTAGTTTCTCCTGCACAAACAAACACCAAAAACTCTACTTCGATCTAGACAGTTATTACAATGCGAATTGACATTCAGTTGCCCGGCACATCATTAGTCGGCACTTCGTCCGATCCTTCGGCACATCGCCCTCTCTAGCGGCTTGTTGCCCAATCGACGGTTGACCTCCGCAACCTCGATATCCATGGCGCAACTCTGCACTTCTTGGCCCGATGCCCGATGTACGAAGCCTCCTGCCGATAGTCGACCGAACCTTCGACTCGACATCCAATATCCTGACGTGATCACCTCCGGTGCAATGTCAATTCCTCCAGCGTCAACTGTCTAATCCTGATCGATAGTAGACCTGCGTAACTCAAAACGTAGTTAGACCACAAATCACACTCAATTAGTTTCATCATCAAAATCTGAGATTCAACGTTGCCCACCTTTTGGGCTTAGTGTGATTGGTTGAGTCCCTCGAGGTTACACTAAGATGCTGACTGGATCTCGATCCTCACTAGAAGTCTGCCGGAGACTTTTATTTCACGTGCTGAGGGTGTCGTATGACTCGCTAAAAAAATAGTGGGAGTACATCAAGATAGAAGTCCATATCTTGATTATTTATATTTTTGTAAAATTTGTATATTATTTATTTATGTTACATCTTTAGTTTTTGAAAATGTCGCTATTAGACTCTTTATGTGGTATATTGATGCCAACTGTCTCACTGGTCAAAACTATGTGAACTGACTCTATAACCTGAGAATAGTTCTCACAATGGAGAAAATCGCATATATCCTTAAAATAGTGATGCCTATACCAAAGGAAGATCCAAGCGAGGATAAGATCACTCGCTACGTGAAGTATATAGATGACTCCACTCTTGCTCAGTATTATATGTTGGGCTCCATGACTCCCGAGTTATAGAGACAACATAAAAGGATAGATGACAGATCTATACTCCATCTCTGTAAATTGTTTGAGAAACAGGGAAGAACTTAACGATATGAGATATCAAAGAGTCTTTTCCATGCCAGGATGACTGAGAGGACACTGGTTCAGAACCATATCCATAAGATGATTGAGTGGATAGAGACATTCGTAGGTCTAGAAATAGTCCTAGAGGATAACCTGTGTGTGGATCTTGTGCTTCAATCCCTACTCGATTCTTTTTCATAATTCTCTATGCTAGTAAGACTAGAAAGAAAAGAAAGACAGAGAAGTCCTTTAAGAAGGGCAAAGGGCAAGGGCTGATCGGGTAAAGCAAAGGTTGCTAAGAAGACCCAGAAGAGAACAAAAGCTAGTGCTTCCACTATGGCAAAGACAAGCATTGGAAGATGAACTGCAAAGAGTATATTGCGAGAAGGCAAAACAGAAACTTAGAGAAGCTTCAGATATGCATTCATGATTAGTCTCTATCTGTCAGACTCATATGATAACATATAAGTATTGGATACTGATAGTATTTATCATATCTGTAATTCGTTGTAGGTTCTAACAGGACCTAGGAGATTAATAAGAGGCAAGATGGACCTTAAGATAGGCAATGAAGCAAGAGTTGCTGCTATTGCTATAGCGAGATCACTCTACATCTGCCTAGTGGAGCTGCTATATCATTAGATGCATATTATTTTGTTCCCTCTATTATCAAAAATGTTATTTCCATTTCATGTTTGACATTGAATGGTTATAAAGTAGTTTTTGAGAACAATAGTTATTCAATTCTTAAGGATGATGAGATCATCATGAGAGGAATATTGCATAGTGGTTTGATTATGCTAGACACTACTCCACGTATCATGAATGTAAGTGTGTCCAAGAGGAAACAAGATGAGGTGAACAATGTAAACCTATGGCATTGTAGGCTAGGTCATATCCATGAGGGAAGGATTCAAAAGTTGCTGATAGATGGATACCTAGATACATTTGACTATGAGTCATATGTGACTTACAAACCTTGCTTTCGTGGAAAGATGACCAACTCTCCATTTAGTGGAACTAGAGAGAGAGCCATTAAGTTGTTGGTACTTATTCATAGTGATGTATGTAGTCTCATGTCAACTCAAGCATCAGTGGTTATTCCTACTTCATTATTTTTTATTAATGATTTCTCTAGGTACGGACATATGTACTTAATGAAGTACAAGTCCGAAACCTTTGAGAAATTTAAGGAGTATAAGAATGAAGTAGAGATTTAGATTGGAAAGAGTATCAAGACTCTTTGATCAGACCAAGGAGGTGAGTACTTGAGTACAGAGTTCACCTAGTTCCTCAAGGATTAGGGGATTCTATCCCAATGGACACATCCTTATACATCCTAGCTCAATGGTGTATTCAAAAGGATGAATTGCACACTGTTAGATATGGTGCAGTCCATGATGAGTTTTGCCAACCTGATTGTCTCATTCTAGGGATATGCCCTAGAGTCCAAAGCTTACCTTCTGAATAGAGTTTCAACTAAGTTAGTAGTGTCTACAACATATGAGATATGGAAAGGAAAGCCCGATCTTAAGGTTGTTAAAATTTGAGGATGCCCGACCCATGTTAAGGGACACATACCCAATAAGTTGGAATCTAGGATGGAATTGTGCAAGTTCATATGATACCCCAAGAAAACTTATGGGTATTATTTCTATCACCCCATCATTGTAGCTAAAAGAGTAGTGTTCCTTGAGAAAGAACACATTCTTGGGGGAGATAGCGGGAGCATGATAGAGTTGAGCGAGGTTGGAGAACCTAGCTCAAGCATCATTCCACAGCTAGAGTCTATTCAGGTACCTAGCACATAAGTTTCAACTTTACATAGGTTCGAAAGTATATCCCATACTCTTGAGAGATATGTGAGACATATTAGAGGAGAGGATGTTGAGAACATTGATCCTCAGACCCATAAGGAGCCTATTATGAGTATAGACTCCGGGAAGTGGCAAGAAACCATGAATTCAAAGATGGATTCCATGTACTCCAACAAGGTTTAGAACCTAGTTGATGCACCTAAGGGTATCATACCCATTGGCTGCAAGTAGATCTTTAAGAAGAAGATCAAAGTAGATGGAAAGGTAGAGACCTGTAAACCAAGGTTAGTGGATAAGGAGTATTGTCAAAGCCAAGGTGTTGATTATGACAAATCCTTCTCACCTATAGCCATACTAAAATCCATCGGAATTCTATTGGCTATTGTAGCATACCTAAATTATGAGATCTGGCAGATGGACGTCAAAACCGCATTACTCAATAGTAACCTCAATGAGGAGGTGTATATGATACAACCTGAGTGATTTATGTCCAAGGATAGTCCAGATAAGGTGTGCAGGTTGCTTAGGTCATCTATGAACTGAAGCAAGTTTTTCGAAGTTGGAACATAAGATTTAATGAGGCGATCAGATCTTATGAGTTAGTTAAGAATGAAGATGAGCCTTGTGTGTACAGGAAGGTAAGTAGGAGCACTATCACCTTTTGGTACTGTATGTGGATGACATCCTAATCATTAAAAATAATGTAAGAATGCTCTCCACACTAATAGCTTGGCTATCTAGACACTTCTCCATAAAGGACTTAGGGAAAGCATCCTACTTATTGGGAATTCATATCTATAGAAATAGATCCAAGTAGATGCTTAGCTTGTCCTAATCCAAGTACATAGACACCATTGTCAAATGGTTTGACATGAAAAATTCTAAGAAAGGTCTCATACCGATGAGTCATAGGTTATCACTTTCTAGGAGTATACCCCCAAAAGCTCCTAGAAATGACACACATGGATAGAATACCCTATGCCTTAGCGATATGATCTATCATGTATGCTATGCTATGTACCAGGCCTAATATAGCACATGCTTTGAGTGTCACGAGCAGGTATCAAGCGGATCTAGGCTTAAAGTACTGGAAAGCAGTAAAGAGTATCCTTAAGTACTTGAGGAGGACTAAGGATCTTTTACTGATATATGGAGAAAGTAGCCTCTATTAGGGATCGAGCGGCACTAAGAGGGGGGGTGAATTAGTGCAGCGGTAAGGAACAATAAATTTTTCAGCGATTAAAACAAGTTCGGAAACTTCGTACGAATGAATGCAACATTTTGTTTGAATCCCGAAAGATTGCGTTTTAACTTTAAAGCATACGTAATAAGATAAAGATGAAGTTAAGTAAATAAGGTAGCAAATAAAAATGGTTTGCAGCAAAGTAAGTTGCGAGAATGTAAATGCAAACCAGATTTTTATAGTGGTTCGATCATGTGACCTACGTCCACTCCCGATTCCTCTTTACTTGAGACCACTGGCTTCTCCACTAGCTATCCTCCTTCCAACGAGCAAGGATGAACTCCCTTACAGCACTTCTCCTTTTGATGGGCTTAGGAGTTAACCCTTACAAGCACTCTTACCCCTCTCTTGGACTAGAACACTCTTAAGACTTAGAGGGCAGATTTGACACACTTTCAAGAGAGTTTTCCCCTTCTTTTTTTCAGTTCTAGACACCCCCTAAACTCTGAATGAGTGGGGTATTTATAGGCCTCAAAGTGATTCAAATTTGGGCTCCAAATTTGAATTTTTTTTTGTTTCCCGGTGTCGGGCGGTGCTACCGCCTGTCAGAGGCGGTTCTACCGCCTGTCAGTCTGGTAGACTGACACAGCAGGTGTTGGGTGGTGCTACCGCCTGCCTAGGGCGGTTCCACTACCCAGGTCTTGGCCTCTGGGCGGTGCCACTACCCAGGTCATTTTTTTCAGCACAATGGTTTCGGCCGAAAACTCGACCGAAACCGATCCAAACGAAGTCCGAATTGGCTCAAATTTGGTTTATAGGATTAACACCTAATCCTAAACCAAATTATGTGCTAACTATAAATTTTAAAGATATTTTTTAAGCTATTTCAAAGTTCATAAGACAAGACTTCTTTCGGTGAGCTTTCGACGAACTTCCGGCGGTCTTCCGACGAACCCTCGGAAACCATTCTACAGACTCCCGACAAGCTCCTGGACTTCATGATGATCTTGGTGAGCTCCATCAAGCTTTTTTGGCAAGCTCCGATCTTTCTTGGCAAGCTCCGCGAACTTCCGATGAACCTTTCGATGAACTTCCGAAAATCCTTCGGCAAGCTCCCTACTCGTTCTCGGTCGGTTCCGGCAACTACTCCCAATGAATCTTCGGCCTTCCATCGAACTCTCGAACTCCCAATGATCCATCTCACTTGTCTTCCGGTACTTTGTTTTACTTTACGTCTTTATCTTCATCGTAGTTAATCCTGCACACAAATAAACAAACACTCTACTTCGATCTAGACAGTTATTACAACACGAATTGACATTCAGTTGCCCGGCACATCATTGGTCGGTGCTTCGTCCGATCCTTCAGCACATCGTCCTCTTTTGCGGTCCGTTGCCCAATCGGCGGATGACCTCCGCAACCCCGATATCCTTGGCGTAACATGCATCTTGGCCCGATGCCCGACATACGAAGCCTTCTACCGATTGTCGACCGAACCTCTGGCTTGACATCCAATATCCTGACGTGATCACCTTCGGCACAACATCAATTCCTCCAGCGTTAACTATCTAATCCTGATCGATAGTAGACCTGCGTAACTCAAAACGCAGTTAAACAATAAATCACAATCAATTAGTTTCATCATCAAAATCTGAGATTCAACAATCTCCCCCTTTTTGATAATAACAACTAATTGATGACTAACGGAGTTAACCATAACTCTCCGGAGTTTAACCAAACTCCCCATATCAATATGCCATTGATAGAATACTTGGATTATCCCAAATCCAAGCAATATTTATCACAATGTTATGAGAATACATTTAAACCATCATGCAATATATAAAATATTCAATACAATGCATGAAGTCATCAATCTACTTCTCCCCCTATGTCATCAACAAAAAGGAGAAGTTGCATCATAGCTAGTTTAAAAGATATGCAAATTTTATAACATACTAGCTATCAATCTAGATATACATCATCCAACATTTAAGCATAGCTTTGCATTACAACATCCAATCATACCATTCAATCATAGCAAGTTTTTAAGAATGGGCAATGATGGCAATTTTTTTACTTGCTTCTTGAGATATGCAAGTTTGCACCTTGTTTCTCACGATAGCAATATTTGCATCCTTTGATATAACAATTCTTAGCTTCTCATGAAGTTGCAAAATAGGAATCAAGATGGCAAATTTTTGCAATGTTCAAGCTAAAAACTTTATCTCCCTTTGTTAGCATCAAAAAGAAAGGGAGGATCAAATACTTCAAATAATCTTGCATGAGATTCAACAATAATTTGTAACAAAAATGCAAGCAATTTTGAAGAAGTGAAATTGAGCAAGATTTTTGCCTCTCTTGAGATAGCAACTTTTTGCTTCTCAATATTCAAGCTAGCAAAATTTTCTCTTTTGATGCACAAGCTAGCAATTTTCTTCCTCTTGAATGAGCTAGCAAATTAATCATGCAAGCTAGCAATAAATCTTCTCCCCCTTTGATTTTGTCAAAAAGAAGGGAAGAATACAATTCTTTTCCCTTTATATGAATGCTTCCATCATGACAAAATAACAAATTTCCATCATGAATTTTTAACATATCAAGTCATGAATTCAAGGGAGTCATAAACAAATCATGGTATGAGGGAAATTTATAACAAGCAAGCAAGCAATAATGATAAGCTAGCAAACTTTGCAATATGCAAACTAGCTTCCTTTCAATTTTTCTCTTTTGTAACTAAGTTTCCTTTTTGCAAGCCATCAACTTTTTGTTTGCAATGACCTAGTAAATTTTGTAAAATTTATAACATTTTAAAACTATAAGCTCGTGAGTTAAAAAAATAATGCAACTTTGCAATTTCTTTCTTCTCATTTTGAGAAGTGCAAGTTTTGCCTTTTGCAAGTTCTAGCTAGCTATGTTTGTCACTTTCACTTGTGATACATAAGCTAGCAAACAAACTGCCCCTTTGTCACTATCGAAAAGAAGGGAGGACAAAATGGCTAAAAATTTAATCATTATACAAGCTATTTTTCATATCAATTATAAATTTGCATCAATAAAAATATACATCAATTGTTCAATCATCACATGATGCAAATAAGATAACAATGCAAAAAATCATGTCATGAAGGATATCAATATGTAATTCAACAAGGATCAAAACCAAAAGATATCATTCATGATTCATAACTTTCTTTTTAGCAAGATCAAAATTTATATTTATCAATTTTTAATTCAAGATAAATGTCATATAACCAAGAATCATGATATACAAAACCATATCAATATCAAGGATCAAATCATGATTACAAGTTCTAACATATTTTCTTTTCATTCATTTTCAAGCCATGATAAAAGAATAAATTAATGATTCAATCATTAAGCACAATTCTTTTACATTAATTTTGAATCGTATAAGGCTTACATGGCAAATATCAATTCATGATAAAGGGTATACTATCTTGAATCATGATGCATAAAAACATATCATTCTCATAGATCAAGTCATGATTCATTGATTCATCATAAGGCAAATTTCTTTTCAATTATCTATTTTTCAATTGCCACATAAGACATACAAGCCAAAGAATTTTTGTCATTTCTATATTATGAAATATATGATAATAAGACTCATGATTCATTTAAAAAGATATAGCACAAAGAGCAACTTGATTCATGCATAAGAAATTTCAAGTATCAAATATTAAGATATCAAGAGTTTGATTGTGATAAAGTTCATTCAAGTTCGAATCATCAAAATCATTAACATAGTTTATAAGATTCACAAATGACATAAACTTGAATTGTTCTCCTCTTTAGTAAATGATAAAAAGAAGCAATCATAGAGGAAAATATTTTGATTCGCAAAAATATCTCAAGTCAAGAATTCAAAGTCATGATTTCAAGTGATCAAGAGAGGAGTCATAAAATTATTCAAACTCATTTTGTCAATTCGAAACTCCTAATCAAATTATCATTTTTAACATTCATAACATGAATAAAGTCATTACCGTATCATCAAAATCTCATTCATAAGTCAAGTGATTTACAAAATGAATTTATCACTTGTCTTTTATTTGAAAAATTGAAAGATTTCATGCATTTCCATTGTATGATTTATTTCATATGAGCATGCCTTTGTTTTTTGACGTCAAATAAAATAGAAATATCAACATTCAACATTGAAAGACAAACTTCATCATAAAATTCATCAAGATAAAAATATAACACATTATGAGATTTAATTTATCATGATAATATGTTTCATTTTGTTTCAAACAAGTGTGCTCATGTTTCAAATGATGATTATCAAATTTAAGACCAAAACATGAGTTTGTCATCAAGATATGATATCACAAAGTCATAAGCATGATAACAAACTTTTAGTATTTTCATTTAAATGATGATTTCATAATGTATATGGAACCCATCATTGTAGAAATTCAAAACATAAGTTTGTCATTAAATCCATCAAGATCATATGCATCAAACATCATGAGAGTACATTTTCTCATCTTTATGAGTTTCAATTTAAGTGATTTGATCTTTCATAAGAATGTTCAAATTTTTCATATGAAAATGTCATGCATCATATTCAAAAACGAAAATATTATCAAAATCATTTTAATTCTTTCTTACATTAGTTATAACAAGATGATCGATGCTCAAATTCTTTGGTAAAATCATACATCATTTTATAAATCTAAAAAATAATTTTCATCATGAAAATCATCAAGTCCAAATGTAATACAAAGCAACATTAAAATCACATTTCTTTTATTTGGAAAATTTATGAGTTAGGTCTTTATAATTGATTTCATGAAGACATGTATCATCTAAAAATTTCATCATAAAAAGGGTCAAGACCCATTAATCCAAGATAGAAGTTTTTAAATCAACATCACTTCAACAACTCATGCATGATATAAAATCAAGCATCATGTTTAGAGACAATGTAAACCATCAAGATACTCATGCATGGGTTGATTCTATTAGGTGTCTAAATATTATCACAAATCATACAATCATCATTCATATTTTTATTTTTCAAAAATACTATAAAGAAAAGCATAGTATAATTTTTAAAATATTTTTTTAATTTCTAAAAACCCAAGAAAAGCATGAAAAAAAATTCCTACTAACTAAGTTAAGCATTCATGGAAAGCATCATATAATTTCAAAATAAGGTAGAAGCAACTTGGGTGAGTTTCTTACCTCATTGTCGAAAACCGTCAAAGCCCATTTTGCCTCTTCTTTACTTGATTCTTCTTTGTAAGCCTTCTTCTTCTTCTTTGGCCTCTTCCTCCGTTCAAGTTCATTATCTATTTTAGATTTTTGTTTAATGAACTTATTAAGATTTATTAAAAGTTCAATGTCCTCATTGTCCTCATCACTTGAGTCATCACTCAAGTGGCATTTCATGGTCTGAAGTGCCAAATCCTTCCTGTTCTTTGGAAGGTAGTCCATGTGTTTATCGAGTTCATTGTGTTCCAAGAAGGTCATTTCATATATCATTAAAGACCCAATGAGTTCTTCAAGAGATAAGTCATGTAAATTTTTAGCTTCTTGTATTGCCATTACTTTTGGATCCCACTCTTTTGGAAGGGATCTTAAAATCTTGTTTACTAAATCAAAACTTGAAAAAGATTTACCAAGACTTTCAAACTATTGACGACATCCGTGAAACGGGTGTACATATCGTCGATAGTTTCGCTTGGTGTCATTCGGAAGAGCTCAAAATCATGCAATAATAGGTTTACTTTTGAGTCTTTAACTCTACTAGTTCCCTCATGCGTGATTTCAAGAGTTCGCCAAATATCAAAAGCCGTTTCGCACATAGAAATCTGATTGAACTCGTTCTTGTCCAAAGCGCAAAATAAGGCATTCATAGCCTTTGCGTTTAAAGAAAATGATTTCTTCTCAAAGTCCAACCATTCGTTCGTCGGTTTAGAGGGATGTTGAAAGCCATTTTCGATGATGTTCCATAAATCCAAATTCATTGAAAGCATGAAAACTCTCATTCGAGTTTTCCAATAAGTGTAGTTCGAACCGTTAAAGAACGATGGACAAAAAACCGAAAAGCCCTCTTGAAAACCATTTAGAGCCATTTCTCACGAGTGTAAATCCGAAAGAAAAAGAACGTGGCTCTAATACCAATTGTTAGAGATTGAGCGGCACTAAGAGGGGGGATGAATTAGTGCAGCGGTAAGGAACAATAAATTTTTCAGCGATTAAAACAAGTTCGGAAACTTCGTACGAATGAATGCAACGTTTCGTTTGAATCCAGAAAGATTGTGTTTTAACTTTAAAGCATATGTAATAAGATGAAGATAAAGTTGAGTAAATAAGGCAGCAAATGAAAATGGTTTGCAGCAAAGTAAGTTGCAAGAATGTAAATGCAAACCAGATTTTTATAGTGGTTCGGTCATGCGACCTACGTCCACTCCCGATTCCTCTTCACTTGAGGCCACCGGCTTCTCCACTAGCTATCCTCCTTCCAACTTGTGAGGATGAACTCCCTTACAGTACTTCTCCTTTTGATGGGCTTAGGAGATAACCCTAACAAGCACTCTTACCCCTCTCTTGGACTAGAACACTCTTAAGACTTAGAGGGTAGATTTGACACACTTTCAAGAGAGTTTCTCCCTTCTTTTTTTCAGTTCTAGACACCCACTAAACTCTGAATGAGTGGAGTATTTATAAGCCTCAAAGTGATTCAAATTTGGGCTCCAAATTTGAATTTTTTTTAGTTTCCCGGTGTCGGGCGGTGCTACCGCCTGTCAAAGGCGGTTCTACTGCCTGTTAGTCTGGCAGACTGACACAGCAGGTGCTAGGCAGTGCTACCACCTACCTGGGGTGGTTCCACCGCCCAGGTCTTGGCCTCTGGGCGGTGCCACCGCCCAGGTCATTTTTTTCAGCACAGTGGATTCGGTCGAAAACTCGATCGAAACCGGTCCAAACGAAGTCCGAATTGGCTCAAATTTGGTTTATAGAATTAACACCTAATCCTAAACCAAATTATATGCTAACTATAAATTTTAAAGATATTTTTTAAGCTATTTCAAAGTCCATAAGACAAGACTTCTTTCGGTGAGCTTTCGGCGAGCTTCCGGCAGTCTTCCGACGAACCCTCGGAAACCATTCTGCGGACTCCTGGCAAGCTCCCAGACTTCATGATGATCTTGGTGAGTTCTATCAAGCTTCTTTGGCAAGCTCCGCGAACTTCCGACGAACCTTTCGGCGAACTTCCAAAAACCCTTCGGCAAGCTCCCTACTCGTTCTCGGTCGGTTCCGACAACTACTCCCAACGAATCTTCGGACTTCCATCGAACTCTCGAACTCCCATTTATCTTTATCTTCATTGTAGTTAATCCTGCACGCAAATAAACAAACACTCTACTTCGATCTAGATAGTTATTATAACACGAATTGACATTCAGTTGCCCGGCACATCATTGGTCGGCGTTTCGTCTAATCCTTCGGCACATCGTCCTTTTTTACGATCATTGCCTAATTGGCGGATGACCTCCGCAACCCTGATATCCTTGGCGCAACATGCATCTTGGCCCGATGCCCGACATACGAAGCCTTCTACCGATTATCGACCGAACCTCCGGCTCGATATCCAATATCCTAACGTGATCACCTTCGGCACAACGTCAATTCCTCCAGCGTCAACTGTCTAATCCTAATCGATAGTAGACCTGCGTAACTCAAAACGTAATTAAACAATAAATCACAATCAATTAGTTTCATTATCAAAATTTGAGATTCAACAGCCTCAGGGTTGAGGGCAGCATAGACTCGACCTTCTAGTCCGATGTTGATGATGATAAGCCAATTCAAGGCATGTGTTTACTCTGATCACATGCACAGCAGAAGAACAAAAAACAAAACCCCAGATTTTCTATTGAAAGTTTTCGTCATCATGTGAAGATCGGTGTGTCAAAACAAATCTGTGAAAAACTGCATATGTAAAAGAAAATACCTAGGGAGATCATATATCTCTAAATCCCTACAGATCTGTAGGAGAGGATGAAGGAAGTCAAGCATCCTCCTCTCTAGTGGTATCTACACGACAGAGACTACGACGATGCACCTCTCTGGGGAGAGGAGAATAGAAGGTGGCTACCAAAAAAAACCCTCAACCTATAGAGTTTTGGTTCCCTCCTATTTGTAGAGGCCCCATGTAAACCCTAATGGATCTTGCCCCGTTGGGTATTGGATCTCCATCCAATTACCCAAGCCTCTTGTATTAGTGGGTCTCTACCCAATAATCTCTTATTAGCAATTATTGGATCTTATCTTAGGATCCAATAATTCAGGGGCTTATTGGATATCCAATAAGATATGGGGTTCAACGGATATCTCATATCCGAACCTCTACTCGTCACAATACTTACCATATGTGTATGACCCTCTAGGCCCAATATCGAGTCGGCCGTGAGTCATACTTGTCAGAACTCTTTTTGACTTAGTGAATTATTATCTCTATAATAATTCACCTAACTTATCGATTGCGGACGTATCAAGCCACTACGCCGTAGCCCCCAAATGATACAGGGGAATCCAATCCTTTGGACCTATCTATCCTCAGTTACCATGTATCTATAGTCCCTCGTCCATCTAATATCCTAGAGACCCTATACTGGGCATTGTGCTGTCAGGCCCATACGGTCTCTCCTCGAGTCCTACTCTTGTCAGATTCTCTTGGTAAACTCTTTCTCTCTCAATCTGAATAACCTTGGCCAAGGATTTGTTCGAGCAAGAATACATGGGATATTCCTCTCATGATACCGAGAGCGGATAATTCTCTATTGATACTTAATAGCCCTCGTAAGGTTGGCTACCACTCCCAATAACCGGTTGTACTAGATCTAAAACTTTCCAAACCTATAAGTCTGATATCAAAGAGTGGAGTACTCATACAGGACATCCTTGGTGTCTCAAGTCTAAGGACCAGATACACTACTGGGACTATAGAATTGTTGTCTAACGTGAGGTATCAATAACTATCCAGCATTCCGTAGGCGGATCAATCAGTGAACTCATTCCCCAATGAGCACCCGCACTGTACCCTTAGTGTCCCCACATGAGTAGCTATGAGACTAGCCACCTCCATCATATGGACGGGTATACAGCACACTAGTCTATCCAGTTATCTCGATGTCCTTCTCGAGTAACCTATGACCAGGATAATTTAGGGTCTGTGTTTAAAGATGAATCAATCTTAATATCGTGATCTCATCATGATTCGATTCCCATTACATAGATCCAAGGACATCACAATTTAAGCAACACGCAAGATAAAGTGATAAAATGCCTATAATCATAAGCAAAGAGATTGACGCAGTGTGTTATAGGTGCAATCACTCATGTGATTAGTTTGTATGGCACCTATAACTAGCAATCTCCCACTTGACCTAAAGCCAATCACCAACATGTCTGATCCCCATCAGACCTCTGTGACACTCAAAAATAATTTGAGTCAAAGGCTTTGTTAGTGGATCTGCAATGTTTTCTTCAGATGGAACTCTTTCCACTACTACATCTCTTCGGGCCATGATTTCTCTAATAAGCTAGAACGTCCTCAGAACACTTCTGATGAGACCCGAGTTCCCTTATTTGAGTAATTACCCCATAGTTATCGCAATATAAGGGAATTGGCTCCTCGCTGCTCGGGACGACTCCTAGGTCTATGATGAACTTCTTCATCCAGACTCCCTCCTTTGCTACCTCTACCGCAGTAATATATTCTGCCTCTGTGGTTGAGTCAGCAGTAGTGTTTTGCTTGGAACTCTTCCAGTATACTGCTCCTCCATTCAGGGTGAACACATACCCAAAATTAGACTAGCTATCATCGATATCGGACTGGAAGCTCGAGTCCGTGTAGCCCTCAACCCTGAGGCTACTACCTCCATATATAAGTAAAAGATTCTTAGTCCTTCTCAAGTACTTAAAGATACATTTTACTACTTTCCAATGCTCCAAGCTTGGATCTGCTTGATATCTGCTCGTGACACTCAAAGCATGCGCTATATCAGGCCTGGTACGTACATAGCATAGCATACATGATAGATTCTATCACTGAGGCATATGGTATCATATCCATATGTGCTCTTTCTTCAGGAGTCTTTGGGGATATACTCCTAGAAAGTGATATTCCATGTCTCATTGGTATGAGACCTCCTTTGAAATTTTTTATGCCAAACCTTTTGACAATAGTGTCTATGTACCTGGATTGGGACAAGCCTAGCATCCTCTTAGATCTATCTCTATAGATCCGTATCCCCAATATGCAAGATGCTTCCCCTAAGTCCTTCATGGAGAAGTGCCTAGATAACCAAGTCTTTACTGTGGAGAGCATTCCTACATCATTCCCAATGATCAGGATGTTATCCACATATAATACCAAAAAGGTGATAGTGCTCCCACTTACTTTCCTGTATACACAAGGCTCATCTTCGTTCTTAACGAAGTCATAAAATCTGATCGTCTTATCAAATCTTATATTCCAACTTCGGGAAGGTTGCTTAGGTTCATATGCTCATAATAGCCTCCTCGTAGGTCTGAGGATCAATATCCTCAACATCCTCTCCTCTAATATGTCCCACATATCTCTCAGGAGGATGGGATACTCTATCAGACCTACATAAAGTTAGAACTTGTGTGCTAGGTACCTGAATAGACTCTGGCTATGGAATGGTGCTTGAGCTAGGTTCTCCAACCTCACTCAACTCTATCATGCTCCTATTGTCTCCACCAAGAATGTGTTCATTCTTAAGGAACACTACTCTCTTGGCTACAAAGACCTTTTGGTCCTCAAGGTGATAGAAATAATACCCATAAGTTTCCTTGGGGTATCCCATGAACTTGCACCGTTTCATCCTAGATTCCAACTTGTCGGGGTTGTGTCTCTTGACGTGGGCAGGGTAGCCCCAAATCTTAACAACCTTAAGATCGGGCTTCTTCCCATTCCATATCTCATATAGAGTAGACATCACCGACTTAGTTAGAATTCTATTCAGAAGGTAAGCTATGATCTCTAAAGCATATCCCTAGAATGAGATGGGTAGGTCAGCGAAACACATCATGGAACACACCATGTCTAACACCATTAAGTTGTGGTGTATAAGGATGTGTCCATTGGGATAAAATCTCATGGTCTTTGAGGAACTGATGAACTCTATACTCAAGTACTCACCTCCTCGATCTGATCAAAGGGTTTTAATACTCTTTCCTATCTGGTTCTCCACTTCAGTTTTATATTCCCTTAATTTCTCAAAAGCCTCAGACTTGTACTTCATCAAGTATACACGTCCGTATTTTGAGAAATCATTAGTGAAAATAATGAAGTAGGAGTAACCACCTATGGCATGAGTCGACATGGGACCGCATACATCACTATGTATGAGTTTCAGTAACTCAATGGCTCTCTCTCCAGTTCCACTAAGTAGAAAGTTAGTCATCTTTCCCTGAAGGGAAGGTTCACATGTCGCATATGACTCATAGTCGAATAGATCTAGATATCTATTCTTCAGCAACTTTTAAATCCTTCCCTCATGGATGTGACCTAACCTACAATGCCAAAGATATGCATTGTTCACTTCTTCTCGTTTCCTCTTAGACTCACTTACACTCATGATATGTGGAGCTGTATCTATCATAAATAAACCATTATACAATGTTCCTCTCGTGATGATCTTATCATCTAATATTATTGAATAATCATTATTCTTAAAAACTAATTTATATCCACTAACTGTCAAACATGAAATGGAAATAATATTTTTGATAATATAAGGAACATAATAGCATGCATCTAATGCAATAATAGCTCCACCAGGCAGATGTAAAGTGACCTTGCCAATAGCCACTACAGCAACCTTTGCTCCATTACCCATCTTAAGGTCTATCTCACCTCTGTTCAATCTCTTAGGTCCTGCCAGAACCTGCAACGAATTTCAAATATAATAAGCACTCCTGGTATCCAATACCCATGTGTTATCATAAGATTCTAACAAATAGAGACTGATCATGAATGCACCTGAAGCTTCTCCAAGCTTCTGTTTCGCCCTCCCTGCAAGGTACTCTTTGTAGTTCCTCTTCTAGTGCCCATCTTTGCTGTAGTGGAAGCACTAGCCTTTGTCCTTTGTTGGGTCTTTCTTGGCAACCTTTACCTTACCCATTTTGCCCTTGCCCTTCTTAAGGGTCTTCTCAGCCTTCCTTTTCTTTCTGGTCTCACCAGTATAGAGAACCGGCTTCTCTTTCTTGATGGTGCTCTATACTTCTCTCAATATATTGAGGAGCTCTGGGAGGGTCACCTCAAGTTTGTTCATATTAAAATTCATTATGAATTGAGAAAAGGAATCTGGTAGGGACTGAAGTATAAGATCCACACACAAATTATCATTTAGGACCATTCCTAGACTTGTGTGTTTCTCGATCCACTCAATCATCTTAAGGACATGGTTCTGAACCGATGCTCCCTCAGTCATCCTAGCACGGAAAAGACTCTTTGATATCTCATATCACTGAGTTCTTCCTTGTTCCTCAAATAGTTTGCGGAGATGCAAGAGTATAGAATTAGTATCCATATTTTCATGCTGTCTCTGTAACTCAGTAGTCATAGAGGCCAATATATAACACTGAGCAAGAGTGGAATCATCTATGTACTTCACATAACGAATGATCTCATCCTCACTTGCCCCTTCATTGGGCGTAGGGATCACTGTATTAAGAACATACACGATTTTCTTCGTCGTGAGAATGATTCTTAGATTACGAAGCCAATCCATATAATTTGGACCAGTGAGACAGTTGGCATCAAGTATGCCACGTAAAGGATTTGAAAGTGATATTTTTCTAAAATTAAAAATATAGCAAAAATAAATAACATGCAGACTTTACAAAAATTAAATAATTAAGATAAGGACTTCTATCTTAATGCATTCCCACTAATTTTTCATAAAACAAACAACACCCTCCGGTATGTGAATCGAAGACCCCCAATGGATCTCTAGTGGGGATCGGGATCCAATTGGAGTCTTAACATAACCTCGAGGGACTCGACCAATCACGTTAAGCCCGTAAAGGTAGGCAACTCTTGCCAATCAGAACTCCTTATGATTCCTATCCTGTTCGGCCTCCGAACCATCATGGCCTCGAGGGACTCGACCAACCATGATGTTCAGTTAAGTCATCACCATCATTACAAGATGAGTCTGATTTAGTGATATACTCTCGAGGGACTCGACCAAGCATACTATGTTGTCAGATCACCGGTGACATCTCTATGTCGTAGATAAGATAGCAAAACGCGATATAAGTGAGTCTCGAGGGACTTGACCAACTCAACCTACACCAGGAATCGGTTCCTACCTATAACGATGGAAGGCCATATGGGTCAATCTAATTATCTCACATTTACCGACTTAATATTATTAATAGAGGGGATTTTTTATTTGGTCTCCTAACATAATGTGTCACGCACATACATATTTAATATATATATCTACATCGCATGCAAATATATATACATATCTAGTAGGTGTATAACTAATCACATATTACATGAGCAATCACACCAGATGATCATGGACCACATCCTAATGTGATCAAGCCTGAGCCAATGGGCCCAATCACTCACATCAAGATCTATGTGTGCTTCGACGCATCTCCATGCCCTGTGATCGTCCATCTCGCTTCGTCAGTTTCGTCGACATCTCAACGCATCTACATGAGTCGGATCGTCCGTTCGGCCTCATGGGTCCCGCTACCATTGCGCCTCCTTATATAATTATAATATAATTACAGGTACGTAGGCCCGATAATAAACGAGGAAAATAGAGACTCACGGGCCCCAATAATAATAATCACATGTACACACATCACAGGTCCATGATCATTTATCCACATCATACATCACATGTATATATTATTTTATAGAACTACTAGATAAAAAAATAATAGTTAATTAAACTATTTAATTAACATATATATTTTTCTAAAATCAAGGATATAGAAGGAATTTTCTAAATTCCTAAGGGTATTTTAGTCATTCGGCCAAAAGGGCCAAAAATCGGAATTTTTGAAATTACGAGGGACAAAATTGACTTTTGTCTAAAAACCCTAACCCCTCTCCCTCTCTAGCTGCTGCGTTGCGGTGCAGCTGCCACCACCTTGCTGATGGCGGCACCGCGAGCGGCTCGGCCGTAGCAAGTGGGTGCAACGCCCGCAAGCGCTGCCCCTGGCGCGGGTGGGCACCGCTCACGCAAGTGCCACCCATGGGGCAGTGCATGCAGGTGAGGCCGACCCTTGCTGACGAGCCGCCTGCCCCTTGCAGGCATTCCACAAGCCATCGTGTACATGGCCATGGCTGCAAGCAGCCTTGGCTGTGACCGTTCTACGAGCACGGCAAGGGCAACAATAGTTGCTGCCCTTCCTCACCTTTTGCATCAATGAATTTGATGACTAGACCTGTTCTAGATCACAACACATACAGTTTAAGATCCGATCTTTACACGAATAACCTGGCTCTGATACCACTGTTGGGAAATCCTTCAAGGGAGCGACATCACATGCGCAACGGAAGAACAAAAAATAAAATCCCATATTTCCCGTAGAAAGTTTCCGTCATCATGCGAAGATCGGTGCAACAAAACAAATCGATGAAAAACTACATGTATAAAAGAAAATACCTAGGGAGATAATATATCCCTGAATCCCTACAGATCTGTAGGAGAGGATGAAGGAGGTCAAGCGTCTTCCTCTCTAGTGGTATCCATACGACAGGGACTACGACGATGCACCTCTCTAGGGAGACGAGAATAGAAGGTGGCTACCAAAAGAAACCTTCAACTTATAGAGCTTTGGTTCCCTCCTAATTATAGAGGCCCCCTGTAAACCCTAATGGATCTTGCCCTATTGGGTATTGGATCTCCATCCAATTACCCAAGCCTCTTAGATTAGTGGGTCTCTACCCAATAATCTCTTATTAGCAATTATTGAATCTCATCTTAGGATCTAATAATTTAGGAGCTTATTGAATATCCAATAAGATAAGGGGTTCAATGGATATCTCATATCCGAACCTCTATCGTCGCAATACCTACCATAAGTGTCTAACCCTCTAGGCCCAATATCGAGCTGGCCGTGAGTCATACTTTTCAGAACTCTTTCTGACTTAGTGAATTATTATCTCTACAATAATTCACCCAACTCATCAAGCGAACGTACCATGCTACTATGCCACAGCCCCCAAATGATACAAGAGAATCCAATCCTTTAGACCTATTTGTCCTCAGTTATCATGTATCTATAGTCCCTAATCCATCTAATATCCCAGAGACCCTATACCGGGTATGGTGCTATCAGGCCCATACAGTCTCTCCTCGAGTCTTGCTCTTGTCGGGTTCTCCTCGAAAACTCTTTCTCTCTTAATCTGAATAACCTTGGCCAAGAATTTGTTTGAGCAAGAATACATGGGATATTCCTCTCATGATACCGAGAGCGGATGATCCTCTACTGACATTCAATAGCCCTCATAAGGTTGGCTACCACTCCCAGTAACCGGCTGTACTAGATCTAGAACTTTCCAAACCTATAAGTCCGGTATCAAAGAGTGGAGTACTCATATAGGACATCCTTGGTGTCTTAAGTCTAAGGACTAGATATACTATTAGGACTACAGAATCGCTGTCTGACGTGATATATCAATAACCATCCGGCATTCTATAGGCGAATCAATCAGTAAACTCATTCCCCAATGAGCACCCGCACTGTACCCTTAGTGTCTCCATACGAGTAGCTATGAGACTAGCCACCTCCATCATATGGACGGATATACAGCACACCAGTCTATCCGGTTATCTTGATGTCCTTCTCGAGTAACATGTGACCAGGATAATTTAGGGTCTATGTTTAAAGGTGAATCAGTCTCATTATCATGATCTCATCACGATCTGATTCCCATTGTATAGATCCAAGGACATCATAATATATACAACACGCAAGATAAAGTGATAAAATGCCTATAATCATAAGCAGAGAGATTGACGCAGCGTATTATAGGTGTAATCACTCATATGATTGGCTTGTAGAGCACCTATAACTAGCAGTAGTATGCTGGAAGTGTTCCAAGCAAGATACTACTACTGACTCGACCATAGAAGTGGAGTACATTCTGTAATAGAGGCAATAAACGAGGGACTCTGGATAAAGCAATTCATCATGGATTTGGGAGTTGTGCCGAGCAGCGAGGAGTTGATTCCCTTATATTATGACAACTACAAGGCGATTGCTCAAATAAAGGAACCCAGATCTCATCAGAAGTGTTCTGAGGAGGTTCCAGCTTATTAAAGAGATCATGGCCTGAAGAGATGTAGTAGTGGAAAGATTTTCATCCAAAAATAACATTACAGATCCACTAATAAAGCCATTGACTCAGATTTCTTTGAGCATTACAGAGGTCTGATAGGGATCAGACATATAGGTGATTGGCTAATCACATGAGTGATGACACATGTAACATGCAGCGTCAATCTCTTTGCTTATGCTTATTTGTATTTTCTCACATTATCTAGATGTATATTGTAATGTCCTTGGATCTGTGCAATGAGAATCGAATCGTGATGAGATCATGATAATGAGACCGATTCACCTTTAAACACAGACCCTATATAATCCTAGTCATAGGTTACTCGAGAGGGACATCGAGATAACCGGACATACTAGTGTGCTGTATACCCATCCATATGATGGAGGTGGCTAGTCTCATAGCTACTCGTGTGGGGACACTAAGGGTATAGTACAGGTGCTCATTGGAGAATAAGTTCACTGATTGATCCGCTTACGGAATGCTGGATAGTTATTAATACCTCACGTCAAATAGTGATTTCGTAGTCTTAATAGTGTATCTGGTCCTTAGGCTTAAGACACCAAGATGTCCTGTATGAGTACTCCACTCTTCGATACCGGATTTATAGATTTAGAAGTTCCAGATCTAGTACAACCGGTTATTGGGAGTGGCAGCCAACCTCACGAGGGCAGTTGAGTGGCAATAAAGGATCATCCACTCTCGATATCATGAGAGGAATATCTCATGTATTTTTACTTAGGCAAATCCCTGGCCAGGATCATTCGGATTGAGAGAAAAAGAGTTCTCCAAGAGAATCTGATTAGAGCGAGACTCGAGTAAAAACCATATGTGACTGATAGCACCATGCCTGATATACGGTCTGTGAGATATTAAATGGATGAGGGACTATAGGTACATGGTAACTGAGGGTAGATAAGTCTAAAGGATTGGATTCCCCTGTATCGTTTGGGGACTGCGGCACAGTGGCCTAGTATGTCTGTAGTCAATGAGTCGAGTGAATTATTATAGAGATAATAATTCACTAAGTTAAAAAGAGTTCTGACATGTATAACTCACGACCAGCTCGATATTGGGCCTAGAGGGTCACACACATATGGTAGGTGTTGCGACGAGTAGAGGTTCGGATATGAGATATCCGTCGGAGCCCCTATCTTATTAGATATCCAATAAGCCCCTATATTATTGGATCCCATTAATGAGATCCAATAAGAGCTAGATTATTTGGTAGAGACCCATTAATCAAAGAGGCATGGGTAATTGAATGGAGATCCAATACCCAATAGGGTAAGATCCATTAGGGTTTACAGGGGGTCTCTATAAATAGGAGGGAACCAAAGGCCCATAGATTAGGATTTTTCTTGATACCCACCTTCTATTCTCCTCTCCCTAGAGAGGAGCATCGTTGTAGTCCCTGCCATTTGGATACCGCTAGATAGGAGGACACTTGATCTCCTTTATCGTCCCCTATGGATTTGTTTTTGACGAACCGATCTTCGCACGATGATGGAACCTTTTATGGAAATCTAAGAGGTTTTGTTTTCTGTTCTTTTGCTGCGCATGAGATGTTGCCCCCCTCGATTTTCCAACATTCATGTCATGAAAGATATCAATCATGGTTCATAAATATTCCTTTTAGGAAGTATCAAGATCATGATTCAATGATTCATCATAAAGCAAATTAGTTTTCAATCATCACATAAGGCATGCAAGTCAAAGTAATCATGTCATTTCTAAGTCAAGAAAGATATGAAATCAAAGCTCTAGAAAATCAAGAAGAACATGATTCATTTGACAAATCCTTTTAATAATGATTCATAAAGAATGATTTCAATCATCAAGATATCAAGATCACGATATAGATAAAAATTCCCTTAAAAGGATCTTGATTCAAAAAAAATTCAAGTTGTAAATCCGAGAGATCAAGATCATGAATTGTAAATATTCTTTGACATCAATTTTCAATTCATGATAAGGAGTATACAATCAATATAAAAGAATCATGATAAAAAAAAACATATCAATATCAAAGATCAAGTCATGATTCATTATATCATCTCATTCTAGTTCAATTTATTAACTCCAAACACATCATCAAAATCACATTCAAGAAATTCACAAGATTTATAAAACATATATGGATTCATCATTTGTCTTTTATCCAAAAATCGAAAACTCTAGAGATAGAAAAATTTTCAAGAATCATGCATTTTCTTTTTATGATTTATTTCATATAAGCATACTTTTGTCTTTTAATGCTAGATTCATGTGTCATTGTATAGATCCAAAAAGCAAGTTTCAAGAAAAATCATTTAGACCAATAACATGATACACACATTTATTTTCAAAGCATTCATTATGATTATTTTCAAGAGATTCACAAGATTCATATATGCAAATGATTTCATATAAGTATGTTCAAATATTTCATATGAAAGTCATCATCGTACAAGTATCATCATAAAGATCATCAAGACAAACACATCATTTCAAAATGTGAGATTTCAAGTCATCATTATTACAAATTCTCATGCATCATCATAATATAAAATCATTTAGCATGATAACAAACTTTTAATATTTTCATTTCATCATTTTTAACTTATTCAATTTGACAAATTTGCCAAAACTTTAAAGATAGAGAATTTTTACAAAACATTCCTCTTTTATGTGTTTCAATTCATGCAATTTGGTCTTACATAGAAATGTTCAAATCTTTCATTCGAAAAATTTATTAGGAGCAAAGTAAATTGATTACATGTAAGCATGCTCAAGTCATTTTTGTATAAAAGATGTGTCAAGTTTAAACCGAAACACAATTTTCAATATAAAAAAAATGACATGTCATAAAATCATCAAAACCAAACAGATAAAAAAAATAAAACATCATGATAACACATTTTCAATTTTTTATGTGTTTTATTTTATGTGGTTGATCTTATATAAGCATGTTCATATTTTCATGTAAAAGTCATGCTTCATGCTGAAAATGAAATCATCAATATACTTGCTTCTATCTTTTAATCATATTTGGAGTGTAAGCAATATCATGAAATATATGATTATCATGATAATTAATTTTTTTGTGTCAAAAACAATGCATTTTATTTTAAACCGAAAGCATCATTGTATAAATCCGATTCAGAAGTTTTGTCAAAATAGTATGACACCTTATAAGATCATTATTCAAAAATTCATATGTGATATAAAAGCATCAAGTTTAGTACCGAAGAACAATATAAAACATCAAGATACACACATATGGAACAATTTCATTATCAAGCATGATTTCACATAAGCATGCCCAAAAACAAGTAACAATGTTCATAGATGTGTAATATATTTAAAACCAAAAATCAATACAGAAAGCATATATGGAATTGTATTATCATACATCATGTAATTATCATCCATAACATTGCATACATCATTCAAATTTTTGAATCATAACATGCATGAAGCAATATAATTTTCATGATCATTTTTTTTTATTTTTCAAAAATACTAAAAAGAGAAGCATAATATAATTTTTGAAAATAATTTTTTATTTCCTACCAACTAAATTAAGCACTCATAAAAAGATCATGTAATTTCCAAATAACGTAAGAACATTTTAGGTAAGTTACTTACCTCATTGTTGAAGCCTGTCAAAGCCCAATTCGCCATTTTGTCACTTGATTCTTCTTTGCATTTCTTCTTCTTCTTTGGTCTCTTCCTTCATTCAAGTTCATTTTTTATTTTAGATTTTTGTTTAATGAACTTATTAAAATTCATTAAAAGTTCAGCATTCTCAACATTATCCTCATCACTTGAGTCATCACTCAAGTGGTATTCATTTGTCCAAAATTTCAAATCCTTCCTATTCTTTGGAAGGTGGTTCATATGTTCATCAAGTTCCAAAAAGCTCATTTCATATGTTATCAATGAGCCTATAAGTTCTTCAATAGGTAAATTATTTAAATCTTTAGCCTCTTACGTTGTGGTTACTTTATAATCCCATTTTTTGGAAGAGATCTTAAAATCTTGTTTACGAGATCAAAATCTGAAAAAGATTTACCATGGGCTTTTAGACTATTGACGACATCTATAAAACGGGTGTACATGTCGCCGATAGTCTCACTTGGTTCCATTTGAAAAAGCTCAAAATCATGCAATAAGAGGTTTACTTTCGAGTCTTTAACTCTACTAGTTCCCTCATGCGTGATTTCAAGTGTGCACCAAATATCAAAAGCTATTTCACAAGTAGAAATCCAATTAAACTCAGATTTATCTAGAGCGCAAAATAAGACATTCATAGCCTTTGCATTTAATGAAAAAAAATTTCTCTAAGTTTAACCATTCATTCATCAGTTTAGAGGGAAGTTGAAAGCTGTTTACAATGATATTTCATAAGTTTAAATAAAAAAAAATTCTCATTCGAGTTTTCCAATATGTATAGTCCGACCCATTAAATAACGGATGATGAACAATCGAAAAACCCTCTTGAAAGCCATGAAGAGTCATTTCTCGTGAGTGTGAATCCAAAAGAGAAACAACGTGGCTCTAATACTAATTGTTGGAATCAGTTTGGCACAAAGAGGGGAGGGGTGAATTAGTGTAATAGTTAAGTACGACAAATTTTGACAATTTAAATGATTTTGGAAACTTCATACATTGAAAACTTCATTTCGATGAAATTCGATTTCGATTGCATTTAGACTTAAAATGATTCGTAAGAAGGAGATGAGGAAGTAGAGTAGCAAGTAAATAAGATTTGCTGAAATATAAAGAATAATAAGTAAATTCAAACCTAATTTTTATAGTGGTTCAGCCTTACGACCTACGTCTACTCTCAATTCCTCTTCTCTTGATGCCACCAACTTTTCTACTAGTTGTCTTCCTTCCAAAGGGCGAAGACTAATTCTCTTACAGTCCTCTCTCCTTTTGACGGGCTTAGGAGGTAACCCTTACGAACACTTCACTCCTCTCTTTCGATAGAATATAAATGAGAACTAGAGAATGGATGTTTACAAGGATTTTTATAGTGTTTTGTTCCTTTCAAAATCTCTATGCTTCTATCTTCAACCCAAGGATGGGAGGGGTATTTATAGGCTCCAATCTGATTCAAACTTGGAGCCAAAAATCTTTCCATCTCGGGTTTACCGGGTACTAGCGGTACCACCGCCTGTCACTAACGGTACCACCGCTAGTTTGACCCTGACACTGGCAGTACTACCACTAGTCTAGAGATACTATAACCTGGCATACTGACATTGTCAGTATACTTGGTGGTACCATCGCCCAAGTACTCTATCACTGGGCGGTACCACCACCTAGTACAACTTAGGGAGCTGAACCCAAGCGGTTCCATTGCCTCAGTCTGGCGGTGCCGATACCACCAGTACAACTTGGGGAGCTGAACCCAAGTGGTTCTATTGCCCCAGTCTGGCGGTGCCAAGGCACTGCCAGACAAGGTCTAGCACTCCTGATTAGGCCTTAAACCTAGCCCAAACCAATCCATTACCGGGCCTAATTGACCCCTACCAGAGTTATAGGATTATCACTTAATCCTAACCCTAATTATATGCTAACTATGAAATTAAAAATATTTCCTAAACAAAATAAAATCTAGCAAGACAAGTCTTCTTCCGACGAACTTCCAGCAGTCTTCTAACGAACCCTTGGACACCATTCTGCGGACTCTCGGCAAGCTCCTAGACTTCACGACGATCTTAGCGAGTTCCGGTGAGCATCTTCGGCAAGCTCCGATCTTTCTCGACGAGCTCTGCAAACTTCCGATGAACCTTCTGATGAACTTTCGAAAACCCTTCGATAAACTCCCTACTCATTCTTGCCCAGTTTCGACAACACTCCCGACGAATCTTCGGACTTTTGTTGAACTCTCGACCTCCTAATTATTTCATCGCACTTGACTCCGGTACTTTATTTTGCTTTATGTTTTCATTATTATTATAGTTAATCCTACACACATAAACCTTAACTCTACTTCGATCTAGTCAGTTACACGAATCAACCTCCTATTGCCTGGTACATCATTGGTTAGTGCTTCGTCTGGTTCTTCAATGCATCATCCTCTCTTGTGGCCTGTTACCCAATCAGCAGTTGACATCTGCATCCCCGATCTCCTTTATGCAATACCACTCTTTTTGGCCCGATGCCCGATATCTTTATCTAAAGCCTTCTACCGATTGTCGACCAGACCTCCGGCTCGATGTCTAATCTCCTAACATGATTTCCTTTAGTGCAACGCTGATTCATCTTATGTCAATTATCTAATCCTGATCGATAGTAGACCTGCGTCACTCAAAATGCAATTAGATAATAAAACACAATCAATTAGTTTCATCATCAAAATTTGAGACCCAACACAACAATCATCACTTGAGTTATCACTCAAGTGGTACTCTTTTGTTCAAAGTTTCAAACCCTTCCTATTCTTTGGAAGGTGGTTCATATGTTCATCATGTTCACTAAGAGTCATTTCATAGGTAATTAAAGACCCGATTAGTTCTTCAAGAGAATAATAGTTCAAGTCTTTAGACTCTTGTATAGTCATTATTTTTGAATCCCAACTCTTTGGAAAGGATCTTAAAATCTTGTTAATGAGATCAAAACTCGAAAATATTTTACTAAGACTTTTCAAACTATTAACGACATCCGTGAAATGGGTGTATATGTCACCAATAGTTTCGCTTGGTGCCATTCAAAAAAGCTCAAAATCATATATTAAAATATTTACTTTTGAGTCTTTGACTCTACTAGTGCCTTTGTGTGTGATTTTAAGTGTGTGCCAAATATCAAAAATCGTTTCAGACGTAGAAACATGATTAAATTTGGTTTTAACTAAGGCACAAAATAAGACATTCATAGCCTTTACATTTAAAGAAAAAAAAATTTTCTCAAAATCCATCCATTCATTTCTAGGTTTAGAAGGTGTTTGAAATATGTTTTCAATAATATTACATAAATCTAAATCCAAGGAAAGCAAGAAAACTCTCATTCAAGTTTTCCAATAAGTGTAGTTCGACCCGTTAAACAAGGGAGGACGAACGATCGAAAAATCCTCTTGAAATCTGAAAAGAGTCATTTCTCTTGGGTGTAAATCCAAATAAGAAATACCGAGCTCTGATACCAATTATTAGGATCAATTCAGTACTAAGAGGGGTGATGAATTAGTGCAGCGATAAAGAACGATGTCAAATTCGATGATTTCGTAAACTTCATACAATAAAAGAATCGTTTCGATAAAAATTGATTTCGATTGCATTTTAGCTCAAAGATGTTCATAAGAAAGAGGACAGTGATGAGGAAATAGAGCATCAAGTGAAGATAGTTTGCAAAAAGATAAATTATAAGAAGTAAATGCAAACCCGATTTTTATAGTGGTTCAATCATCCAACCTACGTTCACACCTGATTCCTCTTCACTTGAGGCAACCAGCTTCTATTAGTAGTCTCCCTTCCAATGGGTGAAGACTAACTCCCTTACAATACCTTCTTCTTTTGATGAACTCAAGAGATAACCCTTACAAGCACTCACTCCTCTCTTTAGGCTAAAAATAAGTTAAGACTAGAGGAGGAGATTTCTAAAGAGTTTTTTGTAGAGTTTTCTCACTTTTAAAGTTTGTGTGCTTATATATTCTACCCAATGATGAGAGGGGTATTTATAGGCTCCAAATGGATTCAAACATGAAACCAAAAACCATCCCATCCTGGGTCTTCCGGATACTAACGATACCACCACCTAGGCTTTCTACCATTGGGTGGTACCACCGTCTAGTGTGGCGGTACCATCGCTTGAGCACATTGGTTTATCAGTGTACTGGGTGGTACCACTGCCCAACTAGCGGTACCACTGCCCAGACCACCTAGGAGACTGAACCTAGGTGATGCCACCACTAGATAGGGTTCACTAACACTGTTTCGACCACTCATCTGGCCCAAACCCATCTGGGTATGTGCCCAACTAGCCCCTAACTAGGTTGGCCCAATTACAACCCAATTAAGTTAATCCTACTTTGATCTATATAATTATTATAAAGCAAATTAACATTATGTTGCCCAACACGTCATCGGTCCATCGGTGCTTCGTCCGGTTCTTCAGTACATCGTCCTCTCTTACGACCTGTTGCCCAATTGATAGTTGATGTTTACAATAATCTCCTTGGCATAACTCCGCTCTTCTTGGCCTGACGCTCGATTTTTTTGTCCGAAGCCATCTGCCGATCGCCGATTGGTCCTCCGGCTCAACGTCCAATCTTCTGACGTATTCTTCTCCGATGCAACGTCAATTCTTCCTACTTCAATTGTCTAATCCTGATCAAGAGTAGACCTACGTGACTTAAATAATAGTTAGATTACTAAAACACAATCAGTTAGTTTCATCATCAAAATCCAAGGCTCAACACATACAAACCCACACAAAATGCCCTCGCTTAAAGGATAAGGAATGTTCATCTAGTTTGAGAGAGTGATCGACTAAAGACAAAAAATACTTTTTAGATCCTAATATTCATATAACAAACTAGGCAATCTAATCAAGATAAGATCAAACAAAAAATGTTCAAGCAATAGTTGAAAATTCTTGTCCCAAAGTCAAATGTAAGGTTTCACCCCTAGGGACCCTCATTATTGACCTTCACAACTTTAGAATTTAAAGAAAATTAAAAAAGAAAAGGCTATTAGGCATGTCGAGAACCAACAGGAGAAGAAAATTATCAAGAAACAAAAAATCAAATCACCTAAATCGGAGGTGGATGCTGTGAGAAATGACCTACTAGAGATTGCTATCATGGCTTGCGTATTTTCGAAACCTCATTATGCTCAAAGGCAAGAAAAAGCTCAGAAGAGTTCTTGATGTGATCAACGATATCAGAGGAGATACAAACCTTAGTTGGAAACCTCTGCATGACCTAAGATGATCTATACCCATGAGATACCTTACCATAGCTTAGGACCCTCACGCACATGACTTGCCTTAGCATCGACAAGTGTAGAAGATGGAGCCAAGGCAAGGATTAGGTTTACAATCTTGGCCTGAGTAGCATCCACCTAGGAGAAAAGGAGAAAAGCTTGAGCATCCTTGATGGGAGGGTCTTAGCCAATTACATACGAGGGAGAGGGAGTGTCCCCCATGCAAAGGAACTTTTCTTTTATTACAAAAAAAATTTATTATTGAGAAATCGAAACTTTAATATAAAATTAAATTTAATATTATAAAAAGTCTAAGTAAAGTTTAAAAAGGGTGACTCGGCCAAAAATGTTGACAGTGTCCACCAAATTTACCATCAGAACAGATTCACATCGCAATGAAGAATTCCTAATTCCTGTTTTATATATACTTTCTCCAATTTTTTTAATCTCACTAATCAATCACAAAAAAAATCTTAATCTTCACAAATGCTAATATCTCTAATATTAAACTTATCTGCTGGATTGTACAACTGTTCATTACTCAACTGATGAGAAAAGACATTAGTCTTAACTGAGACCGATTTAAGTTGTAGGTCTGATTCCATTGACTGTGTAGCCCAGAAGTTTCTTTGTGGGCTAGTGATGGTCTTAAAAGGACTGTAATCTTTTCCTAGAGAGCATTGGGTCCAAATTTAGATTTTTTTTTTTTTACTAGATTGGTATCGTATGTTGTTTTTATTAGGATCAAGAATGGCACTAAGAGGAAAGGTGAATCAGTGTAACGGATAAAAAATGATAATTTAAATGATTTTAAAAATCTTCGTACGATAAAAACAATGTTGAATCTCGGATTTTGATGATGAAATCAATTGATAGGTTATTTGATCTAATCCATATTATTGACAGAAATGTGCGGGACTAACAACGATAGCAATGAAGATAAATTAAATTACTAGAGTCAAGTACGTTGGGAGTCCGAGATCCACCGAAAGTCTAAAGGTTCATCGAAAGTACTGTCAGAACTTGTCGAAAATGAATCAGAGACTTACCGAAGGTTTGTTAGAAGTTTACAGGAAGGTTCGTCGAAAGTTCGCGGAACTTACCAAGAAAATCGAAAGCTTGCCAAATAAACTCGTCAAAACTTATCGTAAAGTCCGGGAGCCTATTAGGAGTCTACTGGAAGATTGTCCGAGGGTTCGTCGGAAGTCCGCCGGAAGTTCATCGGAAGCTCACCAGAAGAAGACTCGATGTCGTCGAATTATATTTTGCTTAGAATATATTTTTAATTTCATAGTTAGCATGTAATTAGGGTTAGGATTAGGTAATAATTCTTTAACCTTGATAGGGGCCAACTATGCCCATAATTTAACTAGATTAGGTCAGATTCAAGGCCCATCCAAGTTTGCTGGACCTATCTGGTGGTGGCACCGCTAGACTGGGGCGATAGTACCACCCCAAGAACAGGTTCCTAGGTGGTTTGGGCGGTTGTACCATTGATAGTTATTACCTGTCAATGGTGGTACCTCTTGATAGGCGATGGTACCGCCCCTCTACAGAGCCCAAGGACTCTATCAGGTGATAGTACCACCAGACTAGGTGGTGGTACCGCCTAGTACACTAATAGAGTTGGATCAATTGGTGGTGGTACCGCTAGTGCCAGGTGGTGGTACCGCTAGTACCCGAAAATCCGAGATATGACTCTTTTTTGCTCTAATTCTAAAGCTAATTGAGCCTATAAATACCCCTTACTTCTCAGCTAGCAAGGGGTATTTATAGTGATAAAAACTAAGTCAAAACTCTAAAAAAGTTTACATTCGAAAGCTTAAGTGTTCACCTCACAAAGCCTCACTTGTAAAAGTTGTATAAGAGAGTGTGAACCACTTGTAAAAGTTTATAAGAGGGGTGTTTGGTCCTTCCCCTTCAAGAAGAATTGATAGTGGAAGCCGGAAACCTCATCGGAGGAGGTTTCAAAAGTAGACGTAGGTCATTTGACCGAACCACTATAAATCGCTGCGTACTTCTCTTGGTGTGAGTTTTTAAATTATTGCATTTCAATTTTTCCTTGGCTACAATCTCCTTCTCTCAACTCTCTTTCATATTCAATCAAAACATTCACTTTGTCAAAATCATTTTCGTCGCACCGAAACTTCTCAACGCACAACTCTTTTCGGAATTGATTTGAATTTATGATTTTTATCTGCTACACTAACTCACCCCCCCTTAGTGCCGCTCTAGATCCTAATAGTTGGTATTAGAGCAAGGTTACTCGCATTTAGTTTAAAATCCAAGAGAGATGATGTTTTTTAGCATGCAAGAGGGTCATTCAATCACACATCTGCCTATATTTAATGGGTCAGATTATACTTATTAGAAGACTTGCTTAAGAATTTTTCTTATTTTCATAGATTTTGAACTTTGAAATATTATTGAAAATGGCTTCCAAAAATCTTCTCTTCCGATGAACGAATGGAATGAATCGGAGAAGAAGGTTTTTGCTCTTAATGCAAAGGCTATGAATTCCTTGTTTTGCACTCTTGATAAAAATGAATTTAATCATGTTTTAATTTACAAATCGACTTTTGATATTTGGCATAATCTTAAAATCACTCATGAAGGCACTATCCGAGTGAAAGAGTCCAAAATCAACTTTTTGATGTATTTACAAATTATTTCGGATGAAACCAAGTGAGTCCATCGGAGACATGTACACCCATTTTACGGATATTGTCAATGGACTAAAAGCACTAGGAAAAGATTTTTTTAATTTCAAACTTGTAACTAAAATTTTTAGATCCCTTCCAAAGAGTTGGGATCCAAAAGTTATGACCATTCAAAAGACCAAGGACCTAGAGAACTTTCCTCTCGAAGAACTAATTTGGTCATTATGACCTATGAGATGACATGTCATGCTCATGATGAGCTTGAGAACCCTTTTCCAAAGAATAGGAAGGATATAGCATTAAGAACACAAGAAGATCACTTAAAAGAATCTTCAAGTGATGAGGACCTTGATGATGAACTTGCATTCTTGACTCGAAAATTTAAAAAATTTATAAGAAGGAATAAATTTAAAAATAATACTAAAAATAAACTTGAACCTAAAAAGGAACAAGTGATATGTTATGAATATAAGAAGCTGGGGTATTTCAAAAGTAAATACCCCCAAGCCAAGAAGAAGAAGAAGGCTCTAAAAGCAACATGGAATGACTTAAGTAGCTCTGAAAATGAAGAAGCAAATAACAAAGAGGTGGCTAACTTTGCTTTAATGACTTTTGGAGAAGAGGTATGTGATTTAGTTAATGAAAATTTAACTTTTGACAAGCTTTCAAATGCCTTTCATGAATAATTTGACGAGTGTCGAGTTATTAGTAAAAAGTTTAATTTGCTAAAAAAGGAGCATGCTCTTTTAGTTGATAAACTTGATAGTCTTAAACTTGATACTCTCACTTTACCTCCATGCTCTAAGTGTGAACACTTAGAGATAATAAAGAATGAGAACTTGCTACTCAAAGAGACCTTAGATAAATTTAAGATCAGTAGCAAGGGCTTGAACATGATCCTTACAAACAAGGGTCATGTTGGAAAGAGAAGTAGAATCGAATTCGTGAGTGGTTCTCACTGAAATCCAACCACTTTCATTAAAGGACTTACACTACATATATCATCTCACTCAAAGTCCAACTTTTATTGCAAACTCGGACATGTTGTTTACAAATGTCCATTTAAGAAACTTAGCTCACATAACTTGATATGGGTTCCTAAAGGAACTATAAAAAACTCAATGCATAATGACAAGATTAGTAGATCAATTTTTAAGCACCCAAGTTCAAATGGATACCTAAAAACCATCCTCTTTTGTAGACACATTCACCCACCAAGCTAGGAGCAAGAGATGGTACCTTGATAGTGGGTGCTCAAGGCATATGACCGGAGATCCATCTCAATTCTCTAAGCTCACTAGCCAAGACGAAGGGTATATCACCTTCGGGGATAACAACAAGGGTAAAAACATTGGTAAGGGAACTATAGGTAATAAATCAAGATTTTTAATTTATGATGTGTTATTAGTAGATGGCTTAAAGTATAATCTTTTGAGCATTAGTTAATTGTGTGATAAAGGATATATTATAAAATTTGAATCTAATGCTTGCATTATTGAAAAATCACACAACACATCTATGATTACACTAAAATAAAATAATAACTACACCATAAACATTGATGATCTTAGCAATGAAATGTATTTTTGGCTTTGAATGACGATGCTTAGCTTTAGTATAGTAGATTAGGTCATGCTAGCATGAAACTAATCTCTCAAATCATATCTAAAGAACTTGTAAGAGGCATTCTCAATATTAAGTTCGTTAAAGACAAAGTGTGTGATGCTTGTCAACTAGAAAAATAAATAAAAAATAGTTTCAAACTAAAGAATCAAAAAAGCATCTCTAGACCATTACAATTGATCCATATAGATTTATTTGAACTAATTAACACAACGAGCCTAGAAGGTACTAAATATACCTTTACAATCATAGACGACTATAGTAGATACACTTGGATATATTTCTTAGCTCACAAAAGTGATTACTTTAAATATTTTTCTAAATTTTGTAAACTTGTTCAAAATGAAAAGGGATTTATGATTTCATCGATTCAGAGTGATCACGATGGTGAATTTCAAAATCATGACTTCTAAAATTTTTGTGAATCTAATGGATATAATCATAATTTTTCTACTCCGATGAATCCTCAACAAAATATAGTAGAAAGAAAGAATAAAAATTTATAAGAAATGGCAAGAACTATGTTGAATGAACATAGTTTACCCAATACTTTTGGGCCAAAGCCGTTAATATGGCTTGCTACGTCATGAATAGGGTTCTAATAAGACAATCTCTCTCCAAAACTTCTTATAAATTATGGAATAACAAAAAACTAAATATTTCTTATTTTAAAGTTTTCGATTGCAAATGCTTTATCTTGAATGAAAAGGATGCTTTAGGAAAGTTTGATGCAAAATCTGATAAAGGTATCTTTCTTGGTTACTCTTCCATTTCCAAAGCTTTTCGTGTTTTCAATAAAAGAACCTTGGTTATAGAAGAATCTATTCATGTTGTTTTCAGTGAAGTTTTCAAATTTAAGAAAAATAATTTTGATAATGATCTTAATTTTAATGGTTTAAATTTGAATGAAACCTCTCCTCCAAATAGCAACTTAGATGTATTTTTTTTCCAAATTTTCTTACCTAAGGAATGGAAGTATATATATGCCCATCTAAAGGGGCTAATTATAGGAGACACATCAAAAAGAGTTCAAACTCGTTCTTCTTTTAAGAATTTTTATGTCAACACCGCTTTTCTTTCTCAAATTGAACCTAAGTCATTAACGAAGCCTTGAAAGATGATTCTTGGGTTATCACAATGCAAGAGGAATTGAACCAATTTAAGAGGAATGAGATGTGGAAGCTTGTTCCTAGACTTAGTGACCACTTAGTTATTGGTACTAAATGGGTCTTTAGAAACAAGCAAGATGAATTTGGTATCGTAGTTAGAAACAAGACTAGATTAGTGGTCAAGGGTTTTAAACCATGAAGAAGGTATCGATTATGAAGAAACATTCGCTCTTGTGGCAAGATTAGAAGCCATAAGGATGCTCCTTACCTATGCTACTAATAATAATTTTAAGTTGTTTCAAATGGATGTTAAAAATACTTTCTTAAATGGCTTCACTTCCGAAGAAGTGTATGTTAAACAACCACTTAGATTTGAAAACTCTCTTTTTCTTAATCATGTGTTTAAATTGACTAAGGCTCTCTATGGGTTAAAACAAGCCTAAGGGCTTGGTGTGAGAGACTTAGCTCTTTCCTTATTTCAAATAATTTTACTAAAGGCAATATCGATACTACATTGTTTATTAAATATTTTGAAAATAATTTTCTTATTGTTCATATTTATGTTGATGATATTATCTTTGGTTCTACAAACGAATCGCTATGTGAATCATTTGCCAAGTATATGAGTCATGAGTTTGAAATGAGTCTAATGGGTGAACTAACCTTCTTTTTAGGATTGTAAATTAAATAACTTAGTGATGGTATATTTCTTAATCAAACTAAATATGCATTAGATTTGTTAAAACAATTTAACATGGATGGTTCAAAAGCCATAAACACTCCTATGAGCATCTCTAGTAAGTTAGGCATACATGAAAGTGGAGAAAGTTTTGATAAAAAACATATAGGGGAATTATAGGTAGTTTACTTTACCACACTGCAATTAGACCAGATATCATATTTAGTGTAGAACTTTATACTAGATTTTAAGCTAATCCTAAGTTATCTCATCTTAAAGCCATTAAAAGAATCCTTAAATATCTTAAAGGAAGTCCTAACCTAGGATTATGGTATCCAAAATCCGATAACTTTGATTTAATAGCTCATGCGGATGCAGATTTTGTTGGATGTAGAATAGATAGAAAAAGCACATCCGGAACATGTCAATTTTTAGGACATGCACTTGTTTCTTGGACTTCCAAGAAACAAAATTCGGTTGCACTATCTACAGTCGAAGCCGAATACACATCCGCAACTGCATATTGTGCACAAGTTGTTTGGATGAAAAATACATTAGAAGACTATAGACTTCATCTAAAGAATATTCCCATAGAATGTAATAACACAAGTGCTATTTGTTTAACTAAAAATCTCATTCAACACTCTACAACTAAACATATTGACATTAGGCATCACTTTATACGAGATCATGTCAATAATAATGATGTTACTCTAGAATTTATTGATACAAAATATCAATTAACGGACATCTTCATAAAACCTTTAAATGAAGAATAATTTGATTTCATTAAAAGAGAATTAGGCATGCTAAATTGTCCTAATGCATGAGGTTGTATATTTCTTTTCAAAATTTTTTAACTTTATATCATCTTTTTGGTTTTCATGAACTTATCTTAATCCTTTACCTATCTTGGTATTATCTTTTTGGATTTCATACTATCTTACGACATCATTTCGATTTCGTATTTCCAAAGATGGAGTTTTCAGTTTCCTCCATTCTCGGATTAATAATCTTGCTTCATCAATAGATGATTTTTAGTGTCATTCACATTTTGAATTGATGTAGTGACTTTGATTCTATCGTTTTTATCCTCCCTCTACTTTCGTTGGCATGAGTGAACGAATCTCATTTTTCACACTTTCGTATCATGAAATTTGAAGTTTGATAATTTTGTCTTCATGACACTCAGAACTATTTTACTTTTCCTATCTTTATGTCATGAACTTTGCATGAAAAAAAGAAGCTCTCAAAATTCTTATAGCTTGAATGCTCTCTTCGGATTTCACTCATTTCTCTTCATGTGAATTTAATAAGTTCTCAATGCTTGATTGGTTGTTTTCCACTTAATGAGTTTTCAATGAGAATGCCAAGTTAGCTCTTTTTGAAATTTTTGATGATGATGTGTTTAGTTGCATTCCACTTCATAAATTTTTCATGGAAATGCCAAGTTGGCTTTTATGAATTTTTAAGTATGAAAACATCATCATGACTCCTTTCATGAGTTTTGAGCTTGAATGATCTCTCTTTTCTTCCTCATGAATTTTTTTTAAATGAATGTCATGAGCTCTTGATGAAATTTTTATGAATTTTGGCTTCAATGATCTATCTTTTCCACTTTACGATTTCATTTCTATAGCTTGAATTTTTTATCAAATTGCCTCTTGAACTTTTCATCTCAATCTTTCTTGAATGAACATTCATAATTCTTATCATGACTTTTATAAATTTTATGTTCAAATGATCTCTTTCTTCCTCACTAATTTCATTTGATAGAAACGATTCTTGTATACTTTTTTAATGACTTGAATGATTCACTTTTATACTTCAAGAATTATTATGCAGAAGTAACTCTTAATGCTGAATTTTTCATGTATGAATTTTTTTTTCATGAGCTCTTAGAAATTTTTATGAATGTTTTGTTTCAATGCTCTATCCCTTCTACTTTATGATTTTATAGCATGAATTTTTCAATAGAATGCTCATTTCCTTGATAGATTTATGGCATTAAGGCCCATTTCCTTTTTGTTGATGATAAAGGGGGAGAAAAATGTGGCAAGTTGAATTGATGACTTGATAGAATGATAAATGCTTTGTATGTATCGTATTGCAATGTATCATAATTGCTATGCTTTGTATCGTAAAATGCTTGTTATCATTAAAAACATCACAATGTATCACAATTATCTGCAGTGCATCGCAAATGACTATGGTGTATCGCAATTGTATGGAATGGTTCATGCATGCTTAAAATATTAATTTTTGTAAGATCGTTATCCTATCATGTTTAAATTTGGTATCTTCCATTGATATGATAAGTTAGCATGATGTATCGTAAAATGATATCATGCCTTGGAGTTGTACATTTTATTTTGATATCATTTAATTCTTGCTACATTTCAAAATTATAGTTGGTATCATTTGTCGAAATGAAGATTGTCTATCATCATTCGACATTAAACTTGAAATTAGATGTCATGCATTGACATCATTTTTGAATTATGAAAAATATAAAGTTTCATATTTAGGGATGAAAAATCATGCTTGTTGAGCATGTCGATAAGTTCAAATATATTTAACTTATCAGTTTCGGCTTGAATTCAAGTATTTCCTTTCTTAAAATATGGCATATAGATAGGGGGAGTTAAGATTAACTCTGTCATCAATTGATTATCATCATCAAAAAGGGGGAGATTGTTGAATCTCAAATTTTGATGTTGAAGTCAATTGATAGGTTATTTGATCTAATCTATATTATTAAGATAAGTGTGCAGGATTAACTACGATAGCATTGAAGACATAAAGCAAATTACCATAGTCAAATACGTTGGGAGTCCGAGAGTCCGTTGGAAGTCCGAAGGTTCATCGAAAGTGCTACCAGAACTGACCGAGAATAAATCGGGGACTTACTAAATGTTTGTCGGAAGTTCATCGAAAGATTCATTATAGGTTCGCAGAGCTCACTGAGAAAGTCGGAAGCTTGCCAAATAGACTCGTCAGAACTTGTCGTAAAGTCCGAGAGCCTGCTGGGAGTCCGTCGGAAGATTGTCCGAGGGTTCATTGGAAGTCCACCGAAAGTTCGTCGGAAGCTCGCCGGAAGAAGACTCGACATCGTCGGATTATATTTTGCTTAGAATATGTTTTTAATTTCATAGTTAGCACGTAATTAGGGTTAGGATTAGGTAATAATCTTTTAACCCTAGTAGGGACTAACTAGGCCCGTAATTTAACTGGATTGGGTCGAATTCAATGATGGTACTGCCCTAGGTGGTCTGGGCAGTGGTACCACCCTAGGTCAGTGGTGGTAATGCTTGACAAGCGGTGGTACCGCCCCCCTACAGTGCCCGAGGACCTTGTCAAGCGATAGTACTACTAGACTGGGAGGTGGTACCACCAAGTATAATGACAGAACAGGGTCAACTGGCGGTGGTACCGCCAATGATAAGCGGTGGTATCGCTAGCACCTGGAAATCTAGAATGTGACTCTTTTTTGTTTCAATTGCTAGTTATAGGTGCCCTATAAGCCAATCACATGAGTGATGGCACCTGTAACACGCTACATCATTCTCTTTGCTTATGATTATTGATATTTTCTCACATTATCTCGATGTATATTGTGATGTCCTTGGATCTATGTAATGGGAATCAGATCATGATGAGATCACGATAATGAGACCGATTCATGTTTAAACACAAACCCTAAATAATCCCGGTTATAGGTTACTCAAGAAGGACATCGAGATAACTGGATAGACTAGTGTGTTGTATACCTATCTATATGATGGAGGTGGTTGGTCTCATAGCTACTCGTGTGGGGACACTGAGGATATAGTACAGGTGCTCATTGGAGAATGAGTTCACTGATTGATCCACTTACGAAATACTGGATGGTTATTGATATCTCACATCAGACAGCGATTTTGTAGTCCCAGTAGTGTATCTGGTCCTTAGACTTAAGACACCAAGGATGTCATGTATGAGTACTCCACTTTTTGATACTGGACTTATAGGTTTGGAAGTTTCCGACCTAGTACAGCTGGTTATTGGAAGTGGCAACCAACCTTACGAGGGTAATTGAGTATTAATAAAGGATCATCCATTCTTGGTATCATGAGCGGAATATCTGATATATTCTTGCTTAAGCAAATCCCTGGCCAAGGTCATTTGGATTGAGAGAGAAAGAGTTCTTCGGGAGAATCTGTAATATCCCTCATTTTTAGAATTTATATAAGGATCTATGTGTAAAATTTGAGGACCTATTTGTAAATATTAAAATTTTAGGGATAAAACTATTAAGTTGCATTAAAAAAAGGGGAAAAATAGTGATGGTTATCCCATTGCCTCTTTCCTCGTGCACACCTCTGTTGCTTGCATGAGGAAAACAGAGGAGATTAGTGGAAGGGGAGGAAAAGGAAAGAAGAGAAGAAGAAGGAGAGAAGAGGAGAGGGGGCTGTGGTGTGGAGGAGAAGGGAAAAGGAAGAGAAGAAGAGGGAGCAGAGAGGGAAGAAGAAGAGGGAGGAAGGAGGGCTGCGGCTGTGGCTGTGGCTTTGGCTGTGGGTATGGCAGCTGCGGCTGGGGTTGCTGCACCCCTGTTTCCTGCATAAGGAAACAGAGGAGGTGTTGTGCGTTGGTGGAGGAGAAGGAAAGAGAGGAAGAAGAAAAGAAGCGAAGGGGAAGAAGAAGGGAGAAGAAGAGATGAGGAGGGAAGGAAGGCAATGGGCTCACGGTTGTGGCAAATTGTGGTGAGAAAGAAGAAGAGGAGGAGAGGAAGAAGGGGTGTGCTACTTCTGTGTGCGATTCTGCATTGGGAAAGAAGAGGAAGGAAGAAGAAGAAGGAGAGGGAGAAGAGAGGGAAAAGAGGATGAAGGGAGGATGAAGGGAAGAGGAACGAGGGTCTGCTGCAGTGTGTGCAGGCACTGGGAAAGAAGAAGAAAAAGGGAAGGAGAGGAGGAGAAGAAGAGGGAAAAGAGGATGAAGGGAAGAGGAACAAGGATCTGCGGTGTGGTGGCTGACTGTGGCATGTGGCAGTGCCATTCTGGGAAAGAAGAAGAAAAAGGGAAAAAAGAAGAGGGAAGAAGAAGAAGAGAAAGAGGAGAGGAAGAGGAACGGGAGAAGAAGAAGAGAGCGTGTGGTCATGGTCACATTGCAAATGCAGCAGAAGAAGAAGAAGAGGAAGGAAGAGGAGAAAGAGAGGAAGAGGAGCAAGGGAGGAAGAAGAGGCTATGGCTCAGAGAGGAGCCGAAATAGCACAAAGGGAAGGGATCATTGCGCAGTGCACATGGCGATCGCGATAGGCAGCGATCTAGGCAAATTGGTGTCATTGGGAAAAAGAGAAAGTAAAAGCAAGTGACTGTGCCCTCCTGCATTCTGCACGAGCTGCAGCTAAGGAGGAAGAAAGAAGATAGGTGAAGAATACGGCATAGGGAAAGAAGATGGAGGAAAGGTAGAAGGATTTGGGCTTACAATTTCGTTGGATCGAAATATTCGAAAGGCAAGTGTTCTACTCCTTTCTACTTCAATTTCAATCTTTGCTTTTACCTTGGATATGAGAAATTTGAATTGTTCTAGCCTTGAAATCTGATATCTCTATTGTTTGGAATGTAAATGTTTGAATTTGAAAAATTATCAAGATTTTGATCCTTCTACTTTGTTTCAGCTATAAATCCCTGTACAGAATTCCAATTTGGGTAAAAATTATTTGATCTGAATATAGACTTGTAAACCTTTCTTTTGACAGCTTACTTCTATGATTTGGAGTAAATTTTCTTATCCAAACATCAAATTGAATTAGCTCTACGAAATCTATAAAACAGAGATAATAAGCTCTGACCTTTTGATACTAAACTACCTATAACTCTCTATTGGGAACTCTGATTTATATGAAACTTACTTTGTTGGAAACTAGACTTATTGATCTTTCTTTTGGTACCTAGATTAAAAGGTTTGGAGTTCGTTCAAATGACTGCCCAGAATTCTGTTAAATTCGATTCTATTGTTTCTGAAAACAAAGATTTCATTCCTTGACTTTTAGTTACCGAATCATTTGTAACTCTTTGATTGAAACTCCTATTTGAATGAAACTTATTTTATCTGAAAGTAGATTGACTTAGCTTTCTAATGGTATATTTCTTGAGTAATTTGGAGTATAATTGGTTATCTGAACAATTCATAAAATGTGAATCTCAAATTCTGCCAAAAATAGAGCTTTGGTTGATTCTGCCTATTCTTGTTTATTCCTTTGGAAAATTGATTTCGACTATAATCCTTTCTTTGACTGAGCTTGATATTATTGCTTCGAATCTTGTATGCTCTTGCTTTTATTTCCTTTCAACTTTGAATGCAATTTTGAAAGATTATGTTTGTATCATATTGACTCGTAAAGGCATATGTACGTTTTGTTAATCCGCATGTGCTTCCGATGTGCCAATTTTATTGCTCACCTGTCCTTTTGTACTCTGGTGTCTTGTGGGATAATATGAACCTTTGCTAGAAATGGTAAAGGGAGTTAAGCTTAGAGCCCGCGATTGCTCTGCCGGCCCCATTGACTTCACGCAGACGTGGGTGGATGGAGCTCCCAGACGTGGGAGACTAATGTTGGTGATCATCCAAAAATGGATGAATCACGTTATGTATGTGATCCCACTGCACCCTCTGTGTTTTTGATCTGATATCCAAAGCATTGCTTATGTGTTTATATGTGCGCTTTGGATGATAAGAAAATGAATGAACATCAGATATGATATTTGAGCTTCTGTTTCTTATTTGATATATGGATATACTCTGCGATATCTCATATGCCATTGTTATGCTTTGAAATATGTTCCGAATCATTTCATTTGCCATTTGATATGTTCTGAAATATTCCCTTTGCTCTTGATATGCTCCAAAACCATTCATACGTCATTGGTATATTCTGAAATGTTTCCTTTGCTTTTGATATGCTCCGAAACCATTCATACGTCACTGATATGTTTCGAAATGTTCCCTTTGCTCTTGATATGCTTCGAAACATTTCATACGTCTTTGATATATTTTGAAATGTTTCATTGCCCTTGATATGCTCCGAATCAGTTCATACATTATTGATATATTCCGAAATGTTTCATATGTTGTTGATATGCTCCGAAACATTTCATACATCATTGATATGCTCTGAATGTCCTATGCACCATTGATATGCTCCATAATATCCTATGTGTCATTTGATAAGCTCTGAAATACTATTTACGTCATTTGATATGCTCCAATTACTCTCTGCTCTATTTGTTACGAATCAAATATATTTTGGAATGAAATGACATCTGTGATTTTGTATCTAATAAGCTGATACCTATGAATTATGGTATTTCTGCCTTGTATTTTGATATCAAGTTTGTTTGAAACTATCATTCCTTATTCTGGATATGTTTTCCCACTTGCTGAGCTTTGTAGCTCACTCCGTTGTTATATAACCCTTTTTCAGGTTAGCATATCACTCACTGAGATGTTTAAATTGAGCTAAGGTAGTGGAAAGCTATTCAGATTGTGGCAAGCCTTTGTGGGTTATTATGTTATTGTTGTATAAGTATGTTTTGTATGTAATGAAATGTTATCGATGAATCTGAATTGATGTATTATGTAAAAGCTTTTAAAGACCTCACATGGTTGGAATTTTGGAAATGTTGAGTTCAGGGTATGATGATATGAATTTATGGTAAATGGTTGGAGTTTTGATTGTATAAATTCTTATGCTTGTGGAATTATAAGTGAGGTTAATATTTTGTTAAGTTTGTTTGGGTTCTTATAAAAGCAAGGGTAAAGGTGAGAATCAACCTAATCAAAGTAGAGGTATTAAGTGTTTTAAGTGTCTTGGGCATGGACATATAGCACGTGAATGCCCTAATAAGAGAGTTATGATTATAAGAGATGGGAATAAAGAATTTGAAAGTGAAAAAGAGGATGATGATGACATTCCAATGGATACTAGTGACGTAAAGTATGCTAAAGGTGAAATTTTGGCTATTCAACGCACAATTAGTTTGCAAAGTAAAAATGATGAATATGGTGAACAACGTGAAAATCTGTTTCATACTCATTGTTTGATTGCTAATAAGTTGTGCAATGTGATTGTTGATAGTGAAAGTTGTACCAATGTGGCAAGTACCTTGCTCGTGGAGAAACTGAAATTGCCTACTATCAAACATCCAAAACCTTACAAGTTGCAATGGTTTAATGATAGTGGTGTAGTAAAGGTAAATCAACAAGTGTTAGTTCATTTTTCAATTGGTAGATATAAGGATGAAGTTTGGTGTGATGTGATACCTATGTATGCTGGTCACATGTTGTTGGGGAGACCATGACAATATGATCGTAGGGTAACACATGATGGGTTCAAGAATCGTTATTCCTTGATCATGGATGGACAGAAATATCAGCTTGGACCGTTGCCTCCGAAGACAATTCTTGAAGACCAGATGCGCATAAAACAACAATATGAGGAGCTTGAGTCTTCATTAACCAAAACTTTTGGGAGGGAGCAAGAAAGAGAGAAAAAAGAAAAAGATGAGATAAGTGATAAAAATAAGAGTATTGAGAAACACAAGGGGAGAGAAAACAAGGAAGGCTTAAGTTAAAGAAAAATGAGTATTTATGCCAAAATGAGTGATGTAAAAAAGGCCTTAACCATGAGGCAACCCTTACTTGTACTTATGTACAAGGACATTTTGATTTCTTCTAACAAAGTTGACAAAAGTTTGCCTAGTGTTATTATTGATCTTTTGCAGGAAAATGAGGATATCTTTCCCGAAGAAGTTCCCAATGGTTTGCCACCAATTAGAGGAATTGAGCATCAAATTGATTTCATTCCAGGTGCAAGCATACCAAATAGGCCAGCATATAAATGCAACCTAGAAAAGACCAAGGAAATCCAAAAACAAGTCAGTGAGCTTATGGAAAAGGGGTATGTGCGAGAAAGCATGAGTCTATGTGCAGTTCCTGTTCTTTTGGTGCCTAAAAAGGATGGATCTTGGAGAATGTGTGTTGATTGCAGAGCCATCAACAAAATCACGGTAAAGTATCGACATCCTATTCCTAGGCTAGATGACATGTTAGATGAATTGTATGGTTCTTGTCTATTTTCAAAAATTGATTTGAAATTTGGATATCATCAAATAAGAATGCATGAGGGTGATGAATGGAAAACTACTTTCAAAACTAAACATGATTTATATGAATGGTTAGTGATGCCTTTTGGCCTAACTAACACACCTAGCACTTTTATGAGATTGATGAACCATATTTTGCGTGCTTACATTGGAAAGTTTGTAGTGGTTTATTTTGATGATATACTTATGTATAGCAAAAGTTTAAATGAGCATGTAACACATTTAAAAGCTATTTTTGATGTGCTTAGAAAAGAAAAGTTATATGCTAATCTACAAAAATGCACTTTTTGCACTAATAAAATTAATTTTCTTAGATATGTTGTAAACGATAAAGGAATACATATTGATCAAGAAAAAGTAAAAGTAATTAAAGAGTGGCCAAAACCCACTAGTGTTAGTGATGTTAGAAGTTTTCATGGTCTTGCTAGATTTTACAGAAGATTTATTAAAGATTTTTCTACCATTGCTGCACCATTAACTGAATGCATCAAAAAGAATATTGGATTTAGATGGGGTAAACAACAAGATGATGCTTTTAACTTGCTTAAAGATAAACTCGATTCAGCACCTTTGCTTGCTTTACCTAACTTTGCTAAAACTTTTGAGATTGAGTGTGATACGAGTGGAGTAGGTATTGGAGGAGTCTTAATACAAGAGGGTCGACCCATTGCATTCTTTAGTGAGAAGCTAAATGGAGCAAGTCTTAACTACTCGACATATGATAAAGAATTTTATGCTCTAGTAAGAGTGTTAGAGATATGGCAGCACTATCTTTGGCACAAGAAATTCATTATACATACCGATCATGAGTCTTTGAAATATCTCAAAGGACAAGGAAAGCTAAGTCGTAGGCATGCAAAATGGGTGGAGTTTATTGAATCCTTTCCATACATCATCAAGTACAAACAAGGTAAAGAAAATGTGATCGCCGATGCTCTTTCTAGAAGGTATGCTCTAATTTCTAAACTTGATGCAAAATTATTGGGTTTTAAATACATTAAAGATTTATACAATTCTGACCATGATTTTACTAATGTTTATGGGGCATGTGAAAAAGGAGGTTTTGATAAATTCTTTAGGTATAATGGTTTTCTTTTCAAAGAAAACAAGCTGTGTGTTCCTCAATGTTCAATGAGAGAATTACTTGTGAGAGAAGCACATAGTGGAGGTTTAATGGGACATTCTGGAGTTAGAAAAACTTTAGATGTGTTAAGTGATCATTTCTTTTGGCCACACATGAAAAGGGATATTGAAAGATTGTGTGAGAAATGCATCACTTGTAAACAAGCTAAATCTAAAGTAATGCCTCATGGGTTATATACACCCCTTCCTATAGCTAGTGAACCTTGGGTTGATATATCCATGGACTTTGTCTTAGGTTTACCTAGGTCAAAAGGAGGGAGAGATTCTATTTTTATTGTTGTTGATAGGTTTAGCAAGATGGCACATTTCATTCCTTGCCATAAAATAGATGATGCAACACATGTTGCGGGACTATTTTTCAAAGAAATTGTGAGGTTACATGGTATCCCAAGGATAATTGTGAGTGATAGAGATGTGAAGTTTCTTAGCCACTTTTGGAAAACACTTTAGTGTAAGTTGGGTACAAGATTGTGGTATTCAACCACTTGTCATCCACAAACAGATGGAAAAACGGAGGTGGTAAATCAAACTTTATCAATACTTTTGAGGGCCATAATTCAAAAAAATTTTAAAAATTGGGAGGAGTGTTTGTCACATGTGGAGTTTGCTTATAATAGAAGTGTGCATGCTACAACAAACCATTCCCCATTTGAAGTTGTGTATGGGTTCAATCCATTAACTCCTATGGATTTGCTACCTTTACCATTGGAAAAGGCCAATTTGGATGGTCAGCAAAAAGCTGATTTTGTCAAAGCATTACATGAAAAAGTCTAAACATAAATTGAAAAGAATCTACAATATGAGAAACAACACAACAAAGGCCGAAAACAAGTAGTGTTCGAACCTGGTGACTGGGTTTGGGTACACTTAAGGAAGAAAAGATTTCCTAGTCATAGGAAGTCTAAACTAATGCCAAGAGGAGATAGTCCATTTCAAGTCCTTCAAAAAATCAATGACAATGCATATAAGCTGGAACTACCAGGTGAGTATGGCAACATTAATGCAACATTCAATATTTTTGATCTATCTTTGTTTGATGTAGGTGATGGAGGCTATGATTCGAGGACGAATCCTTTCCAGGAAAGGGGGAATGATATGAACCAGCAAGTTGATCATAATTCTATTAAAGACCCTTTAACTATTCATGGAGGACCAATGACAAGAGCTAAAGCTAAGAGGATGAAAGAAGCTTTAACTTATTTATTGGAAAACATTTGGAAGGATCAAGCTAGTCAAGACTCAGTCAAGATTCTATGGTTGGAAGAAGAGCCTAAAATGGTCAACATGATCATGAAGAGAGAAGGACAAATTTGAAGACCTCATCTTAAAGAATAAAAGTCCATTCAGCCATGTTTACCAAAAATCATGAATTTGGAATATGAATGTTATTTAATGCATTCATTCCCTTTGTACTAAGCCTCATACTATATAAATGAGGCTGATTCCCAGTGTAAGACAAACAATTTGGAAAATATAACAATTCTTCAACACTGGTGAGTGTTTTGTTTTTAAGTTCTTGCATGAACTTTAGAACTTATCAAGCTTTTCTGCTTGTGGCGTTCAAACCAAATCTTTGCTTTTCCTTTAACTTATCAGACTTATTAGTTCATGGCGTCTTAAGGGAATTCAAAGTATTATTCTAGTTATTTCATCAATTTTTTATTCATAAGTAATTAGAATAGTTTCCCTTACTTCATTCTTGAACGATCCGCCTTGTTTCAATTCGTTGGAGGGTATCAATTTGCATTTCATATGTATCATAGCTCTTTGGCTATCGGGGTGTATGGTTGCTAAATTGATAATTTCTATCATGTATCATTTCTCGCTCTTAGCTAGTAATGGTAAAGATGTCTACAAAGAAGGATGATTTTTAGGTACTAATTTGACCTTGGGTGCCTCAAAAATTGATCTACTTAACTTATCATTTTGCATAGAGTTCTTTACGATTCCTTTAAGAACCTAAATCAATTTGTGTGGACCATATTTCCTAAATAGACATTTCTAAGCAAGATGTCCTAGTTTGCAACAAAAGTTGCATTTGGTATGGGGTGATACATGCAAGGTAGGGCCTTTAACAAAGGTGGTTGGATTTCGGTAAGAGCTACTCACAAATCTGATTCCACTTCTTTTATGAACATAACCCTTATTGACAAGGATCATATTTAAGGACTTGCTACCAACCTTATGCTTTTCTAGAGTTTCTTGGAGTAGCAAGTTTTCCTTCTTAAATGCCTCTAAGTGTTCATACTTAGTGCATGGAGGTAATGAAAGAGTATCATGTTTAAATTTTTTGAATTCGCTAATTAAAAGGGCATGCTCCTTTTTCAACAAATTAAACTTCTTACTAATTATTCTACATTCATCGAACAAATCATGAAAAGCATTCAAAAGTTCATCGAAAGTTAAATTTTCATCTAATAAACTACTTATCTCTTCTCCAATAGCCATTAGCGCATAGTTGACAATCTCCTTATTGTTTGTTCTTCATCTTCGGAGTCGCTTGAGTCATCCCACGTTGCTTTAAGCGCCTTCTTCTTCTTTGGTTGTTTTTTCTTCACTTGGGGACATTCGTTTTTGAAATGTCCTAGCTTCTTGCATTCATAGCATATCACTTATTCTTTTTTGGGTTCAATTTTATTTTTAGTGTCATTTTTAGATTTATTTCTTTTTATGAATTTTTTGAACTTTCTTGTCAAGAGTGTCAAGTCATTATCACAGTCCTCATCACTTGAACTTTCTTTCAAGTGGTCTTCATGAGTTTTTAGTGTCATATCATTCCTATTCTTTGGAAAGTTGTTCTCGAGCTTTTCATGAGCATTATTATCTCATAGGTCATTAAAGACCCGATAAGTTCTTCGAGAGGGAAATTGTTCAAGTTCTTGGCCTCTTGAATGACCGTTACTTTAGGGTCCCAACTCTTTGAAAGGGATCTCAAGATTTTATTAATAAGTTCAAAGTTAGAAAAACTTTTACCAAGCACTTTTATTCCATTGATGACATTTATAAATCAGGTGTACATGTCTCCAATGGACTCGCTTGGTTTCATCCGAAACAATTCATAAGCATGAACTAAAAGATTTATTTTGGACTCCTTTACTTTGCTAGTACCTTCGTGTGTGATTTCGAGTGTGTGCCAAATATCGAAAGTCGTTTCACAAATAGAAACTCGATTGAACTCATTCTTATCTAAAGCACAAAACAAGACAATTTATAAACTTGGCATTTAGAGAGAAAGCTTTCTTCTCCAACTCATTCCAATCGTTCATTAGAAGAGAAGACTTTTTAAAACCATTTTCAACAATGTTCTATAATTCAAAATCCATATAAATAAGAAAAATTCTCATCCGAGTTTTTCAATAGGTGTAATCCGTCTCATTGAATATGGGTGGATATGTAATTGAGTGACCCTCTTGGTTGCCATCAAATGCTATCTCTCTTAGGTTTAAAACCAAAATAAGAGTGACCTTGCTCTGATATCAATTGTTAGGATCAAGAACGGTACTAAGAGGGAGGGTGAATTAGTGCAACGGATAAAAAATGACGGTTTAAACGATTTCGAAAATCTTCGTATGATGAAAGTAATTCATTCGATGAAAGTCATTTTAGAAAGACATTTGATTCAAATGAGTTCATGAGTTAATAGAGAAGAGGAGATTGAATAGATGTAAAGAAGTAAAGTAGATTACAGCAAAAGTAAAATGTAAAGTACGCACCAAGAGAAGAACACACTAATTTTATAATGGTTCGATCCGATACCTCCTCCAATAAGGTCATCGACTTTCATTATTGATCTTTATTGAAAGGAAAAGATTAATCACCCCTTTATAGAGTTTTTACAAGTGGTTCACTCTACTTTTATAAACTTTTACACTTAGAGAATGATGGAGGTGAACTCTCAACTTTTGCAAACTATTTCACTATAGATTCAGTTCAATTGTTATCATTTCTCTATGCTCAACTAGTTGAGAAATAATGGGTCTTTATAAGCCTCAATTGGCTTCAAAAATGAAACCAAAAAAGGTCTCATCCCGAATTTTTGGGGTACTAGTGGTACTACTACCAGTTGACTCTAACAGTGGGTGGTACCACCGCCCAGTCTGGTAGTACTACCATTAGATAAAGTCTCGGGTACTAAAATGGGGCGATACCACCACCTGATTAGCGGTATCACTGCATGATAGTTATTAATTGTTGACAGTACCACTGCCCAATCTGGGTGGTACCATCGCTTAGGCTCTTGGGAAACTGAGCCTGGGGCAGTTCCACCACCAGACATGGTTTAACAGTATTGTTTAGGCTTTGAGTCTAGTCCAACACAATCTAATTGCAAACCCATTTGGCCCCTAATTACGTGCTAACTATAAAAATTAAGGCATACATTAAACAAAATAAGTCCGGTAAGTCTAGGTTTCTTTCGGTGAGCTTCCAGCAAACTTCCGGTGATCATCCGACAAACTCTCGGACATCTTCCAATGGACTCCAACAAGCTCTTGGACTTCATAGCGATTTTCTTGGCGAGTCCCGACGAGTTTCTTTGGCAAGCTTCGATCTTCTCGGTGAGCTCCATGAACTTTCGACGAACTTTCCGACGAACTTCCAATAAACCCTTCGGCAAGATCCTGATGCATTCTCAGCCAATTCCAATAGCATTCCCGACGAATGTTCGGACTCCCGACGAATCCTCGGACTCCCAACACATCAATCGATCTTGACTCTGGCACTTCGTTTTGCTTTATGCCTTTATCGCTATCGTAGTTAATCCTGTATAGTTTTCTCAACATATAGATTAGATCACATAACTTATCAATTAATTTATCATCAAAATTCAAGATTCAATAATTTTTTATATAATTTTAAATTTTTTTAAACTCAAGTCTTTTTTTCTTGTAAGGAGAGTAATATTGGGATTAACTCAATAGTTGTTTCATGAATTCAGACCCCTAATGGATGTGATAAATTAAATAATGATGACTCATTTCATATTAACACCTAAGAAGAGGGTTTGAGATTTCTTATAAGGTATTTTGATAGTACTTATTTGCTGGCAGGAGGTGGTTTCAACATGCAGAAGGGTTCCTTCTAATGTAAAGAAGGGACTCTTGTTTGCAAAAGAGGAGGGTGTCACTCAGCTTAAGGTGAAGATGGATGCACCATGCTATAGTGAATATTTTACAAGACAACCATGACGAATGTTCATCATTTGGTTCAAGACACTATTTCTTTTTATTAAAATCTTTCTCTTAAATTAGAATCTCTTTATATATATATATATATATATATATATATATATATATATATATGGGGAAGGCAACAAAATATACTGACTGACTTAAAAATCATGTCAAAATAACTAAGTCACATTTTGTTTAAAGGTAGGCATGGCCTTCTGCCTTTTTTGTTTTGGTTTTTTGTATGCTGACCTTCGGGGCATACGTTGCACTGATATTATAAAGTAATGAATTACTTTTTTTTTTCTTTTTAAAGGGCGGTAACCCTAGGTGAAGGATGCTGAAGTATTATGGACCATTTTGTATGTTGATATTGACATGGACATTACTTGTCATGGTGGATTCACAGCTCAATTCTCCAACTTTACATGTCATGAAACCACATTAACCCAATTTCTAATAGTCACTGAAAGCAATTATCTCTTAAAGAGATCAAAATTTTTCCCACGTAATTTTGGGGCACTTGCGTGTACATATCCTGCTTCTTTGAGGCGTCTAAAACGACCTTTCATAATTGAATTGATCGGTAATTTTCTTTGTCAGACACATCAGGGTAAAAACTAATGAAACAGTTTCATCAAAATATAAATTGGTGGATTTATCGGAGAAGTTGTGTTCCCTCCATGATTGATGTTGACAATCCAGAAAGTCGTCACCTTCAATTTTGGGAGCAGGTAAACTGCATTGCTTGCCCCCTACGTGGACTAGTCTGCGAGGCTCTCGCATGCCTTTGTTATGATCCGTAAGTAACATCTCAGACACCGTCATTCCCACAATGTAACCAGTGTTTCAGCTTACCAACTTCGTTAGACCACAACTAAGGGATCTCAACGCCATCACTGTCATGTTGACGAAAGTCAAGTTGCAAATAATTGACACATGATTGCAACCATAGCAGCCTTCAGACTGGACTTGTCAAACATCATCATTCTTTGTTCTTACAAATAAAATAAATATTATTATTATTATTATTATTATTATTACCAGTATATTAGCTCACTGCACTCCACAACTCTCTTAAGAGAGTTGTGGGCCCCTTGGAACATGATGTCTCAGCACATCCTGTCCGTCGATTTGTCTCTGTTGCTGTTTGCCGGAAGCGAGTTGGTGATCCCACATCCTTTTATTCGGAAAGAACGATACATAATAATCTCACCTAATAATGTACAGTAGCTTTGGGTGGAACAGTTTTAAGATTTAACGTTCCGTCGGGGCAGAATAAGTGGCCGTTTTGTCTCCCTCTTTGTACCCGTCTGCGGGACCCACACGTGCTGGTTCATCCTGATGTCCACTGAACAGGAAGGTTATTGAAGGGGTAGAGTTTCAACGCGTAGAAAAGTAGTGCTTTTTGTCCTACGCCTATACTTCGAAGACTGATAGAATCAGCCGGGACCACATTGCGGGGCATGTGATGCCCCATAACACGGGCCCGCTTCCTTGGCTCGCGCGGCGACAATTGTGCACGAACCTCGCGTTAACCGAAGAACTCCAGGCTGATTCGGCCGAGCTAAGAACGAGTTCCTCAGCAAAATTACGTCCGAGCCCGTGGCTCTCGGTTTCGTCTACAAGGAGCCCCGCCCGTCCCCTCCCTCGAAGAGCGCCAGGGAGGGCACGTCCGTCGCCGCATCTACAACCCCCGGAAGCCTTCTCCATTCGGGAACCCGGTCCTTTGTCGTACCCGCCATGGCCTCCGAGCTCATCTACCGCGGCCATGACGCCGCCCACACGCCGACGAGCGGCGGCGCCGGGTACTCACCCAAGCCGGAGAAGCGGCTGCTCTGGTTCTCACGCCCGCTCCGCTACCTTATTCGGGAGCAGCGCCTCGCCTTCCTACTCGTAGGCATGGTCCTTGCCACCCTCTTCTTCGCCCTCGCTCCCTCCTCTTCCTCCTACTCCTCCGCCGAGGCGGCCGAGCTGGCCCTCCGCTCGGCGATGGAGCCAGCGAGATTCGGCGAGCACCACCGTCACAGGGCGGCGTTCGAGGCTGCGACGTCGAGGGGCTTCGTCGGGGGGAAGGTGCCGCTGGGAATCAAGCGGAAGGGGCTCCGCATCGTGGTGACAGGCGGGGCCGGCTTCGTGGGGAGCCACCTGGTGGACCGGCTGATCGCTCGCGGGGACAGCGTCATCGTGGTGGACAACTTCTTCACGGGGCGGAAGGAGAACGTGATGCATCACTTCGGGAATCCCAACTTCGAGCTCATCCGCCACGACGTCGTCGAGCCGCTGCTGCTCGAGGTCGACCAGATCTACCACCTCGCCTGCCCCGCCTCCCCAGTCCACTACAAGTTCAACCCCGTCAAGACCATCATATCCTTTTCTTCTTCTTCACTGATCTGTTCATCTCCTTCTTCCTCTTAAGATTATTTTTCCCTCCATCTAAACGCATGTTTCTAATGGTCAAAAATTGGCTTTCGTTTTTTATTTCTGGCATTGATGATCGATTCCAATTTTTCTCACTGTTTCATTCAGAATCTTCTTTTTCGTTGTATTGTTGTTTTGGGTCTTTTCCACTGTTCTTGTTGCAGTCTCTAATGAGTTCTCCTGTCTTTTCGATTTGGTAAATTTGTAATTAAGTCCTTGTTTCCCAGTTATATTCTTTCTTGGAATTTCCCAAAATCGTGATCTGTCATCTCTTCTGTTACCTCAGATGGATTCTTTTCTGCTGAGTTTCTTTCTGTTTGACAATTTACAAGATATCTCCTTTTGGGTTGTTATGTTACGTGAGATCTTAATTTCATGGGTTCATCAGTCCTCGGTGCTGGTTCTTCTCATGCTTACAGATCAATGAAACCATGTGGGGATATTTTCCCAGATCAAATTTCTTGTTCATGTTCTTTGTTTTATATACAAACTTATTAGTTGTTTCAGAAAGCTCTACTTGGTTAATAATGGTGTGTGGTTGGATGGTAAGTTGCTGACCTCCTTGTTGGTGTTCCAGCAAGCGAAAAGAATCAAATAGAGAGTAAGGAGAAAGTGCCAATTTTTTCTCCTGGTGAAAGCCTTAATTCAGTTAGCCTCTTGTTGTGGATTGCACAAAACCAATGTGGTGGGAACTCTGAACATGCTTGGCCTGGCCAAGAGAGTGGGAGCCAGGTTCCTCCTCACCAGCACCAGTGAAGTCTATGGTGATCCATTACAGCACCCTCAAGTTGAGACCTACTGGGGCAATGTCAATCCCATCGGTATGCATCTTCTCTCTCTTTCTCCATCTCTTTCATTTCTTTAGCTCTGGCTCTCTTAGAATCATAAGTGGAATAAAACCCATCCTAAGTGGAATAAATCCTTTCTCTTCGTTTTTTATTGGGGTGGGTTGCAACTTGGAACTTGGAAGTGGACCCATTCCAGTTCCTAGACCTGAAACAAATTAAACATGTGGTATATAGTGTACATTACATTAGTTTGATGCCATGGTGTTGTGTACAATCTAAAGAAGTATCTAACAAGCAGTTGGAATCTTGTTTGGGTTTTGGGTGGGACTATGGGGACCACAGGTGTTAGGAGCTGTTACGATGAAGGCAAGCGCACTGCCGAGACACTGACAATGGACTACTACCGTGGTGCCCAAGTCGAGGTCATTCAACTTCTAACTAATCCATATTATATAAAGTATTTGCTTAGATTAATCTTCTTGATTTGGGTTTTTGGTATAATAATATGATAAACTTCTTTGATGTAGGTGAGGATTGCTCGGATCTTCAACACTTATGGACCTCGGATGTGCATTGATGATGGCCGCGTTGTGAGTAATTTTGTTGCTCAGGTGAGCAACAACTGGGCTTATATCTTTAATATTTGTATTTAGTTTTTATATCAGATTTGTTTTAATATTTGTATTTAGTTTTTTTATCAGTGCCATGGACTCCTGAATGCAACGGTGCACTCTGAAATTTGATGTTATGATTTAGGCCTTGAGGAAGGAGCCATTAACGGTTTATGGGGATGGAAAGCAGACAAGGAGCTTCCAATATGTATCTGATCTGGTACGGCCTTCTACCTTGTTCTCTACCAAAGCTGAAATGTTATGCCTATGTTTTATGTATATTAAGTTAACTTTTGTGTTGCAATGCCAGACACAGTTGAAGTCTTCATAATGCCCCAACTGGACCAGCTAAGCTCTTAAGTTGTTGAGGTAGTGTGGGTCCAAAGGACACTTTGACATTTAAAAACAACATATTTAAATGAAAAATCAACCTACTATGTCTAGACAACATGAGCCTTATTGTCTAGGCTGCACATGCTGTTCCTTTGCTCCATAATGGGCTCACCTTTTTAAAACCTCAATGGTCTTTTAGCTATTCTAGCATCAATTAGATAAATCATGCTTGAACATCTGGGCATCACTGCGACAGTAATAGCTTTGCTGTCAGTGGCCTCTTTGCCCTTGCCAAAAGGGATCCCCATGCCTGAATCTTGGGAGTGATGTTTCACTTGATTTGACATTGGGTAATTCACATATAATTTCTGTAGAATTCATCACGGTGCCTTCACTATAGTTCTCCATGAGACAAGAAAGTGGACAATAAGCATTTCTGAGATCATTACAGTTTCAACAACAGTAGTATTCTTAAAGTGGTAGTACCATGCTTGAGAAGGGAAAGTAGATAGTCTGCAGATTTTATGTATGAGAATCTCGTGTGATATTCTCTAAGCATTCAAGGATAAAATACAGGTGGAGGGGCTGATGAGGCTGATGGAAGGTGAACATGTTGGCCCATTCAACTTGGGCAACCCTGGAGAGTTTACGATGCTGGAGCTTGCAAATGTGGTGCAGGAAACCATCGATCCCAATGCAAAAATTGAGTTCCGTCCCAACACCGAGGATGACCCCCACAAGCGCAAGCCGGACATCACCAGAGCCAAGGAACTGCTTGGCTGGGAGCCCAAGATCCCTCTCCGCCAAGGTCTTCCGCTGATGGTATCTGACTTCCGCAAGCGTATATTTGGTGATCATTTTGATGTGAATCCATCCACGGCTACCACTTCAACAGCCACTGGCACAGGATCCTCTTAAGCAGCAAATTGTTCTTGTTGTTTTTGCTCACTCTGGGACTTCGTATGTGCTATAGAGGGAGGAAACGAATCATAAAATCCCCAGTGGGCATCAAAGAAGAGCAATGAGAGAAAGATCAGCACTTCATTAGTGTTCTTAATAGGTTGACCATTTTCTCATCGCTTCTCGCTGTGTATGTTACTACTGCAGGCTGAGGGGATCTAGCTAGCTGCATTGCAGCAGCACAAGACCCTTAGGATGTTATTGTTTTAACGTCATTCTTGTTGAAGCAGGTTGTCCCTCTGTGTTGTTACTAATGTTTGATAGTCTGATGTTTCTTTGAATGAATTGATGGTATTTGTTATATATCGTCTTTATCTCAGGTGGTATGTAAACTTTGTCCTTTGCAAGCTGTACATTCTTGGACACTAGTGCATAATTGAAGTGGCTCACATGGAGGATCAGGAACCAATTAAATTGATTCACGTACATAAACACAAGTGGGCAGCATTGAACACTCAGTTACATTGAATCAAAGGCTTATAACTCTATACACCTCGACCAGTTTCATCCATTTGTGCTGAGAACTTACCTTGGCAAATACTGCAATTATCAGATCAGGATACCTTCATGGGGTTACCCGACCAACCAAACCCCTTGCTTAAGGGGTTTCGATAAGTCAAGTCAAGCTTAATGCAAACACGAACAAACTCAGAAACGCATTTGTCATTTTTCATGTACTCTAAGGGGTCTACCAATCAAAGAAGCAATGCTAAAGATCCAAGGTTTGTTCCAATATTCCAAAGATATAGTAGCAAAACTGAATCCAGGCTTAAAACGAAACGTGAAAAAGCTCCAAAGCATATCAAGCATCAACAGCTAAGCATTTATAAAGGAGGCTCACGCAAAAAATTGCCAACTCGACTAGAGGACCACAGAAATCTCCAAGCAGCCAATTGTCCCTCTTTAAATTCAATAAAATTCTCATAAGATTCTTTAATCCTAATCAAACTTAGAGGATGATAGGAAAGAATTAGAAAATCCTCTTAAAAGACAAATCAAATATTATCTAAGCCTAAAGATACAATTGTTAGCATAAAATCTATAATCATACTATCTATAATGTAAAAAAAATTTATGTTAGAATTTAAAATCAAACAACAATGGATCTAAACAATATTATGATACATATATTTCGTTGATGTTTAGAAAAATAAACTTTATTTGATCTACAAGCATACCATCGTCGGATCTGAGATATCAATCTGCAAAGAGAACTAAACTCACCTTCTCCTCTTTTTCTATCCCTTCACAGGACCACTATAATTGGTGGATTTAAGAATACATCACTATGACGCATAATCTTACACCGTTATATTCTCGTGATGTGTCCCTAGGAGGTTATGTCTATTTATAGACGAGAGCAAACGATCTAAGATAAGTAATTATAAAAGTTCCTCCCATCAAGGGTGTCTCCTAATGAATCCTACCTTAATTAGACTTATATTCTATTAGCCAATAACCATAATCAAAATCTAATCATATCCATAATATATCTTACTTAATTAAATAATACTATATAATCTAATATTCTCCCACTTGTCCCATTAATTGGTGAGATAAAAAATATTTAAAATCAAAAATAAATAAATAAAATTTATTTGAAAATAATTTTACCTAATTGGATTCTAAAATTTTAAAAATTATTTATATGCATTCAAATTTTAAAAAATAGGCTAATAAATTTAATAAATATAATAATACTACATTAAGTATGACTAGCAATGCGAGTCATAATGGTTGTATATTATCAATGTCACATACCTTTCTATGTATCACAACATTGTTAGCCTTTCCTAATGTAGTCCAAAATGACTTTTGTAATTTGTCTTGTCAAAATAATTCTATCATCACATTCAACCATTTATATACATAACTGTGAACATGATAGCATAAACAAATAATTTTAAGTAAGTAAAAATATCAATTATAATGTCTACTCAAATATGCATCACCATATCCTTTATGGGTTGCTCACAAACCCAATCATAAGAACATATTCTTTCAAAACACTTTAAGCTGTAAGTCCTAAGTGAATGGATCAACAATCAATGCATTGAAACTGAAGTAATTAATTGACATTAGATGTTTTTGGACTCATCTTCGCTAACCATCAAGTACTTTCTACCATAATGCATAAAGACACAATAGTATTTGTCATTCTTAAAGAAGAAAACTATTGCGGTATCATAAAATATCTTCAATGACATAGCAATTGAGTCTGACCACTCCAAGTCCGAAGATAAAATTTTGTAGTTATAAAGTATGATCAATAGTACAAAATCAACTTTCATTATTAATAATATAATAACAAATTATCTCTCTAAATGATATAGATATTAACCAATAAGATGGACTTCTTGTAATCGAGGTAATTTATAAAATCAGTATTTGAAAAATATCATGTCAAGCTGATATAATTTCATACATATGAGCATATAATCTTTCATCCTTTTTAGATATTTTATCACTTTTCTTTGCAGTCCTTTAATGTTTTCACTTTTGGGTAACTGTAACATCCCTCGCATTTCTCGTTTCTAAATTTTCGTATAAGAGTTTAATAGCAAAGTTACTATCCATTTTAAATTCTATAGATGAGCTCAAATGAAACTGAAAAACCTATTTATAAGATGTGAGGATCTGTTTGTAAAATTCTAAGTGCCTATTTGTAAAATCTGAGGACCTAATCATAAAAATAAATAATACAAGGACTAAACTATAAAATGCACCAAATAACAAATCCCACTACCTAAGCCTCTCTACCTTCATTCCTAAGGAACTTGAGAAGGCAGCCTGTGTGGGGAAGATAGGAAGAGAGAAAGAAGAACAAGAAGAAAAGGAGAAGAAGAGAAGAAAAATTAGAGATTAAGGTCTTTTGGCTCAAAACTTTTCATTAGGATCAAAATTGATCAAAGGCAAGTATTCTAACCCTATACTACAGTAAGTTTGATCCTTGTTTTCATCTTAATCTTGAAAATTTTGGAAGATTGAAGCTTCATATATGATATTTCTGCAGTTTATGCAACAAACAGTGAATCTAAAATTTTTCCTAGATTCTGACCTTGCTGCATTATTCTACCTATAATTTTTTGTACTGAACTCTGATTTAAGCAAAATTAAATCCATCCGAAATTAAACTTATATATCTTCCTTTTGAGACCAATATTGAATGAATTTGGAGTTCAAATATCTATCCGAACCTTTATTTGAATTGACCTTATAGAATCTGTAAAATAGTGATTGTAAGTTCTGACCTTTGGGTATTCTATTTCTTGTAACTTACTGTGAACAAATCCAATTATCATAAACCTTCATTTATTAGAAATTAGATTCATAAAGCTTTCTGTGCATATCTGTTTTGAAAGATTTGGAGTAGAGATGCTAACTGAAACATTTATTTTATTCAACCTTATGAATTCTGTAAAACAGATATCATTAATTCTGACCTTTAGTTGCTAAAATTGTTATAACTTTCTATTGAATACTCCGATTTATATAGAATTTAATTCATTAGAAAGTAGACTTAGAGATCTTTCTTTTAAAACTATTTTGAGTAATTTGGAGTATAATTAACTATCCAAATAATTTGTGCAATATGTCTTTCAAATTTTACTTAACTCAAGCTTTTGTCGATGTTATCTATTCTTGTTTCATCCTTTTGAGAATTAATTTCAGCTTAAATCCTTTCTTTGATTGAGCTTTATATTATTGTTTCAAATCTTTGTATACTACTGCTTTTATTCCCTTTCAAATTTGAATACATTTGTGAGAGAATATGTTTGCATCGTATTATTTCGTAAAGGCACATGTACATTTCATTGTTCCGCATGTGCTTCTGATATATGCCAGTTTTATTGTTCACACTATCCTTTTGTACTATGGTGTCTGTGAGATTATTTGGACCTTTGCCAGAAATGGTAAAGGGATTATTTGGACCTTTGCCATAAATGGTAAAGGGATTATTTGGACCTTTGCCATAAATGGTAAAAGGTATATGCTTAGAGCCCACGATGCTTTGTCGGCCCCCTCTAACTACCTCCAGACGTGGATGTATGATGCTCCTAGATGTGGGAGATTTTGTTTGAGATCCCACTGCACTCTTTGTGTTTCTGATATGTTATCTAAAGCATTGCTTATGTATTTATATGTGCACTTTGGATGAGAATGAAATGAATGTACGTCAGATATGGCATTTGAGCTTCTGTTACTTATTTGTTATTTTGATATGCTCTGAGATATCTCATATGCCATTTGATACATTCTGAAATATTTCATTTGCTCTTAATATGCTCCGAAACCATTTATACATTATTGATATATTCCAAAATGGTTTATTTGCTCTTGATATGCTTCGAAACATTTTATACATCTTTGGTATATTTCGAAATGTTTCATTTACCTTTGATATGCTCTAAAACCATTCATACGTCATTGATATGCTCCGAAATATCCTATGCACTATTGATATACTTCGTAATGTCCTATATGTCATCTGATATGCTCCGAAATACTATTTTCATCATCTAATATGCTTCAATTATTCTTTACTCCATTTGTTATGAATTAAATAAGTTTGAATAAGAGGACATTTACGATTCAGTATCTGATATGATGATATATACGTTTTCTTGTATCTGGCTTTGTATTTCGATATCAAGTTTATTGAATACTATTCTCCTTCCCGATGGATATGTTAGTGACTTGCTGAGCTTTGTTATGCTCACCCCGTTGTTATATAATATTTTCAAGTTAGCTTATCAATCTCTAGGATGTTTAAATTGGACTGACAAAGGGAAAGCTAGAAGATTTTAAACTGATCTTTAGTGGTTGATATATTTTTATTATATAAGTACATCTTTTGTTTAGTGAAATGTTGATGGTAAATCTGAACTTATATGTTTTATAAAAGTTAAAGGACCTCTCATGTTAGGATTTAAAAATGTTAAGTTTAAATTGTATAAAGATATGAACTTATAGTAAATGTTGGTTTTGAAATTGTATGGATTGCTAAACTTATGGATTTATGATATGGATATTGTTTAATTGAGTTAGCTTTAGAATTTATAAATCAATATGCTGATGTAGTATATGAATTATAAACTGCACAGGTTTTATGAATTATGGATTTTGGATGTGATTTACGACTCAAATGATTGTTAGTGTCCTCAAATATCAATGTGGATCCTATGATTGGATTATGATGAATTTTTATGTTATGAATTTTAAGACAGGGTCACACCTCCTGAATGTGATAAATTTCGGGGGGGGGGCGAGGGGAGGGGGTGGGGGTGGTGTGTGACAGTAACTCTAATGTCTATTTAGTATTTTAACTATAAAAATTGATATCTGTTTCGATATAAGCTTGAGCATAGACTTTCAACTACGTATATATAAAGAATATTCTCTTTATCTAGTTTTTAAAGTCATTTTAAAATACTTACTTTTGACTAAAATTTTACTTTTTAAGATTTATTAACAAAGTTGTATATAAATTATTTCAAGACTTGCTTAATATATGTCTGAATATCTCAATGCTAATAATATAAAATGTCTCATATATATCAACAATCTTAAAATTCTTAATGATAATTTCTTGGTTTAGTTTAATAAACTAATATCACTATTGAGAATACAAAATATAACCCACATATATGACCAATATAATAAACTTGCTTCCATTGATCGTTAGATATAAATATTGATCAATAATATTTTTTATAAATATGAAGGAATCAATTATATCAAGAAACTTTATATATCATTGTCTAGAAGCTTGGTTAAGTCATAAATATATTCCTAAATCTGTATACCAAAAAGTTATATTTATTTCATTTTCTCTACGAGTCATTTAGAGTAACTTATATAAAGCTTGATCCTTAATCAAAAAATTTATTTTCATATCATTATGATATAACTCAAACTCATAATGAGTTTCTTAATGAGTTTATTTAAATACTAAATATCTCGTTATAATCGATACATTCTTTTTGAGTAAAATTTTTAACCATATTAAAAAAACTAAAAATCTGGCTATTATATCTTTCCACATTATCTTTTGAGTCATATTTATATAATAGATTCTTTTATAATTATTGAATAATTTAAAGAATTCATCAAACACCAGTTATTGATTTTAACTCTTTTTTTATTACATTATATTACTTTTCAGAATCATTACTTTTCATGATCTATGAAAACAATGAGAGATTTATTCTGATTCCTATATCAAAATATAATTCTTGTAGATATACCATATAATAATTATAAATGACAAGATTCCTTTCATATTGAGATATTCCCAAGGTTATCAATTGTGATTGTTCTATAAAACCATTAATAGTGATATTAATATAATGTGAGAATTTAGTAATATTATTTTGTTGTTCATTTTTATCAAATCATTTAATAATTTAAGTAACGACAATCTCTTGAATAATAAAGGAGTATCAATATGTATCTCCTCTAAATTTTGAGATTTTCACTCTCATTAATTTACTATTTTATAGGAATCTTATATTACCATATTTAACTATCCTCATACTATAATTAGGGTAATAAGATATGCGTCATTTTGAACTTTTTTGAATAAATAATAAAATATTTAGAAATAGTTATTAAATCTAATTTTCTTTTATGTTAGTTGAAGATCCTTATATCTATAGGATAATTTTAAATATATAAATATCTTAAGTTAGGTTTTCTATCATTCCATAACTCAAAAAAAGTCACGCAATTTACTTACCAGGAACCTCATTTAAGATATACATAGTTATCCTCAAAGCTTCTTCTCACATTGATTTAGGTATAAAAGAATAATGTATCATACTCCTAATTATATTTATAAGAGTATAATTATACTTTTCAATAATTATATTCTATTGTGACACATCTCATAAATCATACTAAACACATATACCTTACTTTTTCAAGAATCTAACAAAAGAACTAGAATTATAATTGGATTCATCATAAATACTATAAAATTCATCACCCCTATTAGATATGATGATTTTAACTTTTTTATCTAAGTATCTCTCGACCTCATTTATGCACACTTCAAGAGTGTCAATAGCTCGAGAGTTTATATGAATTAGATATATATAATCATATTTTAATAGATTATCTATATTGTGATAAAATAGCTCTTTTTAATGAGATTAAAATATAGAGTAACCTACAGATATAAGCATATTCTTAAGGAGTTTATAAAACTATATTTTATTTTAATATTTTATTATAGAAATATTATAAACTTAAGGTTCATGTTAATTCTGTATAGACTATTATATAGAATTCAAAGGTTAATTTTTATTGAATCAAACTAAGTTCACAACTACCAAAAGAGAAATAATATTCTAATAATTCTAGGTAAAGAATTTAAATTCTTAAAATTATCAAAATATAGCATGGATCATCAAGATTCATCAAATGAATCATCTTTAGATGTAGGTGATAAATACAAACTATTATCACTTTCACTTTAAGATGATTCCCTATAATGATAAATATTTTATTCTCTTTTGGTTTTTATTTTTTTTAATTATTAGAATGAATTTCTATTATTGGTAACATATGTTTAAGCATCAAATTAATTTGTCAAGTGTTAGAAAAATAATTTTTGTAATATTTGATTTGAACTATATAAAGGTTATACTTACACTTTTTCATTTCAAATCAAATCTTATAGTTCTTCTTCACATAACTTTCATTACTAACACTTTGAAGATATTCTTTTATAAGTTTATATAGTAATTATAAACTCAAGTGACTTATGCTTCATCCTTCTTTTATTGTTGTACCCATTTATTGAATAGTACTCAAAATATTATAAGTCCTGAGCTTACAGTTTTGTTAGTTATATTGAAGATATAATCTTGAATTCCTCAAATACTATCATTCTTAGTCAGTTCTTTTATTAAGGTGTCAGGTAATGACTTATCAGAAAATTTAAATTGATCCTTAAATATTCTCATGTACTAGTTGTAAACTATATTGAAGTCTAAGTATCATAAAATTAAGTCTTTCAGACCTTTCCCGATCAGTTACCTCAATTATTTATTCCCTTCAATTAATCTAATAAAGGTCTCACTTATTCAATATAATTTACATATGCTCAAGTCATTTATTCCAAAAATATATATTCTAGAAAATATAGGAACATTTACAAAATATAATGAAGGAAGTACATGTAATAATATAACATTAATGCCTTGATTTTTTTAATGAATGTTGAACTATTGATATCATTAATATTTTACCTTCAATATTGATATATCTAGTATTCGCATACATAATCATTTATGAAGGACTAATACCATCCTTGTGGAACAGTGTTACTATTTTTGGGTATATAACACTAAACTGCAAGTATATCCAAAATAGTATCATACTATCCCATCATATAATTATTTAAAATATATTCTCTTTTAAGATTATCTAAACCTCCTAATTATGTGTGTCATTATAAATATTATTTTCTTTAATATCATTTAGGACCAATTCCATAATGTATTTTATAGATTATTGGTTCATGTCGCTTTGGTGATTATAGGATCAATAAAAAATATAAAATATAATCTAAAATATCCTATAAATGATAATGTATTTATTATAATTTACATCCTATAAGCTTACCATCTCATGCTATTTTGGTAGCTATCGATCAGATAAAACTTAAGGAGATAAATTACAAATAATATTCACAAAATTTTTTTATTTTGATTCATGTTGAAGCAGTTCAGTAATAGAATAACAACTATAAAAATTATTGAATATTGATCAACATAAAAAAAACTCATATAATAATTATAATTATGATAATACATAAATCATAAAGAGCCTTTATGTAAAAGATAACTATTATTTCTTAATTTCAAATATATACATATGAATAACCAAATAAATATCCAAGAATAATAATTAAATTTTATTTACAACATACTATTAATAATTTATATGAAAAAAATATAAAAGAACCATTAAATCAATAAACCTTATTTAATTGGATAAGATCATAATTGGACTAAATATCAACCTAATTAAGTTAGTCGATAAAAATTGATCTAAGGGTAAAACTATAATTTTATTGGCAAGACATAAACTGAAATTATGAGATTTATAAAGGGTAGAACTATCAAAAGGATATGCAGAAAAATTTTTAATTTATGAAGGGCATTTATAAAAAGTAAATAAAAGGGCAAACTATAGAATTTTTTTATTTTTGGAGGGAAAAAATATCCTTTCCAAAGAACCCTAATATTCCGTCACGTCCAACTACGATCACTGCCTCTACCCATGGGGCAGTCGCTGAATAGTGCGGTTACTGCCATTTGCGGCCACCACCATTCCGCAGGCGAGCGCCACCATTGCGCATGAGGGTGGCCGCTAATGCGGCCGCCGACATCACATGGGGTGTAGCCGCCAACTTCACAAGGGGTGTAGCTATCACCTTCCATAGCCATCGAGTTCACACGTGGTGCGATCGTCGCTTTCACACGTGGTGTCATCGGCATCAAGGCGCGACCGTCGACTATGCTTGCGCACGGCTGCCATCGAATACGCATGGGTGTCATGATACACAGCCATTGCGATGCACGGCTAGTTGCTTGGTGATTTCCAACGACCGTTGTTGTTGTTGTTGTGATGTGCACGTTGCATTGTGCAATCGCCTCTCGCAAGTAGATCAATCATGGCGATCGTTGCTTGTGCACGGCCGTCATGTGTAACTGCAACAACCACTGCTATCTCTCTATATGGCGATGTTGCTCAATCGCTATTGATAACTGAACAAGCGGCCAATAGAGATCATCACCTCAACAACACCAACAGTAAATCCATCGATCGAAACCATAAGAAATCATTCATCTTTTCGTAATAAGTGATAGGACTAATCGGTTAGAAAAACATATCGATAATACTTAATGAATCATTCATGCATCATAAAAAAAATGATCAATATTCTTTCGCAAGAGAAAGATGTTAAAAAATAGATCCGAAAGTATTTGATTTTAAAAATCATGGCTCTAATACCAACTATTAGCATAAAATCTGTAATCATACTATTTGTAATGCTGAAAAACTTTTATACTAGAGTCTAAAATCAAACAACAATGGATCTAAATAATATTATGATGCGTATCTTTCATTATTGTTCAGAAAAATAAACTGTATCTAATCTACAAGTACACCATCGTCGCTATAAGAAGAATTAGACTCACCTTCTTATCTCTTCTTATCCTTTCACAAGACCATTATAATTGATGGATTTAGAAATACATCACTATGACACATAATCTTATGCTGTTATGTTCTTGTGATGTGTTCCTATGAGGTCTTATCTATTTATAGACGAGAGCAGAGAGTCTATAATAAGTAATTATGAGAGTTCCTCTCATCAAGAGCATCTTCTAATAAATCCTATTTTAATTGAATTTTTTTTCTATTAACCAATAACTATAATCAGAATTCTATCATATTCATAATATATCTTACCTAATTAAATAGAATCATATAATCTATATCCATTAATAATTGAGAAAGAACCATAAGATTATAGAGCCTCGAGGTTTGCCCATGAGAAGGATCATCAGTGTCGATGGAAGGGACCGTAGAACCTAAAGCAACCATTTTGCCATTTAGAGATCTCGTCAATAACTATTATCCAATTATTCTCCATATGAAGTGGACAACTACAGAACAAGTTTGGCAATTATTGCAACTTGTTTAAAAGTACAAAAGGCCGCCTTACCTTGAAATTAAGAACAATCACTTCCAGATCTTACACAGAATAAATCCAAAATTGCCAGCATGTTGGTCTCTCTAAGCATCATCATTTTTTTTATAAAACTAGGAAGAAATTTCATTACATGAAAATTGATATACAAGACATTCACACAACCTGTAATTAAGGATACAGGTAGATAAGCAGTCGGAAAGCAGAGGTAATAAATGGAATGGGAAAAAGGGAAAGCAACAGGTTTGTGGATGAGAGAGGCATCAACCTGATGAATAGCCACTTCAGTATATTTCTCAGTTTTCAGCAACTGTAGCAGAAACCAACAATAGAAAATATGCCATCTAAGGACAAATTTCGGTCGTTTGCCTACCATTATGTAATCATACCAATGTCACATGATTTGTAAGGAACACAGAATGGGAGATTATATTAATTGTTGTTGTCAAAAAGATGGCCTTTACAATCTTGATGACTCGCCACCGGCCCTACAGGACAGATCTTGTTGAGTTGCTGAGTATGATACTAATTCATGACTCCTCAGGTCTTGCGGAATGAAGAAGCTTCGTTGTCACTTTTCTCTTCGTTTAGCATACCTGACGCAATAAAAATATCACTAGTTTACTTTGTTTCAACTGGCAGAGAATTTAGGTGAATTCTAAAGCCAAAACCAAATATGTATGATAAATTTTAATGCACGAGTTATGATGGAGGCAATCTATTTGATAGCAGCAAGAAACATTAGGAGTTGACAAAATTCACTTGCCAGAAAAATTCTCTTTACAATGAATATGACTTATATAGGGAATTGTAAGAAAAACATATTCACAATTTTGATCAAACTTCACTTAGTTACAGTTTTAACATAACTATAATTTCGATCAATATGCCTTTGTAAAATCTTATCATCACCCAAGAATGAATAGGATATATCAAACTGCAGTACACACATTGTCTTCTTCCTTTTGCCACAGTCACTTACTGATGTGATTGGATATTCTCCAAACATATCTTGGTTAAATAATTTATGTAGGACTTGCCTGAGCAAGCCTGAAGAAAACATTGATCATGAACTCTTTAATATCATTGCATGGCCTAACAAGCGATTAATCTTCTCCAATTCAACAGTCCTAGTTTTTTACATGTTAAAGAACCAACGAGCTAGAAGTTGATGAAGTCATCACCACTACTGGTTGCAATCCTCTTGATATCTTGCACAACGGTTCACAAACTCATGTCATAGATATGAACTAGCTATGTTGTCTTTATTTATTATTTGTTTTGCTTTTTGCCGTAAAGGAAAAAAAATCATGATCGAGATGTCTGTTCTTGGCCGTTACGTTAGAATGAACGACTGATACGTCTTGGGAAGACATAACCTTCGATTCCTTAGGAAGTAAATTATTTATTTTTTAATTAAAAAACTATTATGTTTTGCATTTATACTTACTGTGTAATTTTTTTGACATAATCTCTTTGACAGTGTCTCTATCAAACATTGATCGGAATTGTGCTTATCGATGGTTTTATGAGTCTGATTAAAGATCAGTGTTGGGTCATACGGCTTGACATTGAGATTAATATTATGTATTTATTTTCTTGAGTGATGCTGAATAGTATGATCGGTATATCAGCCACTATACTATTATCGTACTGATCTAGCGGACTAAGATTTAATTCCTTGGCTTTTACCATGTTGAAGATTGAAGTTTTGATATTCATTCTTTAGAGAATTTGTAAAATACAAAATATGACATATGTAAAAGGAAATAAATTAAAAAATTAGTTAATTGAACTTATTAGATTTAACATAGATGATGCCAGGATGAATGGGTCGGAGAGAAAAATAAGTGAATTACATTAAAGGATCGACAAACAAACTCATCATCCAACTAAAACACCCAAGAGATACAGATATCACTACCCAAGTAGTCTAACTAGAGATACAAGATTTAAGAACTCATAGGGATTCATAAAAAATATACAAAGTTCTATGATAAGATTAACATATCTTAGAAACAAGAATTGCATTTAGAACACTCTATGTCCAAAGTCTTACAAGCATGATGTATATACAGTGATAGACTTGGAATAATCCTCCAGCATAAGTGATTTATTTTTTTTGCTATTTTTATAATTTAAAATAAATAAAAACTAATTAAAGAGTCAAAGGATAATTTAAAATCATCTAGAGACTTTAAAAGGTGATAAGAACTTTATTCAAATCTTGGTAAAGCACCCATCAAGGTCCTTGTAGAGGGAACTAGGCATAACTTTCTCAAAAAAAAAAAAAAACATCAAATCGTATAATGTGAAATGACTTGGATTCCTAGCTCAATGATCTAATGATATATAATTCATCTCATAAATATATTAGAAATCATCTTGGAATTAATATGAAATGAGTATTCTTAGTTTATTAAGAAAAATAAAAAGTTACTATTATTATCTTAATTTCCTTGGATTCAAAGTTTGAAGACACTAATGTGTCAACAAAAGTGAAATATGTTAGAAAGGAGTTGACCAGTTGAACCGGATGTTTTGTTAAGCTATGGTAGAATTTTTGTACTCAATTTTTGAAACATTCATATTTTATTCTTTCTCCGTTTAATTTTTGCATTATATTCATTATAATTGGTAGGACTAGGATGAAAGATATATCTTTGTGCATAGTTAAAGAGCTGTTTAATAATGAGGAGAAACTATTTAATGGGAATGAGAAAATAGTTATTGCACAAGTTCTTCTAAATTTTAATATATTTTTTGTGTTATGGTTAGGCAATCACACTATAGATATGTTTCTGTAACATGTTAAGACATGTTTCATTTTATTGTATTAAAGAACTCAAACATCTAACCAGTTCTGTACTGATATGAACTTATCAGCAATAATTGTTTTAAATCATAATAACAAATGTTGGTTGGGCAAATAGTCAGAACCTTAAATTTGAATATATATATATATATATATATATATATATATAGAGAGAGAGAGAGAGAGAGAGAGAGAGAGAGAGAGAGAGAGAGAGAGGCGCAGAAGTAGAATTAAAATGCGGCCAAATTATAAGATGTTTTTCATGCATGTTTTATAACGTAACATGTGTACTTTTAGGTGTATCTGAGCTCAAGTCAGCTCAAGCTACAGTCTTGATTGCCCATTTAATCCTTATCAATATTGGTGTAATTTCTAATTTATCTTTATCTTCTAAAAAAAAGTTCAATTACTTTCAAGTGCTTATTGTATAGAATCAAACAGTTTCGGATTGTATTTGAAAAATCAATGTATGCTATATTAATATAGGCCAAAAGCTATCTTCGTTCTTGGTTTTTTTCTTTTATCTTATAGATAGCAAATCTACTATAAATTATTCAAATTATAAGTCACTAACATGATTATAATAAATTGATAAAGAATATACTCCTGTCTTCCTTGTGACATTTTTTTGATAGGATTATAATGGACACTCACGGCAGCAAAGAGAGAATATGAAAACTGGATTTATCTCACAATCCGTTTCAGGTCTTATTCCAATAAACCCACCAATGCATAGTTGGAATTGAATTAATGACACTACTTAATTTCAAAGAAAGAACTTCATTTCACCGTCTTACCAACATGATTTTTTTTCTTTATAATTGGTTATATTCTACGAACCATGAATATCATTCTTTGGTTTTTACATCACGAATGAAGCTCGTAGTCCTAGATACATACCATCCCTATACATACAACTTATTTCTAGTCTTTTATGGTTTTTATTGTAATGGTACAACCTATTATATAATCTTTCTTTCATAAAGACTATGCAACCCAAGTAAATTTTAATACTCTACCTTCAACCATATATCCATAACCCTAAGAATCTAAAAGACTCAAAGAAATTGAATTCTTCTACATCTCATTTGAACATTAATTATGTCTTCCAAAATATGCACAAGAAGTTTTTATCTTCATTTTATCAACACCTATGACCTCCACCATTACATAATCGTTCAGACTTAATTTACTAGTTTACTTATCATCTAATAAATCAAAATAATCACTCTAAATATAAACATGAGCAACACTAATAGAATCTAAAAATTAACTCTTTTGGAACGAACCTTTAAAGATTATGAGAACATCTTTATCACCATCAATCATAAGAAATCACTTATTGATATCTTCTTCCTATTTTTCTCTTTTAAGATAATTTCACCTATATGTTTTTATCCTTTATATTTGTAATACTAGAAATCATTCAAATACTTGACTTTTGATTTTGACTTGCAATGCTAAGATTCACTTGTTGAATATCAGATTTTGATGATGAAACTAATTGATCATGTTTTAATGAGCTAATTATATTTTGAGTAACGTAGGTCTACTCTCGATCAGATTAGACAATTGAAGCAGGAAGAATCGACGTTGCACCGGAGAAGAACACGTTAGAAGATTGGACGTCGAGCCGGAGGACCAGTCGACGATCGGCAGAAGACTTCGAATAAAGAAATCAAGAATCGGGCCATGAAGAGTGGAGTTACATCAAGGAGATCGGAGTTATGGAGGTCAACTACCGATTGGGAAACAGACCACAAGAGAGGACGATGCGCCGAAGAACCAAATGAAGCGCCGATAGACCAATGACATGTTGGGCAACAGAATATTGATTCGTGTTGTAATAATTGTCTAGATCGAAGTAAGATTAAAGACTAATTGAGTTAGAATTGGGCCAACTCAGTTAGGGGCTAACTGGGCCCGAATCAAGACTATATTGGGCCGGATAAAAGGCTCATATAGTGCCCGGATGTCACATCAAGCGATGGTACCACTAAGTGGGTAGTGGAACCGCTTGAAGGCTCAGTCTTCTAGACTGAGTCTGGGCGATGGTACCATCAGACTAGATGGTGGTACCGCCTAGTGTCAGACAATTATGGTGGTGGTATCGCCTAGTATCAGAACCCACCAGTGGTGGTACCACCAGTAATTGGAAAACCTGGGATGAGATGGATTTTAGCTTTAAGTTTGAATCTAATTGGAGCCTATAAATACCTCTCTCATCCTTGGGTAGAACACATAAGCATAGAGAATTTAAATGTGAGAAAATTCTACAGAAATAACTTTAGAATTCCCTCATTTAGTCTTCATTTGTATTCAATATAAAAGAGAGGAAAAAGTGCTTGTAAGGGTTATCTCCTGAGCCCGTCAAAAAGAGAAAACATTATAAAGGAGTTAGTCTTCACCCATTGGAAGGGAGACTACTAGTAGAAAGCCGGTGACCTCAAGTGAAGAGGAATCGAGAGCGAACGTAGGTCAGATGATCGAACCATTATAAAAATTGGGTTTGTATTTCTATTCTTGCTCTTTATCATTCTATAAACTATTTAACTTTACTTGCTCTACTTTCTACCCAATTTCACTTACGAATGTTTTTAAGTCAAAACATAAATGAAATCATACGGGGTTTTCCGAAATTGCATGAACTTGTCATATTTTATCGCTACACTAATTCACCCCCCCCCCTCTTAGTATCATTCTTAACCCTAAAAGTTTATATCAGAACGAAGTCACTCTCATTTTGATTTAAAACCCAAGAGAGATGACATTTGTCGACATCCAAGAGGGTCACTTAATCACACGTCCACCCATATTCAATGGGACGGATTACACCTATTGGAAGACTCGCATAAGAATTTTTCTTATTTTTATGGACTTTAAACTATGGAACATCATCAAAAACGGTTTTAAAAAGTCCTCTTCTAATGAACGATTGGAATGAGTTGGAGAAGAAGGCTTTTTCTCTAAATGCCAAGACTATGAATGCCTTATTTTGTGCTTTAGATAAGAATAAGTTTAATCGTGTTTCGATTTGTGAAATGACTTTCGATATTTGGCACACACTCGAAGTAACACACGAAGGCACTAATAGAGTAAAGGAATCCAAAATAAATCTTTTAGTTCATGCTTATGAATTATTTTAGATGAAACCAAGTGAGTCCATTAGAGACATGTACACCTAGTTTACGGATGTCGTTAATAGATTAAAAGCGCTTAGTAAAAGTTTTTCTAATTTTGATCTTATGAATAAAATTTTAAGATCTCTTCCAAAGAGTTGGGATCCTATAGTAACGATCATTCAAGAGGCCAAGGACTTAATTAATCTCCCTCTCGAAGAACTAATTGGGTCTTTAATGACCTATAAAATGACTCTTGAACTTGATGAACATGAGAACCACCTTTCAAAGAATAAAAATGATTTGGCACTTCGAATAAAAGAATACCACTTGAGTGATGACTCAAGTGATGAGGACAATATTGAGGAACTTAAACTTCTAACATTAAAGTTTAAAAAGTTCATTAAGCATGAATTGAAAAACTTAAATAAGCTTAAAAAGAATACCAACTCTTGCTATGAACGCAAGAAGCCGGAGAGCTCCAAAGACAAATACACAAAAGTAAAAAAGAAGAAGAAAATGAGCAAAAAAGAATCAAGTAACGAAGCGACAAACTATACTTTGACGGCTCTTAACAATGAGGTAAGTAACTCATCCAATGTGCTTTTACCTTATTATGAGATTACTTGATGTTTTTTCATGAATTGCTTAATTTAGTAGGAAATAAAGATGGTTTTCAAAAATTATATGATGTTTTTCTAGTATTTTTGAAAATAAAAATTTTAAATGATGATTGGATGATTTTATGTATGCTTTCCATATCAGTTTTTGTTTTAATCTTCATATATGGTTATGACAAATTTTTTACATATTTTATGATAATTCTTGCATACCAAATAGGATTAAAAGATAGAAGCAAGTATATTGATGATTTCGCTTTTCAACATGATGCTTGGTTTTTATGTAAAAATTTGAACATACTTGTATGAGATCAATCACATGAAATAAAACACATAAAAATGGGAAAAAAATGCTATCATGATGTTTTATGTTTGATGTGTTTGGTCTTGATGGTTTTGATGATGAAATCATCTTTTCAGTTTTAAACTTGATACATATCTTTTATAAAAAAAAGACTTAGAGCATGCTTACATGTAATCAATCTACATTGTTCTAAATAAAATTTCCAAATGAAAGATTTTGATAATAATTTTTAATTTATACGATGATACATGGTTTTCAAATGAAAAAGTTGAACATACCTTATGAAATCATACTTGATGATGAAAATGTTAAATGTATGGGTATGATTTCGATTTTTGACATGATGCTTGGCTTTCATATAAAAATTTGAACATTCCTATGTAAGATCAAATTACATGAATTGAAACACATAAAAAGAGGAATGTTTTTATAAAAAAAAATTTATCTTTAAAGTTTTTACAAATTTGTCAAAATTAAATGAGTTAAAAATGATGAATATCTTGACAATAAAAGTTTGTATCATGCTTGATGAATTTACATTTTAAAACTATGCATGATGAGTGAACCTTATGCCTTGGACTAATGTGTTATATATATTTTTGGTTTTAAAAGTTTACCTTTCACTCTTAAACGTTGATACTTGTTTTTATTAAAGGCAAAGACATGCTTATAAGAAGAATCACATAAATTGAAACAAGATATTTTCTACCTTATCGAGATTAATGAATTCATATAAATCTCTTGACTCATGAAATTGATCTTGAGGATTTGATAATGAGTTTTTATCAAAAATCTATTTGTCATTTTGAGTCTCTAAAAAGTTGATGATGTAATAATAACGTTATTCATGTTATGAATCTCAAAATTGATTTTGATGATTTGATAATGAGGTTAGAGTTGACGAATTGATTAGAATAGATTTTTTAAATGATTCATGATTTCTATTTTGATTTCTCGGACTTATGACTTGAAATCGAAATATTTTCCTCTATGATTGTTTCTTTTTACCACTTACTAAAGAGGAAAATAATCCAAGTCATGACTTTGATATCTTGAAAATTGATTTTTTTTTATAATGTGATCTTGATATCTAGATACTTGGAATTTATTTTTATGAAATCTTGATGAGAATTCTTATGCATGAATCAAGTTGTTCTTTTTGCTATTTATTACCAAATGAATCATGATCTTGATACTTCTAAAAAGAATACTCATGAATCTTGATCTTGATCTTAAAAGAATATTTATGAACCATGAATGATATCTTTTGGTATTCACGAATCGATTTTTGTTGATTTTTCATATTGATATCCTTCATGACATGATTTCTTTGCATTTTTACTTTGTATGCATTATGTGATGATTGAAAGATTGATATATGTTTTTATTGATGCAAATTTATAATTGATATGAAAAGTGGATGTAAAGAAAATTTTTATATCATTGCATCCTCCCCTTCTTTTCGTCAATGACAAAAGGGGAGAAAAGAAAACTTGCTAGCTTGTATATCACAAAAGAAAGTGACAAAAGTATCTAGCTAGAACTTGTAAAGAAAGGCAAAGCTTACAATCTCAAGACTAGAAAACTTGCTATCTTGAACATCACAAAAATTGCTACCTTGCAATCTCTAGAAGAGCAAAGTGCAAACTTGCAAGTGATGAATTACAATCTTGCACATCCTTAAAATGATGATTTGATTGAATGTTGTAAATCATTCTAGTATGATTGTAAAAATTTATATATCTTTTAAACTAGCTAAATGCAACTTCTCTATTTTGTTGATGACAAAGGGGGAGAAGTATATTGATAATCATGCATTGTATGATGAATTGAATATTTATATATTTACATGATTTTTAATGATATGTTACTTGGATTTTTTTTGAAATCCAAGGGTTCTATCAATATGGCATATTGATAGGGGGAGTTTATTTAAACTCCGGGAGTTAAAGTTAATTCCGTCATTAATTAGTTGTCATCATCAAAAATGGAGAGATTGTTGAATCTTGGATTCTGATGATGAAACTAATTGATCGTGTTTTGGTGAACTAACTACGTTTTGAGTAACGCAGGTCTACTTTCGATCAGGATTAGACAATTGAAATAGGAAGAATCGACGTTGTGCCAGAAGAGAACACGTTAGGAGATTGGACATCGAGCCAGAGGATCAGTCGACGATCGGTAGAAGGCTTCGAACAAAGAAATCGGGTATTGGGCTAAGAAAAGTGGAGTTGCACTAAGGAGATAAGAGTTGCGGAGGTCAACTATCGATTAGGCAACATGTCATAAGAGAAGACGATGTACCGAAGAATCGAACGAAGTATCAATAGACCAATGATGTGCCAGGTAATAGAATATTGATTTGTGTTATAATAATTATCTAGATCGAAGTTGGATCAAGGATTAATTGAGTTAAAATTAGACCAACTCAGTTAGGGACCAACTGGGCCCGAATTAGGGCTATATTGAGTCAGATGAAAGACCCATATAGTGCCCGAATGCCACGTCAGGTGGTGGTACTACCAGGTGGGCGATGGAACCGCTTGAAAGCTTAGTCTTCTAGACTGAGTCTAAGTAGTGGTATCGCCTAGTGACAGTATGTTTGGGCGATGGTACCGCCAGACTAGGTGGTGGTACCACCTAGTGTCAGACAGCTCTGGCGGTACCGGGCGATGGTACCACCCAATGTCATAACCCATTGGCGGTGGTACCGCCAGTACCCAGTACTTGGAAAACTCAAGATGAGATAGATTTTTACTTCAAGTTTGAATCCAGTTAGAAGCTATAAATACCCCTCTCATCCTTGGGTAGAACACACAAGCACAGAGAATTTAAACGTGAGAAAACTCTATAGAAATCACTTTAGAAATCCCTCCTCTAGTCTTCATTTGTATTCAATTTAAACGAGAGAAGAAAGTACTTGTAAGGGTTATCTCTTAAGCTCGTCAAAAGGAAAAAACACTATAAGGGAGTTAGTCTTTGCTCGCTGGAAGAGAGACTACTAGTGGAAAGCCGATGGCCTCAAGTGAAGAGGAATCGAGAGTGGACGTAGGTCACATGACTGAATCACTATAAAAATTGAGTTTGCATTTCTGTTCTTGCTCTTTATTATTCTGAAAACCATTTAACTTTATTTGCTGTACTTCCTGCCCTCTTTCACTTACGAACGTTCTTAAGTCAAAACGCAAATGAAATCAATTTTCATCGAATCAAATTTTTATCGTACGGGGATTTCCAAAATCGTACGAACTTGTTGTATTTTACCGTTGCACTAATTCAAAACCCCTCTTCCACACCAACCCCCCCCCCCTCTCTCTCTCTCTCTTAGTGCCGTTATTGATCCTAATACCATTTTTTAGAACTTTCATCGTGAGTACCTAATGTCTCATCATCTATATTGTTATTATTATTATTATTTTCTATTAGCATAAAATACTAAACTTTACATGTTCTAGAGTTACTATATCCTTCCTACGTAATATCATCTCTATAAATTTGTCATACGGGTCGACGAGTGACATAAGAAACAATAACTTTTCTTCAATTCAAATACTTTACCAATTTTTCATGTTCTTCTAAGGACTCTTCCTACTCGAATCACTAATTAAATTCAAAATCTTTATCCATCAAGCAGTTTGAATTTAATTCATATTCTCCTAAATAGTTAAAACCTCCTAAAATATTTACGATGCCAACATGATATTCCTTTAAGTTTTTTATTAAATGAATTTCAAGTGGATTTATTCTAACTTTTATTTTTCATTGGAGGTACTTGATAAAATCGTAAGCGAAGTTTCCGTGTAGATTTTGAATTAAAATAAATAACATATTTGAATATATTTTTCCAAGTGATACGAGAGACTTTTTATTCCTAAGTGATACATAAGTGTGTGGACAAATTCTTGCAAAAAAGCCCCTGGTAGTTGAGGAAACCTGTACAATATGCGAGTAGTCGTAGCTCTGAGCTTGATATATAGTGTACAATTTGACTTCCTATTTTTCTTCTCTTTATCACTTTTTTCTGTCATTTTTCTTCTATTTTGGCTTCTTTCTTTTCTGTCGCTTTACCCGGATCCTCCTTCCTTTACCTTTTTCCTCTTTGTCTTTTGTTTGTTTGAGCAATGAATCCTAAACCAAAAAAAAAAAAAAAGCTATGTAAGTAAATTTATTAACTGTTCAGATTCTTTTTTATCATTTAATAATTATTTTTATATTATATAATGTGTTTCTCTCTCAAAATAGTTTTCCAAAAACTGATTGGTATTTAAAACCTTGACATTGACACTAGCATTGAATCTGGAAACTATTATAATCAAATTTACCATAGAAAAACAATACAAGAAACCTGTTACATTTTAGTGGAAATGAGAAAATTTAAAAAAAAAGAAAAATAAATTATTAAAAAAATTGTAATAGAGGCCTATCTAGTTTTAATTAAGGTTTATATGATCAAAAATGAAAGCTTTTCTAAAATTTTATAGTGTTTAAAAGAATCCTTGAGGTTAATACTAATTTTGAGGTCTAGCCAAAATTAGGATAATCTATGTCAGGACTTGACTTTTTTTAGTCCACCTTTTTACAATAGCTTAGGAACATATTTAAAGGCCCAAAATAAAAAAAAATTGCATAAAGACATCATATTTTAGTGGAAATGGGAAAAAGATAAAAAAATAGAAAAAACCAAATTATTCAGATTCTAAAAAATAAAAAATATAAAAAATTTTAAATTAAAAATTTTATTATGGATATCCATATAGTTGAAATTGAATTTTTTTTTAATTTCATGACATTTGGAATAGTCCTTGAGGTTGATACTTTGATTTTTAGGTCTAACTAAAATCAAGATATTGTAAATTAGGATTTGATTTTTTTTGTATCAAATTTTTATCATAGCTTAGAAACTTATTTTGAAGCTCAAATGTTAAAAAAGATTATATAAAGGTATCATATTTTGGTAGAAATGGGAAAAAGATAGAGAAGATAGGAAAACATCAAATTATTCACATTTTGAAAAATATATATATATAATGTTAAAAAATATCTAAATTGGAAAATTTATTACAGAGGGCTATATGGTTCAAGTTGAGGTCGGTACTATAATTTTGAGGTATAACCAAAATCAAGATATTATATACAAAGATTTAGCTTTTTTAAACCAACTTTTTATCATTGCTTAGGGGCATACTTAGAAGTTTAAAAAATATTATATAAAGATATCATGTTTTGGTGAAAATAAAAAAGATGGAGAAAAATATGAAACACTTAATTGTTTAGATTTTAAAAAATAAAAAAATATCAAAAAATTCTCTAAATTAGAATCTTTGTTATAGATGTCCTTATGATCAAAATTGAAAGTTTTTCTAAAAGTTTCATAGCATTTGACAGCCATTGAGGTTGATAATTTAATATTTTGTGATCCAACCAAAATTAGGGTATTAAATACAAAGAGATATATTTTTTAGACCAAGTTTTTACCATAGATTAGGGACATATTAAGAAGCTCAAATGTTAGAAAATATAAAGTCATCATGTATTGGTGAAAATGAGGAAAAGATGAAAGAAACTAGGAAAACACCAAACTATTCAGATTTTGAAAAATTAAAATATCAAAAAAATTTAAACTAGAAATTTTATTATAAAAGTGCATGTGGTTACAATTGAAAATCTTTTAAAAATTTCTTACCATTTGGAGCATTCCTTGATATTAATACTCTAATTTTGGCGTCCAAACAAAATTAGGATATTGAATACCAAGAGTTAAAATAAACTTTTTTCATTGCTTAGAAATATATTTCGAAGCTCAAATATCAAAAAAATATTTTTGATAGAATTGTAAAAACAATAGAGAAAATAGAAAAACCCAAACTGTGAAGATTTTGAATAAATTAGAAAATATCAAAAATTTTCTAAATTAGAAATTTTATTGTAGAGTTTCATGTGGTTATAATTGAAAGATTTCACAAAAATTTCATAGCATTTGATATATTGATACTCTAATTCTAGGGTCCAACAAAAATTATGTTAATCATATTCCAAGAGATAACTTTTGTGAATTAAACTTTTATCATAGCTTAGGAATATAGTTAGAAGCTCAAATATTAAAAAAATTATACAAAGGTATCATGTTTTGGTAAAATGAGAAAATTATAGAGAAAATAGAAAAATCCTAAACTATTCAAATTTTGAATAAATCAAGAAAAAATAAAAAAATTAAATTAGAAATTTTATTATAGAGGTTCATATGGTTACAATTGAAAGCTTTTCTTAAAATTTTGTAGCATTTGAAATAATTCTTGAGATCGGTACTATGATTTTGAGGTCTAACCAAAATCATGATATCTTATACTAGGATTTGATTTGTTTATACTAAATTTTTACTATAGTTTAGAGATATATTTAGAAGCCCAAATTTTTTTAAAAAAAATGGAGAAAATGAGAAGACACCAAATGGTTAATATTACGAAAAATATCAAAAAAATATTTAAATAGAGAATTTGTTATGGAGGTCCATATTATGGGGTGAATTTGTTATGGGGTGAATTAGTGCTTTCATTAAAATATTGGTAATTCAAAAAAACTTCATTCGATCAAGACTTTTGACAATTCGATAAAGTTGGTATCGAAAAGATGTTTAACTTGAAAATGTTCGTAAGAATACAATGAATAAGTAAAGTAGTTTATAGTAAAGGTAAATAGTAAAGAAAAGTAGGTAAATCAATTTTATAGTGGTTCAAACATCGTGACCTACATCCACTCCTGATTCCTCTTCCGTCGAGGTCACCAGTGTCCACTAATGATCTTCCTTCAATGAGCGAAGATCAACTACCCTTACAATACTTTCTCCTTTTGATAAGCTCAAGAGAGAATCTTTACACTCCATTTTTACAAGGTTTTCCTCATACTCTCTCTTGGAATAGTCTCTAAGTTTTAGGAGAGACTTTACACTTCACAAAGGTTACAACTTTAGAATCACAGAATTTTTCCTCTCTTTACTTGTGTAATCCTTGTAAGGATGAGTGGGATATTTATAGACCCCAAATGGCTTAAAAAACAAAGTCAAAATTTAAATTTTTTGGTCTTTCGAGTACAGGCGATATCATCGCCTGCATTGGGGGGTGCTACCACCTACAGCACTTTGAAAATAGGGGCTCTAGTAGTAACACCGCTTAGATTGGGTGGTACCATCGCCTGCACCCTGGAAAAGTATGTTTTTTACTTTTCCAGCTCATAGGTGGTTTCATTGCTAGTTTGGCGATACCATCGCCTGACCCAACTTTTGGATCACTGAATGAGCCTCCTAATGAGTCCAAATTAGTCTTAATTTATGCCTAATAGGCCTCTACTTGAGTTGGCCAAATTACATTCAAAACTAACTCAACTAAACATCTAAGCTACTTTGATCTAAACTAATGATTACAAGTATCAATCACATGTTGTCTGGTATGTCATTAGTTTATCGGCGCTTCGTCGAACCTTCGATACATCATCCTCTCCTTCGACGTATTGCCCAATCAGCATGTTGACCTCCCGCAATATATAATCTCTATGACATAATATCCAATCTTCTTGGCCTGATGCCCAAACTCATGATATGAAGCCTTCTACTAACACGTTGATTGATCTTCCAACTTAATATCCAATCTTCTGATATGTTCCACTTCGATCCAATATTGATTATTCCTGCTTTAATCAAATTGTCTCTCTACGATCAAAGCTAGTCTTGCATCACTCTAATCGTAAATTAGATCACAAATTCATTAATTTATTTCATCATCAAAATTTGAGATTCAATAATCCAGACTATATAAACGTTGTATAACAACCAACAAATGCATTTTTTTTACATATATACAATTGTTCTCCTTTTGAACAATATTAACAGAAATTTTTTATACAATTTCAAACTTCACAAACTCGGTACCATTTCAGAGTTTAGAAACTCTTGGCAATTTTAACATTTTTTTATACATTTACAGAGTTCAGCAATTTTAGAATTCATGTATACAAACCTAGAATCGAATTTTCCACAAAATCCAGAGTTACCCATAATTGCTCCTGCGATGTCCGATCAAAAACGCTTCATCGCCTTCTAGGAGGACACAAAAAATCCAAAAAGTAAAAGCTCCACATACTTTATAAGGAATATATCACAATCATTCTTGAAAATTGCACGGTTCATTAATAATATAATTGATAAAATATATGAATTTATTGTGTTCAAACATGGTACCTTACAAGGCAACTTGCTTTGGACAAAATATATTTTGGTACTTCCATCCCTTAGATTTGATGATTGATGTAATCCCGAGATACAACAACTCTAGATCATCATCTTTCATATTCTTCAATGTCTCAACATGAAACATTAGAAAATATCATCATTAAAAAAAATCTATTTATCAAAATGACCCAGTTACAATCAATCTGCTAAATAGATACTGCTTTATAATATTTTCTTATTTTACTTTTGAGGTTAGACATTAAATTATAATGCTCCCAAATCTATTTATGCAGATTAACAACCAAAAGATGCCGGTGCGAGTGTTTTTTTATTATGCAATGGTAAAAATATATATTTCATTAGTCTAGCCTCATGAGTCTTACTACACTATCTAATTAATTTAGACCCATGTACCTTATAATATTCCTAAAACGATAGCACAAGTATTAGTAATATCAAAATTTCTTAGTAAATAAGAAACATAACTCAAATCTTAAATATAAATGCATCTCAAATCATGAATATATTACTATTGATATACAAGATTCTTCAAGTGAAAACGTGACTTGCACACTTTTGGAGAACATTGGAATATGTATCTATGACATCATCTATGTATATCTATCAACTTGAATAAGCAATCCATGGTCAGGTGGCATACATCGTCTTTCCAAATTATTTTGGTTGATAAACTATAATATCAAAGAAATAAAATGCATTGGTTGAATTGCTTATACTTAATAAACATATGTTTAACTTATGTCATACAATCATCAAGTTAATTGGAAAAATAATACTATTATACAATATTTTTTTGGTATTTGAGCTTCTAAATATGTCCCTAAGTTATGTTAAAAGTTGGTCCAAAATGGTCAACTTCTGATATACAATACCTTAATTTTTGTTGGACCCCAAAATTAGAGTATTAACATTAAGAAATAGTCTAAATGCCATGAAGTTTTCAGTAAAACTTTCAATTGCAACCACATGGACCTATTTAATAATTTTTTTAATATAGAGATTTTTTATTTATTTAGAATCTGAATAATCTGGGATTTTTCTTTTTTTTCCATGTTTTTCCCATTTTCATCAAAATAGGATGCCTTTACACAATATTTTTTAACATATGAACTTCTAAATATATCCCTAAGCTATGGCAAAATGTTAGTAATAAAAAGTCAACTACTAATATTTGATACCCTAATTTTGGTTGAACCCTAAAATCAAAGTATCAATTTTAAAGAATGGTTTAATTGCAATGAAATTTTCAAGAAAGCTTTCAATTGCACCCACATGCAACTCATGACAATGTCTTTATTTTGCAAATGATTATTGTCACTTCTTCATCTAGAATAATTTTATCTCTTTCAATACTCTATAAGATCAAATAAATTTAGTTTAGACACCTCTTTCATATCTTATAAAAACGATTAACAACTTATCTTTAAAATTTTAGACATCTCATCCTCATAATCAATTTTCATTTTCAACTTCTAGCCTTCGTTTGTGCCTTCATCAATGAAAATCCTATCTAACTCCACCTTCTTATCTTGTCTTATAATTTCTTTTTTCTTAAGGGTTCATAGCATATGCCCTTACTTGTTTTCATCATCATATCCTTATTACAACAGCTCCTCATCTTTCTTTTCTTCCTATGACTCTTCGTTTCATAAGGATTGCTTGTGATTATCGATTTGTGGACCATGTATTTATGTTTTATTCCTATAAGGCTTCCAAGCTTCTTGGGTACTAATCTACTTAACACATTATCGTAGTCATGTTCTCGCACAAAGGCTATCGGATTCTTAATTGTCTTAACATATATATTACAGTTTTTGCATTCTTACTGTTGGGGTTCACATGGCTTCGGGTGCTCTTTTGGGATATCAGTTGTTGCTACATAATAAGAAATTAAAGTATTAACTAGTTGTCTAAAATAAAGCAACAAATTATGTTTATGATCAGAGACATATACGTTAATAGGTGGTCCCTCAACAGGTGGTGCCTTCTAAGTATCTCAAAAGCTGGTGCCTCCACAATTGGTAACTCAGAAGCTAGTGAACTGCATGAATTTAGCCATGTCTTATATGGCAAAGGTGCTAAGTCTTTAATGATCCATAAATAACAAAAGAACTATCGTTAGGGTAACTTTTAAAATAACCTAACTTTTTAAATCTAAATTTTGATAAACTTACTTTATTAGATGATATCTTCAATATCATTTTATTAATTATCTTCTAATGCAATATAAGAATTGACTATTTTCATAATCTTAAATATTTTATTTTGATTGTGTTGGAAAAAATCTATTAAACCAGAATAATTTTTTCACTCTCTGAGTATCAAAATAGGTTTCTCATCAAAATATCAACTTGATATCAAAAGCAAATATTAACCAGAACAGTATAAACAACAGAATAATGAATCAATCACAACTGAGACCAAATTTTTAACATAGAAAACTCAATATGAGAAAAACCACATGGCCATAGTCCACTTTAAACTTCCACTACTACTAATAATGAAAATATGTTTATAATAAGTCTTCTCTAAAATAATAAAACGATCATAATAACATCAAAACCACATATCTTGGCTTATATCATCATCACATGGATGTATCTCATCAAACGAAATGTTAGGTCTTACCAAATTAGTATAGCAAAATAGTACTTCAAAGAGGATAAACTATAGATCAGCACCATTAAGATCGTAGAGTTTACTGCAATGATTCTTCACATAAAATTTGGGCCAAAACTAACAAAGTTTAGCTACTGATCGTTAAATAGAAAACTAAATATCCTAGTTTTCTCTCTCTTCTTTCTTTCTCTGTTCTTTCTCTCTGTGTCGCCATAGTTTCCTTTTGTTGCATGCACAAAACCTTTGCTGCCCTCAACTATGCACACATTTTCTTTATTTATTTATTTTTATTGAGTTGTGCTCAATGACCCAATTCTCTAGTCCAAGCCCACATATGGGCTGGACTGAATAATTCTCTCCCTCCGGCTCATATGATGGGCTGTACTAAGCCCGCTCTTCGCCTACATGCTTCAAGCTTTTTCTTAGGCAAAGACTTTGTCAACATATCTGATCTATTATCATTGGTATGCACCTTTTCTAATTGTAATTCTTTCATCTCAAGCACATCACGAATCCAGTGATATCTCACATTAATATGTTTGGATCTAGAATGGTATGTTCAATTTTTTGAGAGGTGTATAGCACTCTGACTATCACAGTAAATAGTATATCCTTCCTATTTCAAGCTCAATTCTTATAGAAACTTTTTCATCTACAAAGCTTCCTTACAAGCTTCAGTAATGACTATGTATTCTGCTTTTATGGTTGATAGAATAACACAATTCTATAACTTAGACTACCAAGAGACTGCTCCCCCTGCAAATGTCATCAAAAATCTCAAAGTGGACTTGTTGGAATCAGTATCACCTGCTATGCCTATATCTGTGTATCTTTCTAATACAGGTTCATCATTGCCAAAACATAAATACAACTTAAAAATACCTCTTAGATATCTTAATATCCATTTTACTGCTTCCCAATATTCTTTTCTAAGATTAGAGAGAAATTGGCTAACAACTCCAACTGCATGAGCTATATTTGACCTAGTATAAACTATAGTATACATCAAACTACCTACCGCAGATGAGTAAGGTACTTTGGACATTTCTTCTTTTTCTTTCTCACTTATTGGACATTGTTTCGAGCCGAGCTTAAAATGACTTGTAAGAACAAACTATTTTGGCTTTACTCATATTGAATCTTTCAAGAACATTTTCAATGTAGGTCTCCTGAGATAACCAATTCTTTCCTTTCTTCCTATCACGAAGAATCTTCATGCCAAATATTTGTTTTGTCGATCCCAAGTCTTTCATGGCAAAAGACTTACTTAGCTCTCTTTTAAGCTTCTCAATTTTACTAGCATCATAGCCAACAATCAGCATATCATCAACATTAGTAGGAGAATAATGAAATCATCATCTAAAAACCTCTTTATAAAGACACAATGATCAGATGTAGTTCTATTGTACCCTTGGCTCATCATAAAGGAATCAAACTACTTGTACCAGTGTCTAGATGTTTATTTGAGACCATATAAGCATTTTCTTAGTTTGCACACTAGATTTTTTTTTCCCTTGACTTTGAAACCTTCTGGTTGTTCCATGTAAATTTCTTCTTCTAGGTCACCATGAAGAAATGCAGTTTCACATCAAGTTGCTTAACTTCTAAATTCAAGTAGGCAGCTAAACCAAGAACAACTCGGATATAGGATATTTTCACCATAGGAGAAAATATTTCTTCAAAGTTAATACCTTTTTTCTGACTGAATCCTTTCACAACTAATCATACCTTACATCTTTGTTGTGAGCTATTATTCTCAGTCTACAATATATAAACCTATTTATTCTTGAGAGCTTTCTTCTCTTTAGGCAACTTTACCGAGTCATAGGTGTGGTTGTCAAGCAAGGATCTCATCTCTTCTTGCATGGCTTTAACCCACTCATTCTTATGCTCATGTAGAATAGCTTCTTGGTAAGTTTCTGGCTCTCCACCATCAGTAAGCATAACATATTCATGTAGAGGATATCTTGTAGATGATTGTCGCTCTCTTGTGGATCTTTTCAATGGAATCTCAACTAGTGGTGGATGTGCTTGCTTAGTGGGTTCAACATCATCAATTGTACGAGCATCAATCATTGATATTCTCACCATAATCTTCTTCATCTTTCCCATGATCATCATGTGCTACAAGTGAAGGAACTAGACTCAAACTCCAAGGAATATAAACAGAGATTTTTGGCTTCTCAATTATGTCACCATCATCAAATAATTGGTCTTAAAAAAACACATCCTCACTTCTAACAATCTTCTTATTCACTAGATTCCATAATCTGTATCCAAACTCTTTATGACCATATCTCAAGAAAATGTATACCTTTGCCTTATTATCAAGCTTGGATCTCTCATCTTTAGGAATATGTGCATATGCTTTATACCCAAAAACTCTCAAATGATCATAAAATACATCTTTCTCTTTTCATACTCTCTCTGAAACATCACCTTTCAAAAGAACTGATAGAGAAAGATTTATCAGGTCAACTGTAGTTCTCATAGCCTCCCCCCAAAATGACTTAGGTAACTTGGTGTGGGAAAGCATATATCTAACCCTTTCTTCAATAGTTCTGTTCATCCTTTCTACCACACCATTTTGTTGAGGAGTTTTTGGAACTGTTTTCTCAAGCCTGATACTATGAAACTTGTAGTAATTCTCAAAAGGACCCTTGAACTTGCCACCATTATCTACTAGAACATACTTTAGTTTTCTTCTAGTTTCTTTCAACATTGGCAGGAAACTCTTTGAAAACATCGAGTACTTGGTCTTTAGACTTCAAAGCAAAAACTTAAACTTTTCTAGAATGGTCATGAATGAAAGTAACAAAATAATAAGCACCTCAAAGAGTTCTAGTTTGCATAGTACAAATATCAGTATGAACTAAATCAATAATATTTGATCTTCTAGATGGTAGATAAGTATGAAATGCAACTCTATGTATTTTTCCAACTAAGCAATGATCATAAGATTTAAGAGATGTACCTTGCAACTTTGGTAAAAACTGCTTTCTAGCAAGAGTTTGAAGTCCCTTCTTGCTGATATGACCAAGTCTCTTATGCCAAAGATTTATGCTTTTACCCTTTTGAATTGTATTAATCTCTCCTTTGTATATCTTAACTTCTATAATATAAAAAGAGTTTAACTTCTTTCCTCTCGCCACAACTAGAGAACCTTTAGTGAGCTTCCATTTTCTATTGCCAAAATAGTATATAAATCTCTCATCATCAAGTCTGCTTGTAGATATCAAATTCAGACGAATATTTGGAATATGTCTAACATCTTTGAGTATCATTTTGCTCCCAGTACTAGTCTCCAAGCAAATATTTCCAATATCCACAATCTTAGATGTATCACTGTTTCCCATTCTAACATTTCCAAAATCACAAGCAGTGTAGGATCTGAAGAAATCACCATAAGGAGTAACATAGAATGAAGCACCAGAGTCAATTACCCAATTAATGTCTTAAGCTACAAGACTGACACATCCATCATCATAAACAATAATGATATCACCTTCAGTAGCAACTGTATTGGTCTCTTTCTCATTTTTCTTCCTTTCATTCTGTTCTCACTTCCAAAACCTACACTCTTTCTTCATATGACTTAGCCTTTTGTAATGGAAACACTTGATATCTTTTCTAGACTTGGATCTTCCTTTGTAACCATGTGAATTTCTATTGTGACTCTTCTATATCTTTCCTACTTTCTAGTAACAAGTGCACCAGAAGAAGATTCTCCTTGTTCTTTTCTTCTGGTATCTTCATTTAGCAAACTGTCTTTAACTATATCTATGGTTAGAGTCCCCTTTGACGTGGAGTTACAAATTGTCACAACATACGTTTCTCAACTTTTTGGTAAAGAGCTGAGAAGCAACAATCCTTATATTTCATCATCTATATTTATTTTCATAGCAACTAACTTGTTTGTAAGACTCTGAAATAGGCTTATGTGCTCAATAATATTACCACCATCTTTATATTTCAAATTAACAAGTATTCTGAGGAGAAAAATTCTATTTCTCACTATCTTTTTCGTAAAAGAATTTTCTAACCTTTGCCAAATAACATCAGCTTTAGTTTCATCAAAAATATGCTTATGCAAATTTATATTCATCTATCTTCTAATATAGGCAATAGCTTTTCTATATTGGACCTCTTATTCCTCATCTTCCATAGTAAAAGGTTTTTCTTTAACTTTGATGAGCTTATACAAATCTTTGTAATAGAGCAAGTCTTTTATCATATGCCTCCAAGTAGAATAATTTGATGAGTTCAATTTAATCACATCAACTAACTCTTCCATTTCAATCACATAAGAAAATTAGTAGTAAATAATCTACTGCTCAAATATCACTTATTAGAAAAAATTTATTAAAATAAAATAATTCTTTTCCCTCTTTGTGTATCAAAATAGGTTCCTTATCTAAATACCAACTTGATACCAAAAGCAAATATTAACCAGAACAACATAAACAACAAAATAATGAATCAATCACAAGTGAGATCGAATTTTTAACGTGAAAAACCCAATATGAAAAAATCACTGGACCATAGTCCACTTCAAACTTCCACTACCACTAATAATAATAACAGGTTTATAATAAATCTTCTCTAAAATAATAAGAGGATCATAATAATATCAATACCACATATCTTAGCTCAAAAATATCATATTATCATCACATGGATGGATCTCATGAAAGGAAAGATTTATATCTCACAAAGTAGGTATAGTAGAAAAGTACTTTAGAGAGGATAAACTATAGATCAGTACCGTTAGGATCATAGAGCTTACTGCAAGAATTTTTTACATAAAATTTGGTCAAAACTAATAAAGTTTAGTTACTGATCGTCAAACAAAAACTCAATATTCTAATTTTTCTTTCTCCTTTTTCTCTTTTTGTTCTTTTTCTCTAAGCTGCCACAATTTCCTTTCACTCTACACAACCTTCGCTGCCCTCAACTGCACACACACCTTTTTTTATTTTTTTTATTTTTTATTGATTTGAGCTCAATAGCCTAATTCTATGGTTCAAACCCACATATGGATTGAACTAAACGGATTGAGAACTTAAAGCATGGTTCATGTTCTTACGATGAAATAATAGTATATGATATTACTAATATAATCATTTACAAAGTACTTTTATATATGTTAATAACCTACAATATGGGTAGGCATCATCTCAAATAGCTGACATAAAAAGTCTTGTCACTTAAATTTTTACATTCTCTCTACGGTTACTGGAATCCTCTCAAAAATATAAGAATGAACTGTTGGTGCCCAATTAATCTTATTCAAATTCTATAGATTGTTAATGATTGATACTAATGACTACTATAATTTATAGTTGCTTTGATAAAATAATATATATGTAAACACAAACAGCATGTACAACCGATAAAAATATTATTGACTAATCGTTTTCAACTAGATGCAAGAGTATCATCCATTCTTTCAAATCTCTAGTAGTTGATCCATCTATTAGAAATTTTTTTTTGTGAGATAACCTTCAGATCTAGATGCATTCAGATCAATTATTTCTCCAGTATTAGGCAGATTTAGAAGAAGAGAAACATCTTACATCAATAATGATATCTCAACTTCATGCACTATAAGCTTTTCATTTTCATCTCATCTTTCTATAATTGATGATAATAATCCATAGGATAAAGCGATATCAAGGACATTTAGGAAGTGGCTAAATAACATACAGTTTATAATATCCAAATGACATTGCCTTAGGTGGTATTGAGACAATTTTCTCGACTATGCTTAGTCGATGCCATAAAGAAATGACAAAAGTGCTAAAGAGAGCTACGTCCTACTATAAAATTTTTAAGAAAGCTTTCTGCAATAACCACATTGGCCTCGATAATAAATTTTCGAATTTAGAGATTTTTTTTGATTTTTTTATTTATTCAAAATCTAAACCTTTTGGGATTCTTTTATTTTCTTTATGTTTTTTCCATTTCACCAAAATATGATATATTTAAGTAATATATTTTAATATTTGAGCTTCTAAATATGTCCCTAAACTATGGTAAAAAGTAAGTCCAAAACTATTAACTCTTGGTATTTGATATGTTGATTTTAGTTGGACACCAAAATCAAAGTATCAAATTTAAGGAATGGTTCAAATAATATGAAATTTTTTAAAAACACTTTCAATTGCAACCACATCGACCTCTATAATAAATTTTCTAATTTAAGGATTTTTTAATTTATTTATAACATGAATAGTTTGGGGGTTTTCTATTTTCTCTTTGTTTTTCCCAATTTTAATGCCTTTATGTAATAGTTTTTAATATATAAGCTTCTAAATATGACCTTAAGCTATGACAAAAGTTTAATCCGCAAAAGTCAGCACTTGGTATACGATATCTTAATTTTCATTGAACCCAAAATCAAAGTATTGGCATTAAGGAATGATTCAAATGCTATGAAGTTTTTTTTGAAAAGCTTTCAATTGTAACCACATGAACTTCTAAAATAAATTTTCAAATTATAATTTTTTTTAATATTTTTAGTTTATTTAAAATCTAAACAATTTGGGGTTTTTCTAATTTCTCCATATTTTTCCCAATTCCATCAAAATATGATTTCTTTATATGATCTTTTCTGATATTTAAGCTTCTTAATAGGTCCCTTAGCTATGATAAAAGTCTACTCTTAATATATAATACCATCATTTTGGTTAGACCCCAAAATCAAATTATTGAACTAGTTCAAATGCCGTGAAATTTTCAAGAAAGCTTTCATTTACAACCACATGGACCTCTATAATAAACTTTTTAATTTATATTTTTTGATATTTTTTTATTTATTCTGAATCTGAACAACTTAGGGTTTTTCTTTTTTTTTTTCATGTTTTTCCAAATTCTACCAAAATATGATACTCTCATACAATATTTTTTAACATTTGAGCTTCTAAATATATCCCTAAATTTGATAAAAATTTGAGTCACAAAGTCAACTATAGTATACGATACCTTGATTTTTGGTTGGACCTCAAAATCAGGGTATCGACCTATCATATGATCCAAACGATATGAAATTCTCAAGAAAGCTTTTAATTGCAATCATATGAACCTCTATAATAATTTTTTTAATTGAGATAATTTTTCTGATATTTTTCTAATTTATTTAGAATTAGAACAGTCTAAGGTTTTTATATTTTCTCTATATTTTTTCTATTTCCACCAAAACATGATGCTTTTATGTAATATCTTTGATATTTGAGCTTCTAAATATATCCCTTAGTTCAAAAAGGTAACTCATAATATTTGATATCCTTATCTTAGTTTGACCTTAAAATTAGAGTATCTACTTCAAAGAATGATCTAAATACTATAAAATCTTCAGAAAAGCTTTCAATTGCAATACATGAACCATATAATAAATTTTCTAATTTAGAGATTTTTAATTTTTATTTATTCAAAATTTGAACAATTTGTAGTTTTCTAATTTTCTTCATGTTTTTTTCAGTTACACCAAAACATATTGCCTTTTTGTAATATTTTTTTTATAGTTAATTTACTAAATATGTGTCAAAGGTATGATAAAAAATTGATCTAAGAAAATCAACTACTGATATCTGATATCTTAATTTTGATTGGACTCCAAATTAGAATATCAACCAAAAGAAGGGAAAGAGTGTAATATAAGTTGAAGAAGATTTGTTGCTTCATCCAACTAAATTAGTAATGAATATTTGAGTGTAACTTCTGAATAGTTTGTATGCCAACATGTGTTTAGATATATAAAAAAAGTAACTAGTAGAATATTTTGTAAGATTATTTTCTATATATGAAAGATATAATTGTATTTTGGGTTTTAAGCTTACAACTAATGCAGGAGAGTTTTAGATAACTAAGGTATAAATCGGTCAAGGTTATTGAGTAACTCTTTACTCGAAGTCAACAATGACAACTTTGGAGGTCGACGATGAGACACGCTAAAACTTGGTGGTGACATGGGAACTCGGCAATAGCACAAGAACTTAACAGCATAATAGAAACTTGATGACGACACTGGAAGGGAGGTAACTATGCATGACTATAATAAAACTCGACAACAACATTAGAAACCCTAAAACCTTAAGGCATAAGAAGGAGAAAAATATCTATGAGTGAATATGATGTCATTGTTGGAGATAAAGAAGTCATACACCCCATAGACATCCATTGGAATTGGGCAAATAATATAAGATATACATACCTAGCCAATTTATAGTAAATCTTTTTTTTATTCAAACTAATGCAAACTTGATCGATTCTATAAAGATATTCATGTTATTTAAAAAAAAAGTACGATTTGAAAAATTTTTAAACTTAGAGGCGCTCTATTGAGAAAAAGTCAAACTTAGTTTTTTTTTATCATATTCATATATATATATATATACTCAAACACCTAAAACCCCATTAATGAATCATCATCTGATTTAAACGGTTGGGATTGACGTGGCACTTACCAAACCATAAACCTACGATCCAATTTGATATAATCCGACCCGCTCTCATTGCTACGTCAAAATATTTCATAATAGATAATATGCAAAACATTGTCCACCAAACAAACCCTTCCTCACTCCCTCACCTTCGCCACTCCACTCCGTCGTCCCTCGCCCCTCGCCCCTCGCCCCAACCCAATGGAACCCAACACCCACCCTCCCTCCTCCATCCCCTCTTCCCAATCCCAAGAAGTTGACGTCAAAACTCAACCTCCCACCGCGACGGTCGATCTCCCATTGGCTTCGCTCACCCTTTCCATCTCTCTCCTCCCCTCTCACCTCTCCCCCCGCTCCTCCTCTCACTCCTCCTCACCCAAACACTCCCTCTCCGCCTTCCCTTCCCAACTCAAGTTCAACACCCCCTCCCAAATCTCCTCTCTCTCCCTCTCTCTCTCCCTCTTCTCCCCCACACCAAACCCTCTTCCAGGCTCTGCACCCCTTCCAAGATCTCCAACTCCCTCCTCCTCTCCCCCTCCCCCTTCCTCCGCCGCCGCCACTCCGACCCGGCCGCCGGAGCAGCCTCCCGCCGCTGCTCCCTCGTCTGGTTCCGCGCCGACCTCCGCCTCCACGACCACGAGGCCCTGTCCGCCGCCAACGCCGACTCTCTCTCCCTCCTCCCCGTCTTCCTCTTCGACCCCCGTGACTTCGGCCGCTCCCCGTCTGGCTTCGACCGCACCGGCCCCTACCGCGCCCGCTTCATTATCGACTCCGTCGCCGAGCTCCGCCGGGAGCTGCGCCGCCGCGGCTCCGACCTCGTTGTGCGGATCGGCCGACCCGAGGTGGTGCTGCCGGAGCTCGCGCGTGCGGCCGGCGCTGATGCCGTCTACGCCCACCGGGAGGTGTCCCACGACGAGGCGCGCGTGGAGGAGAGGATCGCTAAGGCGATGGAAGCCGAAGGGGTCGAAGTGAAGTACTTCTGGGGGAGCACGCTGTACCACATCGACGATTTGCCGTTTAAGCTGGAGCACATGCCGACCAACTATGGAGGGTTTAGGGAGAAGGTAAAGGGCGTCACCGTAAGGAAGACAATTGATACGCCGGAGGAGGTTAAGGGGCTGCCGTTGAGGGGGGATATCGAGCCCGGGGAGATACCAAGCTTGCAAGATCTCGGGCTCAATCCGCCACCGACCATGTCGCAGGTGTGTTCCAATGCTTCAAGTTCGTTCTTTTTTATTGTCTCAAGTTTTATAGTTATTTTATTTCTTTTGAAAACTTCAAAGACTCATCTAAACGTCTGAAAAGGGCTTCTGGATTAGTAAGGGGATAGTCTTTCAGGGGCAACAGTGGTTATAAGTGCTAAGGAAATAATCATCTATGTCCAAGAGTATTACTGGATGTTCCATGAGGTTAGCTTGTTGGATTAATTTTTGAGCTGATAGTCTGTGCATGGTCCTTGTCCACCAAAAAATGTTTGCATTTCCATAAGGCTGTCAACAAACAACTTTAACTTCCTCAAAATCAAATAATTCAATTGTATTGGTGGTAAAACTGATTCATTGCATTAAATTCATAAGAGTTCATATTGCTTATTGCTTTCCTGTACTTTGAATTGTCCATCTGCAAGCGCGGTAATTGTATACCATAATTTACTACTTGGCCCAATTATTAGCTTAAGTAAAATGAAGTGCTTGTTCAAAGATACCAACCATTTTGACAAGCTTAAATAATCTAGTTTCTACATTCCATTGAGATTATTTAATTAGAATTGTCATTTATAATTGTGGGAGACCTTTTTTTTAAGTTTTAGTTAGGGAAAAAATTCTTACTCCTTCTGAAACCACTGTATAGGGAATCCATATAGGAATGACATTCTTGGTGCATCATAAGCTTCTCCATTATAGTGTTTTATTCTAAGGGGCACATCTGTGTATTTTGGATCTGTGTAAACCCTTTTAGGAAGCTTGAAATTACCTTAGATGCATGGTTGTTTATAATGCAAATAAAAATGGGTCTCTAGAGTTTACATGAACTTGTAGATAATGTGAATGGAAAATGCTATTTGGCTGGATTGTTTATCAACCTAGAAAAGTTTCTGGATTGTTGTTTGTCTCTCATAGCTCATCAGGAATATCATTGGTGACATCTGGATATTGCATGGTCCAAAATTAAATGAAAGGTGCCCTACTCTTTTCCAAATCAGTAACAGCCTTGAGTCTGGAGGTCCTCTAACTCCCTGATACCTGTTGCATATTGTAAGTGAATGTTGTAGATAGTTAAGTTTAAGGGTTGATATGGGTAATAAAGGCGACGTGACACAAGCCCATGCCGCCTACGCCAGGATGATGCCCCCTGCCCCTCACACGGCCGACTGTGGCCAGGGTTGATCGACAGATGTGACCCCTCCTGTTCTTCCCAGGCCCCACGGTTCTCGAGATGCGTCACCATCTCGCAGGGACAGGTCCGTGGTGCATCTCCAGACGCAATCAGAGATGCAGCAGCGACCCGGTCCATATAAACCCCGGGGAAGCCAAAAGCGCGGGGGCCTTCTTCTTCCGCTCCTTAGAAAACACACTCTCAACTATCACCTTGATTGACTTGATCGTCGGAGGGGTCGGGCGGAGTTCAACTCGACCCGACCTTTGTGCAGGAGCGGGAACCAGCGGCGTCCGCCAGCGGAACCCTCTTCGTCTCCTCAGGCTTCCAAGACCCGACCACGGAACCCCTCCACATCCAGCCCGAACCGCACCGCGACGGCCCCGAGGCCACGGCGTGAAGCTTCCCGTCCCGAGGTCACGGTGCAAAGTTGTTGACATTAACAGATTGGCGCTAGGAGGGCCCGGATGTTGAGGGATCACCCGACGGACCAGGACGAGCGCTCGGGCGAGGGACTCCATCCCGAGGGGGCCTCGGCAGAAGCCTCCCTTCTTGTTGGGTCGAGGATGGATGACCCCGTCCTAACCTCGGAACGTTATTGGTGCTTGTTTAACGACCCGGGATTGCTCCCCCCTGAAGGCGTCCCCGTCACGGCCGAAGCCTTTCGCGACCTCACTCACCAGGTCCGAGCCCTGGCAGAGATGGTACAGACCATCGTCCCGTTCGTCTCTCGACCAACGAACGTCGGCGCCCACCGCCCCAAAGAGCTGAGCCTCCCCAGGCTCGTGTCACGCTTCTTCGCGTTACACCTCACCTCACCACCCAATCTTGGGCAGAGACCGGGCCCCGGGAAACCCGGGTGTTCGACCCGAGCCCGAGGTGGTATCTTCGGACTCGACAGACTCTTTCCGAGCCCAGCTTTGTTCTGTCAGCCAACGGCCGGACGAAGTACAAAGGGAAATCCGCAAGTCGAAGGAGGAACAAGGGGAGGATCCCCACTGGGGGTCCCCGTTCGCGATCGAGATACAAGAGCATCCTGTGCCCCCGAGCTTTCGCCTCCCCACCCAATGAAGAATCCGCGAGAGCTGGCGGACCGAACTCGATATTGTCGTTTCCATTGGCAGAATGGACACGACACCGAGGAGTGCCGCGAGCTGAAGCGGCAGATCGAAGAGTTGATTCGTAGAGGCCATTTGGGCCGCTACCTCCGGCAGGATCAAGAGTCCTCTCCCCATCCCGAGGGACCCGTCGAGCGACGCATCGTTGTGATCACAAAGCGCGCATCAGATCCGGGTAGCAAAGACGTCCCGACGAAGGCGACGCCGCGCCGCGCCGCCGAAGGGCACGAACTTGTTCCCGAGCCAAAAATTACGTTCCCGGCCGAGGGGACGGACAACTAGAGCATGACGACGCACTAGTGATATTGGCCAGAATCGCCAACGCGCAGGTAAAGAGGATCATGGTCGACACCGGGAGTTCGGCCGATGTACTCTACCTCGACGCCTTCCAGAAGCTCGGGCTGCCCAGCGGTGCTATGGAACCTATGCATTCGGCGCTCACGGGGTTTACTGGTAACTCAATCTCGCTGCTCGGCGCAGTCACCCTTCCTTTGACCTTCAGGGATGCGCCGAAGACGAAGACGGTGATGGCAACCTTTCTAGTGGTCGACCTACCCACGGCGTACAACGCCATCCTGGGGCGACCCACCCTTAACAAAATCAGGGCGGTCATCTCTACCTATCATCGGACCTTGAAGTTCCCGACCCGCGCCGGGGTCGGGGAAGTCCGGGGAAGCCCTCGTGAATCTAGGCAATGCTACTTGACGACGGTCTCCCTGCACAAGAGGGCAAGGCCGGAACAACCTCTAGACGACCCCCGAGAAGCCAAGCGGCCAACCCAGCGCCCCGAGCCAACGAAGCCTGCACTTGATGTGCCCCTGCAAGAGAGTCGTCCCGACCGGACGGTCGGGGTCGGCTCGGAACTTGACAAACAGGAGCAGGCTCGGCTCATCAACCTCCTTCAGGAGAATTCTGACGTCTTCGCCTGGTCCCCAGTCGAAATGCCAGGCGTCAACCCAAAGGTGTCCCAGCACCACTTGCGCATCTCTCCGACTGCACGCCCTGTAAAGCAAAGGCCTCGGTTATTCGCTCCCGAGCGGCAACAGGCTGTGCGAGAAGAGGTGGAGCGACTCCTAGCGGCAGACTTCATTGAGGAAGTTAAGTACCCCCGATGGTTGTCAAATGTAGTCCTCGTGAAGAAATCTAATGGTAGCTGGAGGATGTGCGTTGACTACACCGATCTCAATCGTGCATGTCCAAAGGATTACTATCCCCTCCCGAGGATCGACCAGCTGGTCGACTCAACTGCCGGACGTGCTCGCTTTTCTTTAATGGACGCCTTCTCCGGCTATAATCAAATCAGAATGGCACCCGAGGATCAAGAACACAGCTTTTCTATAAGCCAAGGGACCTACTTCTACAAGGTCATGCCGTTCGGGCTGAAGAACGCCGGAGCCACCTACCAGAGGACCGTGAACAGGATGTTCGCCCATCAGATAGGGCGAAACATGGAGGTTTACGTCGACGATATGATCGTGAAAAGCCGGTCCGGACTAGCCCACCTGGCCGACCTGGCCGAGACATTTGCCACGCTAAGAAAGTATGGCATGCGCCTCAACCCTGCCAAATGCGTTTTTGGCGTTACAACAGGCAGATTTCTCGGGTTTATCGTGCACGAAAGGGGAATCGACGCCAACCCAGAGAAGGTCCAGGCGATCATCGACATGCAAGCACCCCGATCGGTCAAGGAGCTCCAGCGCCTCAATGGGAGGCTCGCCGCCCTGGCTCGGTTCTTATCCCGATCGGGGGACCGGTGCCTCCCCTTCTTCCGAGCCTTGAAGAGCCCGAGGAACTTCCAGTGGACGGTGGAGTGCGAAGAGGCCTTCGCGCACCTAAAACATCTATCCTCGCTCCCCCATCTTGCCTCGGTCTCCACCCAGGAAAAGCTCTACGTCTACTTGGCGGCCTCCCAACACGCGGTGAGTTCCGTATTGGTCAAGGAGGCCTCTGGGGAACAGCTGCCGATCTATTACACCAGCCACGTCTTGAGAGGGCCAAAAGAGCGTTATCCGCCCATCGAGAAGCTAGCCCTAGCTCTCGTTCTTATGGCCCGGAAGCTACGCCCCTACTTCCAAGCCCACCCGATCGAGGTAATGACTGACCAACCACTCCGGCAGGTTTTATCGAAGTTTGATGTGGCAGGTCGCCTCCTCAAGTGGTCGGTAGAGCTATATGAATTCGACTTGCAGTACAAGCCGAGAACCGCCATCAAAGCACAAGCTGTGGCCGACTTTATCTCGGAGTTGACTTCGTCAGGTGAGCGAGGCCTTGGACAGGGCGAAGCAGAATGGGTTCTGCGGGTTGATGGGTCGTCTGGCTCAAAGGGCGCGGGAACCGGACTAGTGTTGGAGGCTCCCGATGGGCGCTTGTTCGAGCGTTCCTTTCGTTTCGGTTTCAAAGCCACCAACAATGAAGCGGAATACGAGGCGCTCTTAGCGGACCTCAGATTGGCAGTCGAGATGTAGGTGAGCGCCGTTCGCGTCCTCACCGACTCGCAGCTAGTCGCCGAACAACTCAGCGGGGGGTACGAAGCTCGGGATCCGGTCATGTCGAAATACTTAGCCGAGGTAAGGGCCCTCGCCGCTAGTTTTTCTCGTTTCACATTGTCTAGAGTACCCAGGAGCCAGAACGAGCGAGCGGACGCGTTGGCAAAATTAGCTTCGAGATCGGCCCTCGGAGAGGAGCCCGAGGTCGAGGAGCTTCCCCACCGAGCCGTTGCCGCCGGGGGGGTGGTCGAGCTGGGCGCCCCGACCACCTGGATACAGGAGATGTTGCAGTATAAGCAAGACGGTGTCCTACCTGCCGACGACGTCGCAGCCCAGCGTTTGCGTCGGACCCAAGCATGGTACTGCGAGATCGGCAACCGACTCTACAGAAGGTCGTTCTTGCGCCCTCTTTTACGCTGTTTGGATCCCGACGAGGCTCGATCGGTTCTCGCCGAGGTCCATGACGGGATTTGCGGGGAGCACATCGGCGGCCGTGCCCTGGCATTCAAAATACTCCGTCAGGGCTACTACTGGCCCACTTTACACCGAGACGCGAAGGCCTACGTGCGTCGATGTGACGCGTGTCAGCGGCATGCCCGAGCCTCTCGGCACCCGGCGGTCCCGCTCACCCCTTTGGATTGCGCCTGGCCTTTCGCGCAATGGGGGATGGACCTCCTCAGACCTTTTCCACCGGCGTCTGGGCAACGAAGGTACATCATTGTGGGCGTCGACTACTTCACCAAGTGGGTAGAGGCGGAGCCCCTAGCCACGATCACGGAGCGCCAGGTTGAGCGGTTCGTGTGGAGGAACATCGTGACACGGTTCGGCTTGCCTAGGACCATTGTCACCGATAACGGAACCCAGTTTGCTAGCACCCGGTTCAAAGAGTTCCGCGCGGCTCACCGGATACAACTAAGGTTCAGCTTGGTGGCTCATCCCCAGACCAACGGCCTGGCAGAAGTAACTAATCGGTCGATCCTAGACGGACTTAGGAAGAGGACCCTCGCGGCCTGATCTAACTGGGTCGACGAGTTGCTGAGCATTCTGTGGTCCTTACGAACCACTCCAAAGGCAGCATTCGGCGAGTCTCCTTATAGCCTGGCGTTCGGCACTGAGGCGGTCCTGCCAGCCGAGGTGGTCATTCTCACCCCTCGGGTGGAGGCTTTTCAGGAAGCAAGGTCGGTCGACGGAATCCGAGCCGGATTAGACCTACTCGAGGAGCGCAGAGCCGACGCGCACCTTAGAACCCTTTCCTACAACAGAAGCATCGCTAAAAGCTGCAACAAGGGTGTGCGCCCTCGGCCCATCGGGTTGGGAGACTTAGTCTTACGCAAGGCCGAAGTAAGCGACCCGACCCGGACACGCGGTAAGCTGGCCCCCAAATGGGAAGGACCTTACCGCGTCGTCAAAGTCGTCCGAGCGGGTACGTTCCGGCTAGCAACAATGTCGGGACAATGCTTATCAAGAACATGGAACATCCAGAATGTTAGGAAATACTTTATATAAAATCCACATTAGAGACAAGTGTTGGCAAAAGGGAACCTTGTTTAAGTAAAACTTTGGTTACAAGACTCGACCGACTTACAGACCGACCAGACCCTTGGAGGAGGTTACAATAAAACGAGAAATAGAAGGCCTCTTTCAAGCCTTCGGCTCCTCCAAACTGTCATCGAAGGGGACCTCCTCGGGCATATTCACCTCCAGATCCTCGGGACAGGAGGTGAAGGGGTCCTCCTCGACCTCGAAACCCGGATGCCGCGCTCGGAAGCGGGCCAGGGCGATCTTGTATCCATATTCATAGGACACCTGGCCCGTCCGGGTTAGCCCGAGTTGGAACCCCTCGGACTTCTTGTAAGTCTTCACCGCCTCCTCCCTCTCTGGACGGAGGTGCCTCTCCTCGGCGAGGGCCTCGGAGACAGTCTTTGCCTCGGCCTCCTTCCCTTTTAGCCTCGCGGTTAGGGTGGATGCCTCCGTCTTTCGCAGGCGGAGCTCCGTCCGCTCCAGCCTCAGCAGCTTTTGTAATTCGTCGTTTGTCCGGCTCGCCGCCTGGAGTTCGGACGTGAGGCGGGCTACTTCCGCATCCAGGTCGGATGCCCGTTTTTCCGCCGCCGCAACCGCCTCGGGGCCGGTGCCGACCAGGATCTCATCCATCTGTTGGCGCAACTCGGAGTTGCGCTCGCACAAACCTCCGATGACCCGGCCGGTGTCACGTACCCGGTCCATCAGCGCAGTCGTGTAGTGAAGACCCTGCAAAAATAGTAAAGTCAGGATGAATGCGACTGAGGGGTTAGAGAGGAGCAAGAAGAACGACACTAACCCACATCAGCGACTTGGCTGACTTCCCAAGGAGGGTCTCCGAGGGGAGAGTGTACAGGTCCCGGGCCATGTCGGGATGCAGCGCCCTGAGGTACATGGCCAAGGTTCTCCTCCGGTCCACACCTTGTCCCCTGGGGCCCTCCCAACCAAGCGACAGAGGGTCGCTCGCCTCCCCTGCTGGGAGCTCCCACATTGCCCGCGCCAGGAAAGGTTGCCTTTCCTCCTTGCCCGGCGAAAGGCGACAGAGATCCCTCATGACGGGAGGACGAGGTCCCTTCCCAGCCACCTCCTGGCTGGGCCCTGCCTCGTTGGGCTGAGGAGGCACACCCGCTCGCCTGGCCCGTTCCGCAGCTGTGTCCGCCGGCCTTGACGCGACCCCTTCGGGCCCCTTAGCGGCCACGGTCTTGGCTTTCTTCCTCGGGCGACCGGCCTCCACCTCCAGCGGAGAGTCCTTTGAGCCGGCCCTCGGATCGGATGCAGGGCGCGGAGACGAGGACGCCGAAGTCCGCCCGTCGCGGAGAGCTTGCAGATTCACCATTTCTGCAGGGAACAACAAGGCGGTTAAAGTCTGATAATCATCAGAGACACCTAGGGTACAGACGACGCGGACCTACCCAGTGAGGATGGGCTGAGCCCTGCCTCAACCAGCCACCGTTCCGTCATGTTCCGGATGGCTTGAGAGGGGGGAAGAATTTCCCTGAGCCTCTCCAGATCTTGGCGCTCCTCGGCGCTCAGGCTTGGAGCCGTATTGTCGATGGCCCTTGCGGACCATCGAACCCCAAAACCCCAGTCCCTCTTGCAACAGACGTAGAAGAATCGTCTCTTCCACCCTTTATTATTGGTAGGGGCCCCGCCGACTCGGAAGCCCTTTCTGGCAGATAGGAAGTACCCCCCCGACCCTTTGAAGAGGCGGAAACAAGAAAGGAAGAGGTTTCGGGTCGGGGTTATGTTGGCATGATGACATTCCCCTAGGAATGCCACCAGGTAGTGCCAGGAGTTCGGCGCCACCTGTGACGGCGAGATTCGCCACCAGGAGATGCAGGAAACGACGACGGGATGCAGAGGGAGGTGCAACCCCGCCTCAAGGGCGTCTAGGGTTAGCGCGAAGCCCTTAGGGACGGGTCATAAGCCCGTTGCCCCGGTTCAGGGGCCAGGAGGACATAATCCTCCGAGATGCTGTAGCGCTCCCGGAGTGTCTTTAGCGACGCATCGCTCACAGCTGAGTCGTGGTCATGCGGCCACATCAAGGCTTCAAGCGCCCGCGCCACTCCCCCATCGGAAGAGGAGGAAGAAGAGGAAGAGGAGGAAGGAGGAGAGGAGGCCATTCTTACTGACCTCCAAAAGGGAAAGCGACGAAGTCGACTCGAAGGAGATGAAGGACGCAGGAGCAAAGGAGAGCGACTAGAAGAGGAGACGGCGAGACCCGGGGCGGAAAACTCAGCTGACAAGAAACGGGAAGGAGGCACGATGCGCAGTGCTTGAAGGCGAGATCCCGCCAAAAGACAGCGCCCCTTCGTCTCCTGAAGTGGGCGACAGCCTATTGCCGTGCTTGCCCCCCAGCCACATCACATCGAGTAGCCCAAAGGACGCCCCGCTATAAATAAGGGTTCCGCGTGGCGATCCCTAGGCGGGCAACTTGGGCGGCACGCCAGAGACGCCTCGGTTCTAGCGTCTGACGCATGCGACTGGCTTCCGAAAGGGCGCGCAGGCTAAAGAGCCCTTCGCTGCCCGCGTTAGTTAAATTCAAAAAGGGAAAAAGAGGGTATCCCCGGACGAGTGGCACCGCAGTTGTCGGCCGTCTGAGTACGTCTTCGCGCTACTTCGCTCGCTGGCGTACTGCGGCCGCCGACCGCCTCGAAATACGCCTGCGCGCTGCTGCCGCTCGAGTATGTACCGCGGCTGTCGACCGTCCGAGTACGTCTCTGCGCAGCTTGCCTGCCTGAGCATGTACCGCGATCGTCGATCGCCCGAGTACGTCTCTGCGCAGCCTGCCCGCCTGAGCGCGTACCTCGGCCTCGACCGCCCGAGTACGCCCTTGCGCAGCCCGCCTGCCTGAGCACGTCCCCCGATCGTCGACTCTCCGAGTGCTTCTCTCCGCACCCCACCCGTGCGCATCATCCCTCAGAAGCCCGAGCAACGCCTCGGCCTCAGAAGCCCGAGCAACGCCTCGGCCATCAAGCACCGAGCAACGCCTCGGCCACCAAGCCCGAGCAGCGCCTCAGCCTCAGAAGCCCGAGCGACGCCTCGGCCACCAAGCACCGAGCTATGCCTCGGCCACCAAGCCCGAGCGACGCCTCGGCCACCAAGCCCGAGCAGCGCCTGGCTTCAAAGCACCAGCAACGCCTCGGCCTCGGCCCGAGCAACGCCTCGGCCACTAAGCACTGAGCTATGCCTCGGCCACTAAGCCCGAAAGCGGCGCCGGCCTCGAAGCTCGAGAGTAACGCCTCGGCCACAAAGCACCGAGCAACGCCTCGGCCACAAAGCACCGAGCAACGCCTCGGCCACCAAGCCCGAGCAGCGCCTCGGCCTTAGAAGCCCGAGCAACGCCTCGGCCACCAAGCACCGAGCTATGCCTTGGCCACCAAGCTTGAGCAACGCCTCGGCTACCAAGCCCGAGCAGCACCTCGGCCACCAAGCACCAAGCAACGCCTCGACCACAAAAGCGCGAGCAACGCCTCGGCTGCGACCTCTCTGTCGGTTCCGCAACCTAACTCCCAGGTCGGAACCCTCCGGTCCCACCGCGTCTTCGGACAATGAACCAACAGGCCTCCATTGCGAACCCCGGAAAGCATCCTCCACATCAGTCTGAAATCCATCCGACAACCACCGTGGGTCGAAGCCGGCCTTGGACCTCGGAGCAAGCCCCAAGAAGGGCTTCCTTTGGGGGGGGGGGGAGAATGATATGGGTAATAAAGGCGACGTGACGCAAGCCCATGCCGCCTACGCCAGGATGACGCCCCCTGCCCCTCACACGATCGACTGTGGCCAGGGTTGACCGATAGATGTGACCCCTCCTGTTCTTCCCAGGCCCCATGGTTCTCGAGACGCGTCACCATTTCGCAGGGACAGGTCCGTGGTGCATCTCTAGATGCAATCAGAGATGCAGCAGCGACCCGGTCCATATAAACCCCGAGGAAGCCAAAAGCGCGGGGGCCTTCTTCCGCTCCTCAGAAAACACACTCTCAACTATCACCTTGATTGACTTGATCGTCGGAGGGGTCAGGCGAAGTTCAACCCGACCCGACCTTTGTGCAGGAGCGGGAACCAGCGGCGTCCGCCAGCGGAACCCTCTTCGTCTCCTCAGGCTTCCAAGACCCAACCACGGAACCCCTCCACATCCGGCCCGAACCGCACCGCGACGGCCCCGAGGCCACGGCGTGAAGCTTCCCGTCCCGAGGTCACGGTGCAAAGTTGTTGACATTAACAAGGGCCAATAATTCTTTTTTAATTTTCTTCCTTTCTAACTTGAGTATGTATAGTCTCCTTTTCTTATTGCTAGCCTACATTATCTTTATATTAACATTTAGATATTTGTTTCTCACTGAGATAATCACTAGTTTTTCCAGCCACTTGACTATAGAGATGAGATAAAGTTTGTCAGCAGTTGTACAACCTTGGAAGAGACAATGGTAGATGGATCAATATTTTGACAGAAGAGAAAGTAATAAAGAACTCATTGTAGAAAGAAATCAAGAGTGCATCAGATGAAAGTTTTAAGATGATCGTGAGCACCTCAGGAAAATGTGAAGTTCCAAATTATGGTATAAATCTTTTATGCAGCATAATTTAAGAAATTGCTGAAGACAAAGGTAATATTTTTAGGATTTAGCTGGTTGGATTAGTTTGAAAGGGAATGTATTGGTCCAAACCAAGACTAGATTTAATCATTTTATAATTTGAATCTTTTTATATTTTCCAAACTTGTGTTGTAAGACTTGTATAGAAGCTTTGTAGAGTGCAAAACATTTCCAAGAAATTTTAGGTAGGATTTAGGTTGAATAGTATAATTGTTTAAGTGATTTGTTTTACAGCAACATTTGTTAGCCAAAAACAGTTTTAAAGCATGCATTAGTTTCTAATATCTACATATTGAGAATAGGGAGCTTCCTGCCCTTTGCTGACATGATGATACCCATGGGATGATATTAATGCAAGGTTGTGAAATCTTGCATAACAACTCATTAAATCTCTCTTAACAGAAACAGGACTGAGGGATTGATTTTGGCTTTAACATATCTTTTTTGGAAGACTAAGTGCATGTTTTTTTTCAAGAATTGATATAAAAAAAGTAGGGAATGATAGTTTTTGTTAAATTGCTAGTTCTTGTTTGGGTTGAGAATATGAAGAAAAATGTCAAGAAAAGGAATACTTTGTAGTTTAACATCTAATAGGACAAGCAATGGCATATAAATGTTGGGAATAACTAATTCTACCATTTTGTTATAAAATGCTCTTCTGTTGCTTACACCATTTGATGTGACTTGTGCATCCTCTTGACTTGTCAAAATGATTTCCACAAGGTGAGATTATTTGGCAGGTTATGACGGAATATCTTGATATTCCATCACTTTTCTCCACCAACTGAACCATAGAAGGGAAATTATGATACTTTTAGATGATCACTAACATGATAAATTTCTCTACCCCTTTATTAAGGCTTTAATGGTTCCTTTTAGGTTGTTCCTTGTATTTCTGTTTTTATTATCAGAACTTACAAGAAGCTTTAAGATTGTCCCTTGTTATGTGGTTATTCATTTCTTAAGATACACTAGTTCATCACAACATTCAAATATTTTTATAACAGATTTTACTACCTAAAAATATTAAACTCCCTGAATTTCAGTTGTTTCTCGTAATTTTTAACCTAATCTGAGCTTTAAGTAAACTTATTTCTATATTGCAGATTCTAAGTGACTTAAACATGTATGCTTTCATTTTGAATGGCATTTAGCCCTCTGTGTTACATGTGAAACAATTTGGTGAAATTTTGTTGCTATAAGTTATATTCTAATTATGTCTTAAAATTTTGATGTCACATGGCATACTATGTCGCTCAGGATGGCAAACCTGTTATGAGTGCTTCTCTTGTGGGTGGTGAGAATGAAGCACTGGAGAG